>QLOH01000431.1:600000-920595 GCA_026901365.1 Sesbania bispinosa
AACACATGAGGTGTCATATTCATTAAATGACGTGGCGACACACCATTGAATGTCTGTGTAAATTTTTTTTACATTGACGGTGTATATCAATTAAATCCATAGAGTATATTACATATCCGTGCATCTAAAAATATATTTAAAATAATATATATATATATAAAAGAAAATACATTTATATTATTTTTATGTGTATCTTAATTCATATATTCTTATAGTCTCTCACTACGAAAATTATTTTGAATTAACTTCTTTATGTAATATATATTCAGCATTTTTCCCAAAAAAAAGAGTTGAGGAAGTGTCATGAGTGTGTAAAAACATACATAATAAATTATAAAATTGTCTCTTCAATTAATGAATATAATTGTTTTTCTCTCTAGAATGAATTTCATATTTTAGAAGAGTAAATCCATATATAATATTTTCAATTTTAATAAATAATAGTATATTAACATTTAATTTTCATCCCGGACATGAAGCATAAAATGGATAGTATATATATATATATATATATATATATATATATATATATTTTAATAATGACAAATATAATGTGTAAGCTTAAATCGATGATCAAATTTCACTATAAAAATTAATTTAAAATAAATAATCCACAAGCATGCAATTGATTAAGAATTATATTAAGATTACTATAAATGATAAAATTAAAAATATAGGAGGGGCTCATGATAAAATCAATTCTTGCATTAAAAAATTAATATCATAATGCTGTGTAACACAAGATAGGTAGTGTTGTAAATTTTCTAATATTATAATAAATAATAATTCGCATATGGAATTGGTTTAAGGATTGTAAATTAATTATTTTATATTATATTATATTAAACGATCCGCTAATTCATGAAGTTTCTAATAGTCCTATAAGATATTCACTCACACGAAGATTCATGTAGCTTGCATTGTCTTTACTCTTTACTCTCTGTACCAAGGCTCCTACTACAAAAAAGGAACCCCATTCAAAGGGTACAACGCTGAACCTTGTTTTGTCTGTATTCTTTACTCAGAACCAATATGTATACCTACAACATTAACGGGTACAGTGTCCTCTGTTATATGGAGAGGACTAAGGATAATAGGAGAGACTAGGAGAAGAACTAAAGAATGCAACCATCATTCCGGGACCAAGTTAGAAAATGAAGATCAGGAGGTTAATATTACAATTTTTTAATTAATTAGCTTATTTTAAATATAATTTTTTATTTTATATATATAAATTAAATATAAAATAGTGTATTAAGATAAGTATTCATAGTTAATATATATAGTATAAGTAATTTAGAAATTTAATAAATTATTTTATTTATTATTTCAATAAAAAGTTTTATCATTAAAAAATTAATAAATTTTAAAATTTATAACTACCTAACATTATGTATTTTACTAAAAAGCAAAATAAAATTTATATTATAAAACTTATAATATATTCTTTTATATATTAAGTATATTGGCAGGGTTATTTCATATCTAACAACATTTACAAAATTTGAAGGCACTAGGCCTAACAATAGTAAGGGGGAGTTTGTTTCACGTCATAGAAACATATTCCCGGGAAAGTGAACTTGGGAAGGTTACTTTCCCACATTTGGTACAAGTTTTAAAAATCATATTCCCGGGTATTATTAATTCCCAGGAAAGTGATTTACCCATATTCCCGGGAATGTTAAATATCTATCAAACATATTTAGAAATTTTACCTAGGAGTAACATTTCTGGTAATAGAATTTCCGGGAACATTATTCCCAGGAATATGATCTAAAACCTTGAAACAAACTCCCCCTAACATGCATGTGATATTACCTCGATAGAGTCCAATGAAAAAGCCACATCTAGTAAGAGTTTTACAATTAGACTTGATCTTATTTAATTAGCTGTAGTTAGGGTATTTCTCAAAGGTTCATTAAAGAATGAAAGCATAATATATTTTAAAATATTCAATCAAAGAATTGACGACAAATGAGCGTTGATATTATCGTACAAATCAAAGATTGAAATTCTTTTCAGTTCATCTTTCAAGTCTAATACTTTATAGGTCAACTGTGGAGACCGGCCTAAACCATCACTTTTAACACTCTATAGGTCAACCTCTTAGGGGGTTGATTTTAGGTTCTTTTTTCTATTTTCATGTCTCTTTACTAGGAATCACGAGCAAAATTATGAAAAAGGTAAAGTGACTATAACGTACCATGTAGCCTTAACATTGGAACCTTCGGGCTTAAGATTCTTATAAAACCCTTCCTTAAAAATATTTTTTTTGATAGCGTTAATACAAATAAATAAGGTGTTTAATTAATTTATACGATCGACGTATACGGTTAATATAAAAAGAAATTTACTCTATTATTTTATTTAATGAATCCGATACTCCATGTATTATATTAGTCCGTAATTATATGATAATATATACGCAGATTAAATTTATAATGAAATATAAAGATTATGGAAATCAATGATTTTTTAGTTTAACTTTAGGATTTGAATTGTACGGAGTAGTTTAATTTTCCTCCCTAGACATTAGTCCAATGTAACTTATATACACATTTAAGAATACGTGGTGCATTTTTATGTCTCTCGATTTTGCGAACATGTCATTATTTAGAACCTAGGTTTTGATCCCCTTTAATTTTCTCACCTACCAGTACTACCTGCCCTTCGTCTGTGCGATGAAAAAACATATATAGATGTAATTCTCGGTCCATTGTTACTATTCTGGATGAAGCAATCAATTACAACCTTTGGGTTCAATTACGAAAAGCTATCTCCTTGACCAAAAAAAAACTTCTCTCAGTTAACAGAGAGGATCAATTCCCCTCGCTGGTTTGGATGATATATAGCAATTCAAAACTATATATGAAAACCTTTCTCAATTTTCATAGTACATGATCTATGGCACATTGTAGAGTAACCTCAGTATTTGAATTATGTACAAACTACAAAGTAGCTTAATTTTTCAGTAGATTATATGGTCCTATTTACAGATATATAAGTACATGTACAATTTGATTACGCAATAATAACTACTAATAATAATAACATTATCTGGTATAATTGTTTCTGATGAAGGATATAAAAAAAAAAAAATTTCTCAAAAAAATTTAAACACCTTCTTTAACATTAGTCTATTTTTAAAAAAAAATTAACGCAATTTTTTATAAAAAATTATTTATTGAATGATTAAATTGACTTTTTAAAAAAAATGAATCAACTATAAAATGTGTATTAAAAAATGTTGACAAAATTACTAATATAAAACACAACATGTTCTCCCGGTTCTGCCAACAAATGAAAAAGCTACTTTATAAATGAGCCAAAACATGTTTCCTCATTATCTCATTTGGTCCCAAAGTGGGATCCCTTTGGCACTAGAAGTCTCCCTAAGCCATAGCAGGATCTAGGACGACCAAAAAAAAAAAAAAAAACCATTTAAATGGTAACCTGTAGATGAGCTCCCATAAAAATATCTTTCCGGATTTTTTGTCTCTTGAAACCTTTTAACAACTTTGATTTTTTACACACTTATTTATTTATCTTATTTTTCTTTCTATCTCAATTCACCTCTCATCATATCAATTATTACATCTATTATTTTCTCTATCTCCATTTTAATTTTCTTTTTATAATTCTTTTTTCTACACTTCTCACACTTAATGTTTTAATGTAAAATCTTTTTCCCTCATTTAATATCCAAAAGTTATACTAATCCAAATTTTATCAAATTGACTTATTTAAAAGAAAAAATGCTAGCAAAAGTGCTTTAAATACTTTTTACGTATTGTGGAGAGTTTATTGAAATTGACTAAAAATAACTTATGAACATGACATATATTTTTTCATAAATTTACCTAAACACTTATATAAGCTCATGTAAAAAAATAAGCTTAAATAAACTCTTCTGAAAACCCCTTAATTACCAAGACCTTATTCAGAGAGATAAAGCTATGTTAATAGTTTTTTTGTTAGAGAACCAAATTCTTTTTGGTATTTTAAAAACTTAATTGAAAAATCTAGATAATAATACAAAATGAAAATCATATATATCATAAGATAAGAGAGATAATACTTTCTATTCATACAACATGGAGTATCTCATAAACAACACATACGCCAAACTTCCATAGCATCCAATACAAAATTGGTGGTTTTAACAACCATCCAAGATGATAATGGAAAATCCTAGCTATGCATGCACATACCATAACTTCAGTCATAAAACAGCTCTTAAAACTAATACAATAAGGAAGGATAGAAAACACATATTGCATGTAGTTTTCCCCCCTCATACACATATATGACATAAATAATAAATAAAACTCAATTCTTATTTGACCATAACTTTATACTAATTAATAATAATAATATATTATTATTAATTAAAATTTACCATATTTATTATAATAATAATAATTATGATAATAGTAATATTCTAGGAGAGAGGAGCCCTATGAGGAGCACCCTTTCTTCTGCTGCCAAGAGAGAGGACGATCCCAGGGAGGAACCTATTGGACTTGCCCTTCTTCGTCATGTTGTGGGGTTCGTGTGAAATTACCGAATTGCTGGTGGCCTCAGTGTTGGAATAAGAGGAACTGGGGGCAATTTGGGTATCTTCATCAATTACCTCTGAGCTATCCACCCTTAGTCCCTCGAACTGCGAAATTGCAAAGTCAGATTCATCAAATCGATGTAAAATGCTGGACAAGCTTTGACCCTCGTACACCATGTAATCAACCTGCACTTATCCATGGTTAATTAACAACTTTTTATTTTCATGTATAATAATCATTTTAGAGTTTAATAATGACTAGAAATTAAATTAAAAATTACTACATATTTAGACTGTGTTTGGTTTGTAGGTGAAAGTTGAAAATAGTATCTGAAACCATTTTAATACTCCCTCCGTCTTTATTTATAAGACCCCTTCTAGAAGAATTGGATGTCCCTTTATATAAGACTTTTTGCAGATTTTTAGGTAAATTAATTATTTTTTTCATATTTGCCCTTCATTAATATTCAACTTTTTTTATTCTCCATATATTGATGAGTGTGAATAATTAATGAAGTTTTACCAATATGCTCAACTACCACATTGGAAAGTGAATTTTGGAGTCTTCCACCATGTCACCATTAATGTTCCTAAAATATAGTGACTTTTAAATAGGGGTATATTTGGAATAGTATTATTTTTTTAAAAGACCAATACATTAACCAACTTTTCTTAAACTGTGTGAAACGGTTGAGAGGGTCTTATAATGAGGGACGGAGGGAGTAGTATTTAGGAAGGTAGCTTTTTTAAAAAAACTCTAGCTGAAAATTAATTACAAGTTTAGCCTTCAACTACCCCCACTTATCATTATTTAATAATTAATGTTGTTCTTGAATATCATTTTACTATTTTCAACTAGTTTTACCAAACACATTCAATAATTTTTCAGCTTTCAGCTAGCTTTTCAGTTAGTTTTACCAAACACACTCTTAACCTGGAACCTGGAACATATATGTTGTATTTTATCTATTTTTGAGCCCATTTTAATTGTATTATAATATATTAAAATATTAAGTTATAGTAGCAGTACTTAAATTATTAATCATATATTACTATGATTAAATAAAGAATTTAATTTTATTATGAGTGATGACATTATTAGCTGTCAACATATTATTATTCCGTGATTTAAAACTTTTTTTTGTCATTTAGTTTTTCTATTTAAAAAATCTAATTAATTAATTTGTAGAGGAAATAAATTTTAAAAATGTCATTTACAAAAATTTGATATAAATCTACATATATTATTAGAAAAACAATTCACCCATTTTTTATATTTCAGTATGATTTTTTATGCATTGTAAATAGCTCACACCATCCCGTTTCCATCTGATTAACATGAGGAAATGATGAAAGTATTCGATAGTGACTTAAAGCTGTGAAAAACAAAATACTTCATATCAGTTTTATAAATGGTAATGTCAAGTAGGGTAATTTTATTTACCCAAATAAGGGTCCTAACAAATTTGACCTGCCATATCCTATCATTATTATCCATTTATTCATTTTTCTTTCCCTCTTTCTTACTGTTTTTTTCTCACACCAAATGATCCATGTCCCCTAGTGAGGTTTCTGTGCAAAGAAAGTCTATGCATGAAACATTTCTATATCAAGTAATGCTACCAAGAAAAGAAAATTGAAATTCCCTTTTCATTTTCTTATGAATAATATATTTTTTTAAACCATGTATATATCCTCCGCAAAATGCAATTCTACTCGAGCCAGAAATATTCACAAAACGGAAATTTTTTCCTTTCACATGATTCAAACTCGAAATCTTCTTAAGAATTTTTTATGAATAAATCTAAATTGATTGAAAGTAAAATTAATTGTGAGTGAACTAAGAAAGAAATTATTATCTGCAAAGAAAGATATGTAATCTACTTTATAATCTATAAATTGCTAATAATTGAAAATGGAAGATTTGAATTGAATCCCTCAATAAATTAAATTAACGCACAGAGGGATTCCCTCATACAACCTGCCTATTATTACTAGCCTTTAGCATGATAAATTTGTGAAGAAAAATATAACTTAGACTATGTTGCAGTAATTTAATTTGTATAAATTATTAAGAACAAAAAACAAGAAAGAAAAAAACTGAGAAAAGAGGAAAAAGAAGAGAACCTTGCATGAGAGAGAGCAGAAATGAAATGGCTCCTGAAGAATCCTGTCACAAGTGAAGCAAGCATTGGCGGTACCTTTGCATGACCTTGATTGTGGCCTCTGATTTAAGAATATCACTTTGGCACTGTTAATAGTGTAGGGCTGCCATGCCAACAATAACCTTAATTTCAGTCTCATAATTAATGTCTTACTCTGATATACTAGGACTATATTATTAACATTTTCACATATTTATTTAACTATTTAATGAACATTAAATTATTAACTAAATCAATTATAAACTTGTTAATGTTGTTTCTTTATAGAATTTTGTCTGACCTGAATGTTGGAACAATCAATAAGCTTTTCTAGATCATCCAATCGAACCACATCGTGGTAAACATACCTTCTCACCTGTGACATGGTATAAATCTCTCATCATTATTGGTTAGTCAAACAAATGATATAAATGAGGTCAATATAGTAAACAAGTAAAAATAAAATTAAAAAACTACCACTTTCCATTTTTATATGAACAATGTTAGCTCAAGTTTCTAGTCTTTTTTTTTTTTTCCTGAGAGTGGGGTAAACTTAAATGTCATAGTTATTAGCATAATTAATGAAATGTGACAATTTTTGGGAGGGAAGGGGGTAAATTGTGATGTGAGGACTGAGGAGTTTATTGTAAGAACAGTTAGGCAACCAACCAACATTGGTTTTCCATCAATTGAAGAGTAACAGAAAAATTAAATGAAGTGTGAAGTGGAGAATAATTTAGGAGAAGGTGGTGGGTTCCTGTGCAAATAATTAAATAAAGGGACACAGCATGAATTGGGAATCAGTGGGTCAAACTTTTCGCTTTCAATGAAAGGAACAGCTGATAAACCTTTGCAGGGAGAAATGGATAAAAAAGAGATCTTCCATTAATGGGAAAGAAACCAAAACCAAAAAGTGGGAATCGAGGAAGACAAGGTGCACCCTTATGGAAACTATATATAAATATGCATAAACATAGATATGGGGAAACACCAAATACAAAGAGACAATATTGGTGAATTCAATTAGACAATTACTCAACTACAACCACAGGTTTCATTAATTTTAGAAAACAAAGTTCTGTTTTTTTAATATAGAAAAATAGGGAAAAAGACTATTGCAGCATAAAGACCCCTGTTACCCCATTGACTGAATTTTGGAGGATATTCAAAAGAGAAATTGCATGAACCAAATTAAACCAAAAATTTCAATTTGTGAACTGTTTTAATTTCCTCCTTCAATTGCTCAATATCCCAGAGAAATTATGAAAATATAAGCTAATTAAGCTCACTCTTTTTTCCCCCATATTACAATATTCTAGGTAAGAGATTTAAGTGAAGGGTTCACAGATAACAAATGTGTGGTAAAACAGAAAAGGCCATCTGAAAATAATTGTATAACCATTTCATGGGGAATTGCTTTAAAATTCATCAGAAATGAGAAGCTGAATGAACCATCTTCAGTGTTCAAGGGATTAAAATTAGAAACCCTGAAGCTTCCAGATAAATCCTTCAAAGTTGCATGTCAGAGAAAATACAATCAAAGAGGGTTATGAGAAAAGTGACTTTAAAGAGAGAATTTTGAGAAAATCCTGAGAGATCCAGATCATATCTGCATCTGAATTTAACCAGCTGAAGACACTCAAAAAGAAGAAAAAAAAACAGTTAGCTAAGGAAAATTGAAGAGAAAGGACTTGAAATTGATAAAAATCCAAGAATTTCCAAATACCCATCAAACAATTAGAGGAGCCCAGAACATAGAAAGATGAAGAAACAAAAAGAGTGAATTTTGAATTTGAATTTCCCTTTTAGCAATTGAAGGTGACAAGCTGAAAGACAGACAGAAAGAAAGAAAAACAGTGTATACACCCACCCACACAGCGAAGAAATTGAAATTAAAAAGAAAAAAAATGGGAACTTTCTGAAGTAGAAAAAGAAAAGAAAGATGATAAAGGAAAAGGGTAGGTATATTGTATAGAGAATTGAATTGGATTTGATGATGGAAGGGAATTGGGATAGATATAATAATACCTGGAGGAGAGGGTGAGAACGGTGGGAAGGGAGGCAGTGGGGGCAGATGCTAAGGCAACAGTGAAGGCAAAAGACGTTCTTCTCGTTCTTCCTGCGATTCTGGTGGACCCCACATCCACCAAAGAATGTCTCAGCCATCAACCTCTCTAGCCATGCAGGTTTCTCATTCATGTCTCCCCCACCACACCCTCCTGATGATGAGTATGTGCCCATCATGTCTCTAACCATTTCTCTTTCTCTTTCTCTTTCTCTATCTATTTTTCTTTATTTCTCTTCCAACCTCACCTCACCTCACCTATAGCTACCCCTCTCTCTCTCTACTCTGCTGTGTTTGTTTTGGATATTTATGAGCTGATGAGCCTTCTGCTGTGCTGTGCTGCTAGCTAGTTGCTTGCTTTTGTCAACCGGTTGATGTTGATTTCTTTTCTTTCTTTCTTTTTTTTTTCTTTTTCTTTTGGGTTGTTGTTGGGTGGAGTGAAGTGTGATGAATTGAGAACCCTAATAAAGCACTATACCTCTCTATTATTCTGGCTATTTATAGAAGAGGAGGTTTCTGGAGAGAGAAAAATGGAGAGAAGAAAGAAACTAAAGAGCCCTCCTTGTCCTTGGCTCCTTCCCAAAACAAAAGAAAAGAAAATACTAATTTTTTGATTAATAAGAATAAGAAAAATAGTGGAGAGAGAGAAAGAGAAAGAGAAGTAGTGTGGAAGAAAGGAAAGAGCAGAGTGGTTTTAATGGCGGGAAGACAGCCCACCAATCTGTACCGTCTGTGGATACTAACAATTTTTGCCCTCAGTGATCTGAGCACTCCACTCACTCCCTATGACACCTTCATTTATTAACCTCTCCGACCCTCACATTTGACCAAATGTCCTTCCCACTTTACTACACACTTTTTTTCATTTTACCTAAATATATTAATGAGTAATGTGGTACACAGTTTTTTAAGTTTCTTTTCTCATAAAAGTGGAAGGGTAAAAATAAAAAACTAACATTAATACTCACGTAAAAACTAGAGAACGATTCATATTATAAAAAAAATTATTTTCCTAAAACGACTATCAATATAAAATAGAGGGAGTAGAAGACTGGACTAGTAGTGTCTTTTCTTTTCTCTACCTCCTTTCAAATGGAGTGGTATTCCTTTTGTAAAATAACAATTTGCCTTTCTATATATAACTTAATTTGTTATTTGGCATAATGTTTTATATATTGTCAGCATCATCTAGTCTGGTGTGTTGATTGAACAAAATTCACCTCATAATTCAATTCAAACTAATGAAATTGGTTCATACAACCTTTTTTAAGTGGGTTTGATACTTTTTATAAGAATTTTCTTAGATTTATTAATGCATTAATTATTATTTGATAAAAATACTTCATCTGGTCCTATTTGTAAGACAATTCAGACAAAAACACACATATTATGAAAAGTAATTAATGCGTTGATTTTCAAGAAATTACTCTATAAGATTACAAGTTTAGCCTTATTTAAAATTAAATTTCACTACCATGGTAATTGTGTCACCATAAAACCTTTAATGGTCAACAAGGACAAATATGAGAAAAAAACAATAAATGCTTCTAGATTTGTGCACTTTATCTTATAAATAGGACCATGGAAAAATGTCAAACGTTGTCTTATAAATAGGACCGGAGGGAGTACTTTAGTAGTGGAGGTAAGTGAGCAATTAATTAGTAGAGAGAATATGACACAATTGAGTAGTTAAATAGAAAGAAAAAGACAATGAGTCTCAATAAATTCAAGGGTAATTTTTTTGGTTTAACCAAGGTATATATCCTCCACAAGAGAAACAGAGATTTGGTTCAAACATGTACCACTTGAACCAACCCGTCGGTAAATTCAAGGGTGGTTAAGAATTAATACTTAAAATTAATTCTCTTCTTTTTTTGGTGAAGACTTAAAATTCTCTTTTGGTTTATCTTTTATTTTTTCCATTCATTTTTACCTTTTTATGATTTTATCTAATTTTATCAAGTGTCTTTAGTTATATTTATTATCCACTTTACCTTATCTTAGATAAATAAATTAATGAAGTGGGTAAAATTATAACTATAGAAAAAGTTAAATATTAACCAAAAGTAATATCAGTGTCTATGTTTGCTTTTATTATCATCTAAAGTCATTGAAAAATATGAAACAATTAGTATCAAACACTTCTTGTATATGAATTACAATACTATTCTCTGTATAGTTTATTCTCTAAAGTTATGTTTTACTATCAATGAAAATCTTAAATAATAAATATATGTGTGTGAATGTGAGAACGTATATCACATTAACTGACCCGTATATAAGGAAAAATTATATATTAACATAAAATCTAATTGTTTTATGCTAGGTGTTTGGATTTTATTTTAGTTATTTTGCCTCCCTAACAGTATTAGCTATTAAATAGCTAGAAATTCATTATAAACGTTAGCTATACAATTATTTCGTAACCAATCCCTAGCTGTTGTCGTAGCCATTGTTATTGTTATTGCTACTAGAGATGACTGCACCACTAGAGACAATCTAGCTAAACCCAATTCTCATGTGATTTTTATTTCAGAAATCAATCATTATAATTATTCATCAAATTTCTAAAACAGTATAGGAGTGACAGTAGAATACCAGTTTTGTGATTTATCTCAATTATATGAAAACAACATTAAAAAAAATTTGTGATTCCATCAAATAGACCTCCATCTAAAATTTGATCAAAATTGTGATGCCTTTTACGTATTTGCTATCTTTATTGTTACGTGACTAGCATGTAACAATTTTTGTTAAACTTTGATATACTATATATTAGTATAAAGTTTCTTACAACACTATTATTTAAATTTTAATAATATATATTAAATAGATCAAAATATTGTTAAACGTGCATATATATATATAATATAATATAAAAATGCCTTAATTATTATGCGTAATTAAGTACTGTCATTGTAAATGACATTCAATAATATATTATTATATTATTTAATAAATTTAATGAAACATGAGTCACGTACATATCATAAATGTCAGTACAAAACTAATTAAATTCTATAAAAAATTGTTAAACATATATAATGATTTAACAATATGTGATTATTGTACGTGATGATTTATAAATTGTCTACTTTTGTTTAAAAGTTTTAAACTTTTAATTAACCATAATTAAATAAAAAATTTACTACAAGAATTCTTGTGTGAAATCACATACGTACGGAATTGGCCAGAGAGCAACTATCTTAAATAGGGCTATCTACTTAGTGCCAGTTGGTTTACGAGTTTTAATAATTAATACCATATTTTTGTGAAATTGATTAACGCTTTATCATTAATCTCAACCATTAAATTCTAGAATCAATTCTACTCAATTATAAATCAAACGAACATTTAATTATTTTACCTAACCATACTTGTACTATATATGTCATTTTACACACCAAGTATTTATAGACATTCTTTGTAATTAATAAAAAAAATCACATATATGTGACCCTCGTAATACTTACCAATAATATCAACACACAAGTAATACGTGTGTGTTTATTTAGCGCGCTGTTAGATAAAATTAATTTTAATTTTTTTTATAATGAGTTAAATATGAGTTATGAAACATTTTGGATAGAATTGATGTACTTCGTCAACAACAAATCATTCAGAAGTGTGGTTGAGCTTTATAAAAATTAATTTTCAATAAATTCGTCCCGAATAAGGTATTTTTCAATAAATTATTTTAAATTAAAAGTTTGTGTATTTATTGTCAAGTGCGTAACTCAATAGATAACGATTTCAATTAATCTTTAAATTTAGAGATCATAATGATGTGCATATTTAATACTTTAGCAAGTCACTTGCTATAACTTACTATTTGTGAAAATCAAATTACATCAGCTAGAACACACATGCAATTCTCTTTTGACAAGCAATTGGGTTTCTGTAAGTTAAAATAGTATCCCTGAAACTATGCCAAACCAAGGATACGAATTCTGCCTCTAAGCAAATATTAGCTGCGGAATAGCTATGCAATTACTAGGTAAATATAATCCGCAGCTAATCCGTAGCTATAGTTGCTGCAGAGGCTACCCTATTTTAGAGAATCCTTACACCCAAACGAAATAGTGAAAACAGTATTGTAATGATTGGGTTTTGAAACAAAATTCAATTTAGAAAAATAGAAAAGAAACAAGTACAGTTTCTTTTTTACCAATGTACAGTAAAATTGTGTTCAATCTTTCAAAAGCTCTTCGCAATATATTGTCTGTACTGTCCAATCAATCATGCTGGTCAAATTTACATGATATTTATTCAATGGCGTCAAAAGCTCACATTCCTGGCCTCTCCCAAGTTATCATGCATATATGCACTCTATCATTCAAAATAATGGAGATGTGTGGGGGTGGGTAACCAATTAATTAATGCTGCACATATGAACTATACATGTACTTTCTAATCCCATAAAATTGTTTAATATATAAAAGTGATTTCAACAAAATTTTTACTAAACACATAATCAAGGTCAGTTTGTGAATTTATTTAAAGTCGGATTTATAGAAAAAATATTAGAAGAGATAAATGCACCTAAAATTAAAGAAAAATGGAAAAAGTTGGAGAGATATAATGAGATGGACAGACGTGGACCTTGCTTATGACAGCGGAGCATGGCTCCCCAAGTTTTTCTAAAATATTTATATATATATAATTATTAAAAAGTATGGATAAAAATATTTTGGCACTCAAAAAGTGAGGTGAGAGACCTGAGAGGAGAAAAATAAAAAGAAAAAAATATTTATATTTTAACAGTCAATTATAAGATTTTTTATAATATCCTCAAGTATTTTTAAGTTGTTCTACAAAATTTATTTTATTATGTATAATTTTAGCTATTGAAATATTATTTTTATGATCATTCTTATGTTAATATGACACTTTAAATTTAAATATAGAGGCTATGTTTGATAAAAATAGGTGATAGGTCAAAGCTAAAAAAATTAGTTGATAGCTGAAAATTTATTTGTTAGTTGAAAGTTGTTAGTTAAATGTGTTTTATAAAATTAGCTATTAAAGTAGTTGATAAATATATTTGATATTTTGTATATAAATTTTATTTTTATTTAATATATATAAAAAAATTTGGGTCATTATAATTTTAGATTTTTTAAAGATAAATTATTTTAATTACACTATTTTTTAGTTTCAATTATTCTATTTTATAGATTAAGCCCAAGGTTATTTTTTTATAGAGTGAGTATAATTTGAAAAAGATTAGGAGTGTTTTTAAAAATTTAAGAGGGATAAAAAATATGATTTTATTAAAATATCAAGAATAAAAATAGAGAAAATAATAATTATAAGTTATTTAAGCTTAAATGATACTTGAAAAAGCGTTTGAAAAAACATTATAAGATTATAAACTATTAAAATAAACTCATTTATTAAGCACTTATAATTTGATTAAATGAGTTTATATACTAATTGAATATGCTAGAAAAATTTATTTACCTTACTAAACACAAATAATATAATATTATATATTTAATTTATACACTAAATTTCGACCCCTAAAATTTATTGGTTAAGTTCCATCACTGGAGATGGATAAAGGGTTCTGATCATGAAAGAATGAAGTGTATGATAAATGATAATATGGACTATTTGGCTACTAATGATCACCAAAGTTAATTCTTGATACTATAGGAGAGTCATGACTACAAACCTAGGAGTGCCCGTATTATGCAGTGGACAATGCAAAGAAACACATTTCTCTTGTTTATTGTAATGAATAGCATCATCAAGCATGAACAGTGTTGTGAGGTTAGGGTAGTGTTTGTCTCATATTAATATTATTGCTCTCTACCTCGGTATCGGTTTCTAGGCTGGTCATATGACCAAAACCTCCTTCATTTGTATCTATCCAAAACAGTAGTATGCATGGTCCGTGCCTCATCCCCTCAATTTTTTTATCATTGATTTTCAGTAGAGAAGACACATATATAATTGCAAATGCTGGAACGTTGTATAGTTAATTTTATTCTTTAATTAATTTCATCGAGATTCTAAAATGAGTAATATTGTATTTATTGAATTACTCAAAACACCCAATTGTAGTCTTGCTGTCTACTATAATTTTGGGAGGTGTGACTCATTTTCAATTTCCAAATTCGCCTTAATGCTGCTGACATTTGTAAAATTGCATATGGCAGAGTTTCAGGTGGAGAACATTCTTTAAACTAATGCATTCGACAGGGTCATATATATATATATATATATATACACTTAATTATATGAGCAAAAAGAATTTTAGTCATGTTTTGTAATCTTGATTAATCACGCATGTCACACAGAAGAATATGACAAAAAAGAATGAATGGCAAAGAATCCGATGCTGAGTAGAAAATTTGCCTTTTTATTCTAAACTTTGGTGGTCAGTTCAGAGTATATATATAAGTTTAGTTATTTATTGATTATGTGGGGTAATTTGTTTGCCACGTTAACTCTCTAGTTCACTTACTTTATTTAGATGTAAATTCTAAATTGCATAAAATCGTCACTTAGAATAATTAATGTTGGTTTAAAGTAGATAAAATAAACTACCTTGATTCCTATTTAATTAACTGATTGATAAAAATATATATATTAATAAATATAATTATTACTCTTATTTTTATGAAAATAAATTAAAGTTAAATTTTTTATTTTATTATTTATCTCTATTTCTTATTAATATTTAATAATGAATTATTTATTAAAATAAAGGTAAAATAGAGAAATTGTACTTATTATTATATTGGATTTACATGTAAATAGATAATTAAATAAAAAAAAAATTTCCTCAAAATAAACAATTAAATAGAAACTGACTTAATTAGTTTAATAGTTGACATGGGTTGGCCCAATACTCTATTACATATATGATTTTACAGTAATGATTCATGCATATATGGAAATTTGTGCTTAGACCTCAAAGGCAGTAAAGCGAGGCATTAATTTTGATGAAACTGTCACGATTAAATTTTTATATAAGGTTTACTAATAAAGTTCTGTATGATTCATGATTTTATGCCACCAACACAGGCAATCCATGGAGTACTAGTTTTGTAGATATAGGAGAAAGTAATTAAACGGGATTCAAATTTGTCACCTCCATTTGTCTTTAATTGAGCCATTGTGTTGAAAATCAGATAGGAATCCAGAACCAGCTTATTAATCGGTCTATTTAACCTTAAAAACTGATAGATTTAAGAGTCATAATTAATAAGTCTTTTTTAAAAATAATAGAAAAAAATTTTAAAATTTTTTATTTAATATAAAATGTTTTTAAAATAAATAAAAACATGTGTTTAAAAAATACACATAAATATTATTTTATCAATCATTTATATTAATTTAAAATTTTGTATTTTTTTATTATTATATGTTATTTAATTACTTGAAATATTATATAATATTAAAATATATATTTAATTATTAACAATATCTTTACGGTTTAATTATTGGTCAATTTTTAAAGGATTTGGTTATTTGAATTGGTATAGCTATCTAGACACTTTGTTCTACTAGCAATTTATTTCATTTATAGGTAACATATACAAAATATCATCATAAGTTTTATATTGTTAAAACTTAACAGAATATTATCGCTTTAAATGTAACTTTCCCTCCTTGTAAAATTTTATATAACAAAAATAGTGTAAATTAAAAAAAAATACATACATATCAATCAACAATATTTTATTAAATAAAAAAAGACGAGTATATAAAAAAATAAAGCTAATTTATGTCGAAGTAAATGGGCTTATATATAGACTTTACTACTAATGTTAGCACTTGGAATGTCTGTTTCAAATACCTCAAAGATACGTCTGAGAACATGTTCCTCGTCTTCCAAGAGAAGCATAAAATTAAATATTGAAAACAAAGGAGACATGAAATATAGACAACCGGCACCTGAACATGTTACTGCAAAACCATAATAAATAATAAATAGAGATCAAATTAACATAAATAAAATAAATCTCGGATATATTTATGTGTGGAAAATATGAAAGCGAATGCTTTGAAGTAAGGGTGGGAACAGGCCAAGCCGCTCGTCAGGAACTACTACCCGACCTATATCAGATCAAGGCCAATTTATTAAATAGATCAGGTCAAGACTTTTTCAAAATCTTATATAGCAAAACAGGTCAGACTTTATGTCATTGAAAAAGTCTTTTTGAGCCTATCAGGTCGATTTATTTAACTAAATATAAATAAAATAATCATATTTTTTATATTGTTATTATTATTATTATTATATTGTTAAAATAATAATATATTTTTTATATATTATTATTATATAGTTATGAATAAATGTTTATTAGCTTGTATAAACATTTAAATATGTTAAAAAATTGAGTCTATAAGTCTATTCATATATATGTTTATAATATATTCAAGTACCTTAATGTAAAACGGACATTTAAACAGATTTTCAGGCAATGTCAAGCTTTAAATAAGTCAGACTCATATCATAAAATAAAGTCTATATCAAGTAAACAGGTCAGACTCGGACCCATTTAAGATGTAGGTCAAGCTCATACCTTAAAAAGCCTAACTCAACTTGACCTATTCTCATTTCTACTTAGAAGGATACAAATATATAAGTGAAAAGCCCAAACGTATAAAAGGATCATTCGACTGTCCATAATTAATATTATTTGTTAGGGCCGGAAGGCTAGTATACACATATATATTCACATAAATTAGGTTTTCAAACCTAGAGAATTTTTAAATTAAAAAATGCCTGAAATATGTTTCTGAATTAGAAATATATTTTTGGCTTAATTATTACTCAAGTCAACACTTTTCTTCATGTACGTCATTATTCATGTACGTTATTTGCCTCCAGGACTCCAAGTCCTTCGAATTCTATTAATAATTAATAAAAAAAATAACAAGAAAACAGTGCTTTTATTTATATATAAGGTGGGTTCAACTTACATCAATGGAAAGGGGTTCAACTTACATCAATGGCTTTTATTTATATATGAGGTGGGTTCAACTTACATCAATGGAAAGGGGTTCAACTTACATCAATGGAAAATTACATCAATGGAAAACTTTCATTCACTGTTGTAAAACTCGGACCGGTTGGACTAGAAATCGAGCCTAAGGCAGGTCTGATCAAGTGTTTGGATCAGTTCTGTAGTTAAACCGGACCAAACCGGTCAAAGCCGGTGAACCGGCCCGGTCAAACCGGAGTCAACCAGTTTATGAACAGCAACTAGAATTTTTCAAAAAGTTAGAGATAGGAACCGAACCCATATACTGCACCATTGGAAGCAATTGCATTATCAGCCCAACCACATTGCTTTTCTGTTTTATGTATACGCTTTTTGATATATGTAGCCTAATAGCTTATTTAATGTTTTTAAAATATTCACAATAGTTTATCTCCTAAATGATTTAAATTATTACAAATATCATTAACTTATTATAATTAATATTTTTATTTAAGTATATATATTAAAATATTATATATTTTTATATAATATTTAATTATTACCAGTTCAACCAGTGATCCATTAACTCAGTACCTCGACCGAGTCACTCACCAGTCCGAGTTTTATAATATCGCTTTTATTATATATCGATTTTTCTAACATACGTAACCTTGTATAGGATAATAAATCAAAAGTAGAAAGCTTTTATTGGAAATTATAATAATCACAATATTCAATGTATTGATAATATTAAATTAAAGTTGTCATTTCTAATAAAATTTTTCCATTTTTTTATTTATCATCCGGGTTAAAAAATAGTGTGTGTGTGTATATATATATGGTGAGAAGCATATATATAGGGAATGGGAAAAACAGCTCTACTTAGAATGATCTGTGGGTTGGAAAAGCTAGCTAATCGTCGTTCTGTTTTTGATAGACGATTGTATGGTAGTTTATAAGATAATAAAGATTTTGAAATTGCAAATTTAAGAGATCAATTGTTGGTTAATGGGATCTAGAAATAGAATTTTAATTCGTAGTGTCTTCTCTTTAGAGAGGATCGGAGTCTATCTATGATGAATTTCCTTATCGTTTGTGTTCAGTTGTTTTGAATCATGCTCGGGAGTAGGGTTACACATGGGTTAGATTTGCACTACTCTTGGACCTAACCCAATTAACCATGTTTGGGTTGGGTCGAGTCAGGTCGGTTTTTGTCGTTTTTCTTTTATGGATCGGGTTGGGTTGGGTGAGTGGGTCATGGTAATTAAAAAATCAGAAGAAAGAAAAAATCAAATTTATAGATATTGGTTATTTTTTATCACTATTTGGATTTCATAAATTATATAAACTTGTATTTCCACCATTTTGACACTTTGGTTATATAACTATTTCAAAAATTTTATAAATCAAAACTAGAAAAATATGACATACACTTTTCACACACAATTTAATTCAAATATTTAGCATAATGCAGTAAAGAGGGTTCCCGAATAAGATATTTCACAACCATAAAAGTCTCCATCTCAATAATTGACAAACTATTATTCTGTTATGGCACAAATTTTTAATTGAATTTTATTTTACTGCTACTAAATTTAATTTAGATAAGATATATAATTATTAATGATATAATAGTTTTCTATATGTGAGGTCGGGTTGGATTGGGTACATCGGGTTGTACCTACCCAGACCCGCTACGTACCCAACTCGAACTGATCGGGTTCATGCTTACCCAACCCAAACAAACCCGATGACCTACCCCAACCCACCAAATAATGGTTGGGTTGGGTTAGGTTGGTTTGATCGGGTTGGTCGGGTCGGCTAGACCCATGTGCAGCTGTTGATCCCTTGGCAAGCGTACCAAAGTCACAATAGTATAATAATTTTAAAGTGGGGGTTGTCGTACCCACGAGGAACTTGGAACTACCACTGCTTCACTACAATTTAATTCACTAAATATTTATAGAAAAGCATTTTGATTTTCATGTTGGTTTTTTATGAAAGTTTGACAAAGCAAGTTGATAAAACTAAAGTAAAGGCAGTAAAAATGCGATCTATAAGCATAATGGTGAAATGGGATTGAACTTCATCATCCTCCCTCCTCAATATCCCGTTAATTTCCTGTATAAACATTGTTCCATTGACATTAATGCAATACACTAAAATCGCCTAGGTCGATTCCTCAACCCAAGGGACCCTAAGAATAGTTTTATTTAGATATTGATTCCTCAAATATCAAATAAATATCCCAGCATTAAGAATGGGTATTAAAGAGCAATCGATAAATAGATATTTATTCCTAGAATAAAAATCTACTGAGTAGAAACGTTTAGATCAAAACCCAAGTAATACTTTCCAAGTCAAAACCAAGGTTTGAAAACAGGAAGCTATTGATTAAATAGAATCAAGTGTTAAGTACAAAACGAAACTACCAATGTTCAATAAAAGTAGAAATACAAGAAACTAAACAGAATACTTCGGAGTTCGAAGATTACATTCAATCCCAGATGAAAGGACTAGCCACTCATGGTAGCTAGCAACCCACAAAAGATGAGATGGAAGGATGAAGAAACAATCTTGCCCTAGCTCCAAGGAGAGAACCCGGCTGCTCAAAACAGAGAGAGAATATGGAATGTAATCGAATAGCCTCCTATCTCGGTTCCCTTTTGCTTCTTTTTAGCGCGCCCAGAATTTTGAGAAAAGCTTGCTCGCTCAAGTGAGCCATTGCGCGCTTGAGCGAGCAATGCAACAGGGAACTCCTTATTTTCTTCTTTCCTCGCTCAAGAGAGGCATTCCTTCGCTTGAGCGAGCTTGATGATTCTCCCGGGCTCATTTTTGGTTCTCATGCTTCCTTTTTAAGTTCCAAAAACCTTCCACATCTTAAACACCTGCAAAAACTCAAAATTCGCATAAAAATGACATCAAACTCCAAAGTGAAACAAAAAATCAAAGACAACTAAGATCAATAAAAGGACAATTGGGGTCACAAATTCAAGCAATTAATAGCTCAAAGTGCTCAAATCATAACTAAATACTACTAAATCTAAGCACTTAACAACAACCCTACTCGGGAGAATATTTGGAACTTGGAAGTGAATTTTGGATCATTTTGGTTAGTGCTCATCAAAATTAGATTACCACTTCTTGTAAGGGAGAAAAACAAAATAGTTTAGCTCTTTTTGCCGAATTAGAGTTAAACATTGCAATAGCATATTTCTTCATGTAATAAATCTTTCTTATTTAGATTTTTTAACTAATTATTTCTCGTAAGGATGCTGACCTTATTTCTTTTTTATTAGCAATTAATTTTTTTATGACATGTTGGCCTAAAAAGGCCAAGAGACAAAAAAAAACATAATCAAAGCAAAACTGCATCCCTCTCACAAAGAGGATCTAGAAAATCAAACACATGAGAAAGAGTAGCAAGTAGCAAAATGAGGTAGCCACTCAAAATACTTTGAAATCACAACTCATATCAAGTTCATGTTTTAAAGCATTCAGCCACACTATTGGATTCCTTATACGTGTGTGTCCAATGGATGTCGGAAAACCACACAGACACACCGTTGATCCTATTAACCAAGATTGAGCATAAATGAGACTCTAAACAGACACCTTCTATCAACTTGATGTCACTCAGAGGGTGATCAATTTCAATTATGAGTTGTTTAAAACCTCTCTATTTTGCAGTGTTAAGGCCACGAAATATGCCTCCCAATTCAATAACGGAATATAGCATTGTCCCAAACTCTCAATAAAAGCCATTATGAATGAGCCCCATTGATCGCGCGTGATTCCATCGCATGAAGCCTTTTGCAAAGTCATATAGAATGCGCCATCAACACTGAACTACATCCAATGCTCTAGCGATAGGTTCCAATAGAGAGACAAAAAGTTATTTGTACTGAACTGATGACCGGAGAAAACCCATCTTCACTAAACGATGAACTGAAAGCACTTGCAAAATAAAAGTTTATTAATGGGTCTAAAGGGTATCAGATATTCTAACCTTCAAATACTTAAATGAATAACAACTTTTTTTTGTCTTGGACGCAATTTCTCATGGTTAAAGG
Organism: Sesbania bispinosa; assembly: GCA_026901365.1. Lineage (NCBI taxonomy): Eukaryota > Viridiplantae > Streptophyta > Magnoliopsida > Fabales > Fabaceae > Sesbania > Sesbania bispinosa. The sequence goes on from QLOH01000431.1 coordinate 621,783, forward strand.
TGAGAGATGATGGGCGAGGGGAAGAAATAATGTTCAATTGCAACAACACAAAAACACAATAACAAATGATTTGATTTGAAGGGCGCCAAACACAATTGTCTCTGCTATTGTGGAGAAAATGTTGTGTTACAGACTTCCAAAACTTTGAGAAACCCACAAAAGATTGTTCTATACCCATTCTCTACCAATGGTAGCCATAAATTTAATTTAATTTTGACTTGTAATATTATATCAATCGTTAAAGGAAATATTTTTTTGGTTTGGCAGGATCATAAGTTCAATTATAACTTTTTTGCATGTCTTGATAATAGGATTATGGAAAATTCAATCACTACAATGGATCAAAAATTTGGAGGACGAATATGATTTCAATTTTTGAACTTTTGAGGAGTAAAGTTAGATGATTGAGTCTTTGTGTTATAGCAATGTTTTATTTTATTATTTTGTCTATTGTGATTGTGTTGGTGTTAACTAGTTGTAATGTTCAAATAAGTGGGTGAGAGTTGTAAGACTATGGGTATTTATAGCTTAGATTTCATTATAGGAAAACACGGGATTTAACGATGGGTATAAGTTTGATTTAGCGGCAGTTGAAATCTCTAGTAAATGCATAGTACTGTTGGCCTTTGAAACTTGTGTAGAATATGTCAAGAAAACAAAACTAAGCACGTATTTTTTATACATATCATGTTGAAATAATAAATTCAAAACAATAAAATTTTTAGTGTTTTGAGGAATGAATCCATAACAAGAGTTGTGGCCAATGTTGTAAAAACCGACCCGGTCATTGACTCGGCCAGGGTACTGAGTTAATGGGTCACTAGTCGAACCAGTGCGTCACTGGTTGAACCGGTTGACTCGGTTTATAATAAAAATAAAAAAATAACATATATAATATAATTTAAAAGAAATTATTATGAATCCAAATTCAAATCAATTCCATGACATAACTATGATTCCAAATCCAAATCCAAAATCATTTCCATCACAAATAAGTTCAAAATACAACTAAACATCCCACATAAGTTCAACATAAGGTTTTACTACAAGTCTCCAACATAAGCTAAAACATAACAATCACAATCACATTAAAACAAAGTTCAACTATGTCCAAGGGGGCATAATTGTGCCAACTTCGATCACTTTTTATTCATCAAAGAAATCAGAAGCTTCTCCAGCATTACTTTCATTTCGATTCATATTTTCCACAGTATTATTACCATGTGCATCATCATCATCATCATCGTCATCTTCCAAATTTAGTTGTTCTATGACAACATCAATCAAGATATAAATTAGCAACTAACATTAAAGGACACCGTTCTAATTTGCAATTTTTCTGACAAATTTTGAACACATTCCAGTATACGAAACAACACTATACAATATACAGGACAATACAATTAATTCACTTTCATTGCAAAACAAATTTTCAATTCAATCACAACTCTTAATTCAGATTTCAGAGCAATGAAAATATCAGAATTTTACAATAAAATAGTAAAATACAACACAATCACATAGTCATAGAGCATTTAGAGTTCAAAATTTCAAATCAGTCCCTTACCTGATGGAGCAATCTGTAGGTGCAGGTACAGCAGTGAAGGGTGGGTGACGGACGACGACGATGGTGGTTGCTCTGCTTCGCGACGACGACAGCACGACGAACGGTGATAGGCGCTGCTCTGCTTCGTGACGATGACGGCGCGATGGACTTCGCGATTGACGGTGATTACACTGTGTGAACTGAAGGCGGACGGCAGCGATAGGGTTTCTTAATCTCACTGATTATCTGTCTCTACTCTTCACTTGCAGGTTGCAGTCTATACGCGCAAAGGATTAGGATTAAGGAAAGTTTAGTTTTTTATCCTTAAGATCAAAACGACGTCGTTTTGATGTCATTTTAAAAAAAAAAAATTCATGACCCAGCCGGTTTAATGAACCGGCCGAAAATGTTTACGTACAAATTTGAAAGAGCCCAACCTTTTTAGATAAGCTCAACCTTTTGTAACTAAAATCATTTACCTCGTTCAACAATGAATTCCTCGACCCACAGGCAAGGGGAAGAAGGACTCCAAGAATGAAGTGAGTGACGGGTACCATGAGACATTTTTCTCATCAACATTTTTTAAAACTCAATAATCATGTATCTTGTGCTAGAATGAAATTAACCTGTTCACAACATTTAACAAATACAAAATAGGTTTAGTTTTAAAAAAATGTTGTTAGAATGAAACTCCAAGAGTGAAATTACTAAATGCTTAAAATGTACCTAACACACTCAAAATAGGTGGAAAGTGAACAAAATTCACATCCTTCAATGGTTCGTAATAACGACCAAGAAGATTAGGGAAAATAAGAGAAATGAGTGAACATTGATAGGAATTAGGTAATGAAATTGGGATGAATTTGAGAAAACAAAACCCTAGTGCGAACAAAAATAGGGAAGGCAGGAAGTAGCATAAAAAACTATTAAGGCTTAGCGGCGCCTATAAGTTTATAAAACCACCCCACAAGTTAATTCATTCACATGATTATAAAGTGGAAATTGTAAAAATAACTACAAGCATTTATAACTGTCGTTAATTCATAAAAAAGTGTCATAAGATTTTCTAATTTTGTGTCATCTGCATAACCAACGTTGTTCATCTTTCTTAACATCGGTTAAAAGTAACCACCACTAAATCCCACATTTCATGTAGTGTTTTATTCATGTAAGGTTTAGTGTGAGTTACATAAACAATTGATGAAGTGATTCTTATATCTTTACTTGGCTAAGTCAATGATAACATGGAAGACAACAATGAAGCCGTTGACATTAATAAGGGCAAAAATTAACTATTTTTTTTGTTAAATCATTGTGTATACATGACACTTAATGTGTCAGGTCAATGTTTCCGTTAAGATTAATTAACCAATGCTAACAAAGGGACTAATCTAAAAGATGGAAGACTAATTTAGGGATTGAATTGACAGTTTTAATTCTTCAAGAATCAAATTGAAGATCTTCTCATCTTGCATAGACCAAATCTTTGATATAGTCTGTTATAAAACTGTTTACAACTAACAAATTGGTGGATCCAAATCCAACTTTAAAACAAATGTGTTAGTCTTTTTATTCTTATTTTTGTTAAATGCACTAACGGAAACAATATAACCCTTCATGTGGGAGTCGGTCTTAGCACATTCTAGAAAAACAACAAAAAATTAACCAAAGGCTCACATTCAGCAAACCGTACCTCCTCCATCAACATATCTGAAACTTCAGCATTGCCACATAGACTTAAAGTCATCAACACACCAAAATACCTTTACAACCAACTAAACATTCCAATGTCATTAAGACTAGCAACTAAACGGTACCTCACTATCTTTACATTACATTCCTCCTTCCATCTATTTCTATGTGATCACCATCCTTTCATAGATTCATCTATAAGACCATAACCAAATCCTAAATGTGCCACATAGTTAGCTTCAACGGGCCCCAAACACATTGTATTAACACATACTCTAACAATATAAGGGAATTGTTTTTCCCACCTCTATTTTTACTTTTCCTACCTTTCTATTTTTTCCCTAAAAATACCACTTATCCACTCTAAGAAATTTCTTTTCAGAAGCAAATTTTTCCAAAAATTTTCTCCTTCAGAGAAAACTAATTTTCAGAAGAAAAACTTTAATCATAATTTCGAAAGTTAAAATATAAAAAATGCTTCCCGAAAATTAATTTCTTCGACTATGTAAAAAATCACTTCTAGAAATAAAAAAAATTGTTTTCGGAAACTAATTTCCAGAAGTATAAAGCCTAATGATTAAACTATTCAAATGTTATAAGCAAAAGAATATAAAATTGTCTCTAAACTTGTTAAAGACAAACTTTCCGTCTCTAAACCCAAATAACTAAATAATAAAAAGAAATAGAAAAAGAAAGAAAAAATGAATGAATGAATTAGACGAAAAGAGAAAGAAAGAAAGAATGAAATATACGAAAAGAGAAAGAAATAAAGAAACTGAAGAAAACATGATTTTTTGACACTCATATTTTATACATTTTATTTAACACCTCATTTTTCTTTCAATCACATCAATTATAATATATTTTTATTTTTTTTTTCTCTCTTCATTTCTCATTTTCTTTTTATCTATCTCTTTTCCATACCTTTCACACTCAAAAAATTAAAAGTGGAAATTTCATTAAAAAGAAAAATACAACTCGCAAAGGACTGTACACACAATCCGGTGTTTCACGCCGTTTTAACTGTACCAGGTACAATTTGTTTTGAAACCATGGTTGTGAAAACTAGAAACTAGACCCGACCGACGGGTCCAACCAGAAAATCGGTGAATCGGTCATGTGTGAGATCTAATTAAACTTCAGAACTGGTAATGCAAAGAACCAGTCTAATATGGTCAAAAATTGATGGTTTACCAATCTCGATCAGTTCAATGAAAAAAGCATATGCGACGTCATTTCCTATTGTGCAACGTAGCTAAAGGAAAAGGTAGCTGTGCCACCGCTGATTTCGCCGTCCCTGCAACTACGCGTTGTGCCATCGTCGTTCGTGGTCCTCCTTGTGCTGCAGAAGGCAAAAGCTTCTCCTCGTGTGGGAGAAGCTCCTTGCCGCGCTGTTTGTGCTTGCCGGCGAGTGCTCGTTGAAACGTTCAAAGCTCATCGCGTCGATCACTGCTTGTCGTAAGATGTCAGCAGCCCCCTCGTCAGCCCAGCCACCGTAGGTACACATTTTTCTTCTTCCCCTGTTGGTTGCTTTGAAAAATTTGAAATTGAATGTTCAGTGTTTACTCATAAATAGATTCACCTTTTTGTAGCAACATACCATAACCACATAACACTATAATAATTTTTACTTTTTAGGTTATTTTGATATTAAGTATTAATTGTTTTGTAATTTTGTATCATTGTTTTTAGCAAGTATATGGTGAGAATCTGTATTACCACTCATGTATCAGAATTCAAAAGCTTTGCAATTTCTAAGTTGAACATATTGTGAATGACTTTTTCTTGTTAATTACTATGTTGCGGAATCATGATTTTATTTATATATTGTTTAATTTATGATATAGATTTTTTTAAAATATTATTTAATTAATATTGATTAGACCATTGTATCTTGAACTAATGTCCTCACCGGTTCAATCACCAGTTTGAATTTCAAAACCAAGTTTAAAATGGTGGAGAATCCAATCCCATTAAATTTGTATTTTTATTTATTTTTTTAAAGTTATAAAAGTATTTTATTAGAAGTGTTTTAGAACAATTAAAAAATATTTATCTATTAAAAATTATTTACCAAACATGCATTTTTTTTTGTTAGAACAAAAATTAAGACAGAATTACTAAGAAATGCACTTCTATTATTATATAATAATTAAATTCATAATTTGCAAAAAACAATTGAGAATGATATTTTTACTTCCTTATTTTCTTATTTATTTTCTTATTTATACGATGTTTAGATTAAACAACATTTAAGATGGGAGCTTTTTAAATTAATAAAAAATATTAAAATTACTACAAAATTTATTTTTTAAAAAAGTTTTTGGGTACAAAATTACGTGTTAATAAAGCCAAACCCTTTTATCACTGATATAGCCAATTTATTTAATCTTTTCTTAGACATTTTTGAATTTACGTAAGATTTTATTAATTTTAGTTTTATAAAATTTATTTTCACTGAAGCAATGATTACTAAAATTATTGACATTATTTTATAAGCAATATATGCATTTAGAAAAGAATATTTTTTTTACTAGCATTTTTTTGCCGCTGCATTTGCATCATTCAAATATCGTTTTCAAAGCTCAAAACATGGATTTGTGATTTTTTTAAAGATGTATTTGATTTGACGTTGAAACTAGTGAGACTTAAGTGTGAATCTTTCAACATAATTATTTATGGCGTTGAAAACATAAGTTTAATACGTTTCAACACTAAATCAAACATACTTTAAAATTCCCAAAAACAAATTTGCATTATTTATCAAACGTGGTTTGGGTTTGGAAGTGGTTTTAATATAAGCAACTTTATTTAATATTTGTATTTAAGTAGATGAAATTCCAATGTAAATTACTTGATAAAACCATTTTTTACTGAACCAATTTTATAAAATCAAATTTATTTGAAACAATGCTTGGAAAGTAGTTATCCAAACACATACCACATAATTGAGTATTTTAATTGGTGTATCATTTTTAATTTATAGACACTTTTTTAAACTTTCAATTCTGAAAAGAAAATTAATTTATCAATTTCTAGGCAATAATTATGTTTTAAGGAATTTTGATGTTTGAGATAATTTTTTATTTATTCACAGTATATTTAATGATTTTTTTCTTAATGCTAAATAAAAAACTAAAAATAATTTTATATATTTTAATGGTTTTGATAAATTCAGCCCTTAAGATTGAGGATTAGACTTTTAATTTTTTTTTTAAATAGAAAGTATTAATTACACGGATTCATAAATGAACAACAAATATTTTATATTTTAATAAAAAATTTTAAAAAATTTTGGAAATATTATAATTAGCCCTAAGGATTATTTTTATTAAAACCATATTTTATAAATTTTTACATTTTTCTATACTATCATATTATTTTTATTATTTTAAATAATTAATTACTTTTTTCTCAAACCCAACAACTCACAATTTTTTTAATGAACCCTATAACTTATCCTATACTTATATAATTTATTATTTATCTTATTTTTATATTATTTTTTTAATCACAAAATAAAAAACATGCAACAACCCAAAATTAAAATTAATGTTACTTCACTTGTGGGGTCTAAGATTACTCTTTAATGCATAAAAAATTACTACCCATTAATTGTGTCGCCGGAGCAACTCTCAAATAACCACCTTGGAAATGCTTTAACATTCTCTCTTTTTTTCTCTCAAGAATCTCAGTTTATTTTTGTCGTCGTAATTTTTTAAAACTCATATTTTTTTTATATATTTTTTAGTTTTTTTATTTATTTTTTTTATCATATTAATAATCACATTTTTCATTTTTTCTCCTATTTTTATCTCACCTTTCCATAATTTCTATAGTCAAATTTTTAGCGTGGAAATTTCATTTTCCTATTTACCCAGGTAGGAAATCCCATTTTAAATCCATGTTAATTTTTTTTCATGTTAATGAAAACCCTACCTTTCATCTCACACTTTGATCAAGGTACCAATTATCACATAGCTAGGCAAAAGCCAAAAGGCTAGCTCTGCAGTCGAAGAATAAAGTCAATTTTTTTATGTGTTTTTTTTTTTTTTAATTTCGTTCTTCTTCCTGACATTGTGGGCCCTCTATTAGTAGCGCTGCAACATACTACGGTTCTATCGGGGAATCTACCGTTTCATTCCATTGTCCAATGCACAAATTTAAGTATAATAACTTTGCTTCACTTCACTTTCCTGCCTTAGAAATATATAGAATGATCTCATCCCATTTTTCTGATCGATTTGCCCAACCCCGTGTCTTTCTTCACGTTAAAAAATAATCAAATTTTAACTTGAAATTTTGCAATCCTATACCCAGCCCAAGCCTTTAATCTTGTGATTTACTGAATATGAAGTTGATTAAATGCTACTATATATTCCCAATTAATTGTTAGAGACCTCTCTACGTACACTGGCTTATTTTTTAATTTGCAATTAGTTTGGAACTATATATTTATAACACGGTTTTAAATAATTGAAATGAAATTATTTTTATTAAACGCGTATCATAAATTATAGTATACAATTCATTTTTAAATATTAATTTTAACATTAATTTTATCGAATTTCAAATCAAATGATGTTTTATTGTGGCATATACACATGATATTTGCATGTTATATATATATATATATGATGCTGATTGCCGGAACCATTAAAGTCGGGATGGCACCCGCGCGGGGCGGACAGGGCCGGCCCAACATGTAGTGAGGCCTCAAGCAAACCTTTATTTTAGGGTCTTTTTAAATATATGAGGTGAAAGAAATGGGCCTTAAAAGTTAAAATTCATTTAGCAATGATAGAACTATCAACCCTTGAGGAGGAAAATCAATTTCTAAACCAATGAACAGGGCCGTATTTAGGAATTTCAGGGCCTTAGGCAAAAATTAGGACAGGGACCCATATTAATATAGATTAATAATTTTTATGTTATTTTTCTGACTCTTTGAGCTGCAAAATTATTTATTAAAATTTTATAATAAAGTAATTCTAACATTTCACTCTCAATAGATAATATAGCTAACTCATTCAATCTATCTTGTAGCATAGTTGATATTAAAAATGATTTAATCAATTTTAATTTTGAAAAGCTTCTTTCAGCGGTTGCGACAATTACAGATTAATGTTAATAATGTTCTATAAGCAATTTATGTATTTGGAAAAGAACCTAATCTTTTTTTATATAGTTCAATATTTTTAATGGTGTGTTAATTTCATTTGCTAGATTTTCTTTCAATAACTTTAATTCTGAAAACAAATAAAGACCATCAATATCAGAATGGTCCTCAAAACTCAAAATCTTTTCGAGATTGATACAATACTTTTTCAATTCATCGTCCCCTAAAGTTTTAAATTTATTTGAATAAATAAAAAATCAAACATGTTTTCATATTCTGAAATTTTTTCAAATCAACTCTCAATAGAAGAAATAGACTGATCTAATATGGGCCAGTTTGTTTGTGCTTAAAAAGTATTTTTTAAATTGCTTAAAAAATTGATTTTATTTTAGAGATTTTTGTATAATCAGAAATAAATATTTGTTTGGCTACAATCATAAAAAAGCACTTTATTTGTTACAATAAATGTTTTCACATTGTTTAATAAATGCTTTCACATTATTAAACAGCTTTCTCTCTCTTCTAATTTAACTGCTTTTTTCAAGAAGCAATTCTAAGTTGCTTCTTAAAAAAGCAAAAAAACTGATTATTTTCTGATTCTGCTTCTTGAAAAAAAGTTTAGACAAACATCTTAAAATTTCATATAAGTGATTTTTTTTTAAAAAAAGAAGTGATTCTTTTAAGAAATAATTTTAAACAAACGGGCCCTATATACAAAAAATAATGAGATAACTCATTCTTTTCTATGATCTATGGGCTCAGCAATACTACCGATTCAAGGAAACTCATTGTTGAGTGTCGAGTGGTTTTTCATTTGCAAAAATTAATAAATGTGTTGTGAACTTTTAAGTAGTTTAAATGATAAGAAAAAAAAAGATATAAAAAATTTAAGATATGAGCCTTATAAAATATTGGGTCCTATCTCAAACATTATTAATTTTTTAAAAATAATTTATATCAATATATAATACTACTATTAAAAAAAATTGGGGGGCCTTATAAATTTGGGGGCTCTAGGCAATGGCCTTATTTGCCTTGTTGAATATCTGGCCCTGCCAATGAACTAGGCCTAATTATAATAATATTCTTAATTTTTTTGTATATAGGATCTTACTAACAATCGAGGACCTAAAGCAAGGGCTTGAGCAGCCTTACCCTTGGGCCGGCCCTGGGGGCGGGCGCGAGGAATACCTTCCCGCTCCCCGTCTCCGCCTCCCCATTTTATCCTTGTCCCATTTCCGATCTCCACGGGTAATTTTTTTCTTATCCCCATTTCCCACATTCCCAGGGGACCCCATAATTATAAAAATAAAATAAAAAATATAACAAAGAATAAGAATAGTAAAAATAATATAAAAAAAATAAAATTTCAATTTTTAAATTTGAAATTAGGATAATATAAAATAGAAATTATATATATATATATATATTATAGCATATTATATATATCATATAAATAAACAATTTAAATATATGGCGTGGACCCCGCGGGACAGAGAGCATGATCCCGTCTTTATCCCCAAATCTGTTTCGGGAGAATTTTAGTCTCATTCCCATGGAAAAAAATTCCCATCCTCAAGACGCCACGTGGGACAGTCCACATCGACGGTAGAAAATTATTATCCCTAATTAAAGATACTGGTGCAGTGGGTGCTGGCTTCTTCAAGTTTTCAATTCACAAAGGACAATTCTTCTGGCCCTGCTTCCCGATCGAGTCCAACAACAACACCATGCCACTAACCACGGCCCGAGTCAACCAAATCATCTATTGTTCTCATTAACATATTTTATTAAGAAAGAAATCATATTTATACAACAATTAATAAAGAAAAAATAAATAATATAATACAGAGAGATCAATAAATAAAAAATTGTTATAGAAATAAACGTATACTATTTTATTTTCTTCATATATATCACAAGTTCACATCCCCGTCAAATACGTACTAGCTCATTTGCACTGGATATATATACTTGGTAGTTGGTACTGGTGCAGCTGCGCATATATATTATTTTAAATTTACCTTTTATATATAACCATTCATGATATATATATAGAGCTAGGATCAAGCCACTTTTAGTAACCTGCAAAATGGTTCTAAACTCTATCGTCATTGTTATTGGTTTAGTGCACTACTGATATTTGCCAGAGCTACCTGCCTTGTTTAAATTCCATTAATAAAATCTCTCTTCAATTATTTCTCATTGAAATGTGAATATGCTAATTTAATTTCGCTGACTTGTAATTCACTGCTGTTACGGCCTTTGACAATTGCTGGCTGCTGGCATCATCCTCTAACTAAAGCCATTGTGAGGGAGTATATATCCTACGAGAGTGAGCACTTTCATTGTTGGCATCCTTTAATAAAATTTTAATTCAATTTTTTTGTTATATTCCTAGGAGATCCTGCACGCTTTGCTTCTAATTGCACCTGTAGAATTGTCAACAATTAGTATTTATACACGGGATTCAGTTTAATTTTTTATTAATTTTAAAAAAATATATATTAAATTACTTAAAATTTTTAATATATTTTTACTATTAATTAGTTTAATGTTTTTTTAAATATTTATTAAGAATATGATATATTAATTTAACATAATGATAATTAATTATGGCTGTATTCATATTACCTCAGATATAAAAGTAAAAGAAAATTTTATAGAAGAAAATAAAGTTTTACATTGTTAGTGTAATGTAACATTATTTAATAAATATAACATCTTATTTGTAATTAAATTTAATAAATGATGTCATAACACATTATTAGATGATAGTGCAAAATATTTTACACTCCAAGTGTATATCCATTAAATTCTATTTACCTAAATTAGTAGCTAAATTAGGTGTTAAATCAGTAAATTGAATGACATATTACTCAAAATTAATTCATTTATTAAGAAGATCATTTTATTAATTATAAAAAGATGTTAAAATAGAAAGCCATTTTTTAAAAGCAAACAAATGAACAAAATGATAATGTGACTGTGACATTAATCCTAAAAAAATATATATATATAGGAAAACAACAACAACAATAATAAGGCAATATCATCCATAATTATAGGATATAGTTTTTTTTAAAAGGGTTTAGAGTTTAGGGTTTATGGTTTACACTCCAAGTGTATATCCGCTAAATTCTATTTACCTAAATTTTAGGCTAAATTATGTGTTAAATAGGTAAATTGAATGACATATTACTTAAAATTAATTCATTTATTAAAAAGATCATTTTGTTAATTATAAAAATATGTTAAAATAGAAAGCCATTTTTTAAAAGCAAATAAATGAACAAAATGATAACACGTGATTGTGACATTAATGCGGAAAAAATAACATATATATAGAAAGTAAATAATAAGAAGAAGAAGAAGGAGGAGGAGGAGGAGGAGGAGGAGGAGGAGGAGGAGGAGGAGGAGGAGGAGGAGGAGGAGGAGGAGGAGGAGGAGGAGGAGGAGGAGGAGGAGGAGGAGGAGGAGGAGGAGGAGGAGGAGGAGGAGGAGGAGGAGGAGGAGGAGGAGGAGGAGGAGGAGGAGGAGGAGGAGGAGGAGGAGGAGGAGGAGGAGGAGGAGGAGGAGGAGGAGGAGGAGGAGGAGGTAATATCATTCATAATATATAGAATATAATTTTTTAAAAAATAAAGATGAAAAAGAAGTGAATCATACAAGTTTTACAAAGATGAGCAATAGAAAAAAAACTTCATTTCCATATTGGGAAGTTTTACAAAGAATAACCTCAAGAAAATAACATCGATATTGATAATTGAACTATTTCCCCTAAAAAATATGTTGCTCTTAACATAACAATTCAAATAACAAATTTTATTATATTACCACATCCAAACTTTAGTATCATTTTCAACAAATATATTTGTTCTCATGTGTATCAATATCTACATATTAAACAATTTTACTTTGAATAAAAGAGATGACACAACTTTTGATAACAAAAAGTAATAATAATAATAAAATAACTAATAAAATATTGTAAGAAATGAACTAATTCCCCTAAAAAATATGTTGATCCAAACATAACAATTCAAATAGCACATTTTATTATATATATATTACTACATCCAAACTTTAGTATCATTCTCAACAAATATATTTATTCTTATGTGTATCAATATCTACATATTAAACAATTTTACTTTGAATAAAAAAGATGACACAACTTTTGGTAACAAAAAGTAATAATAATAATAATAATAATAAAATAACTAATAAAATATTATAAAAAATAAACTAATTCCCCTAAAATATATGTTGCTCCTAACATAACAATTCAAATAACACATTTTATTATATATATATATTACCACATCCAAACTTTAGTATCATTCTCAACAAATATATTTGTTCTCATGTGTATCAATATTTACATATTAAACAATTTTACTTTGAATAAAAGAGATGACACGACTTTTGATAACAAAAAGTAGTAGTAGTAGTAGTAATAATAATAAAATAACTGATAAAATATTATAAGAAATGAACTAATTCCCTTAAAAAATATGTTGCTCCTTGCCTCCTAACATAACAATTCAAATAATACATTTTATTATATTACCACATTCAAACTTTAGTATCATTCTCAAAAATATATTTGTAATTTTGTGTATCAATATCTATAAATTAAACAATTTTACTTTGAATAAAATAGATGATGACACGACTTTTGATAAAAAATAATAATAATAATAATAAAATAGCTAATAAAATATTATAAAAAATAAAGTGAATAGTGAAAAAAAATCTAAAGAATTGTATAATTATAGATATATTTTTTTTGGCGAAGAATTGTCAAAATATATGTATACAGCAATCACTTAGATAAAAGAAAGGAAGCCCATGATCTATTGAACCGATTTTACATGAGATCATAATAAATTAATTTGTCTATATATGAAGGAAGGCAGCACACATCTAATTATATTGGTGTTATAATGAATTTCTTTTGTATAATATTAATTGATTGATCATATATATAAGTGCCGCAACATATATCGTGAATTGGACCCATGGAATTCGTTTAGTTTAATTACATCAATTAATGTGTATTTGTACCGTCAATGAGGGTGGGGCGTCATGGATGTAGGGTGATTTTCCTGATTTGTACCGTTTAGGGTGATTTCTATGGTAATTTGTACTGTTATATATATATATATATATATAAAAGTACTCCTATGGTACTCTTTTGATAAATCATCCCTTTTGCTGACCCCAAAAAATGTCATTTAATGGTGACTGAGGTCTTGACATATTGTAATTAAGTTGCTTCTGTATGGTTGGTTGTGTGTAATTTCAATCAATTAATTATACTACTACTTGATTTCTTTCAATTCAAACATGTTTTTAGCATGAGGACCTTTTTTATTCTTGCTAGCTATTATGATAACACATATAATTGACATGAATTGTATATATCTAGGTTCAAAGGTTTAATATTGATCATGAACCTGTCTCGTACATGGTTGTTAATTAATTAATTTAATTTGTTGGTGTTATTTTATTTATTTATTTTTACAAATTAACCAGAAAATGATGATTTGATCGAGAAAGGTTGATGCATCCCTGTGAATGTGATTTCCTATATATATAAACTGAGCGAGCTTGCCGACTTTGCAATCAGGTGCTCGATCTAGTGAAAATGTTCTGATAAAGTTAATTACTATTTGCAAACATGATTGGACTCCCTAGCTCTGAATCTGATTGAGCAGATTTCTGGCACTGGTTGGTTTTGTCTATTCTCAACGTTCAAGATTCTTTTTGGTTTTATTTCCTAACGAAAATAAAAGTGAGGCAATTTCTCTTTATTAATTTGTACGTACTTCTAGATATTTAAGAATTATCTTGTCCTAGTAACCTGTCTTGATGCAGAATTAACTGTCACAGATTCGGCTTAGTTCCTCTCATGTTTAATTTCGGATATGTTCCAACCTAATAATCCCATATCACAATAAAATTATATTTTAAAACATAATTATTTTCATAATTAATTAATTGATAATAAATAGTAACGTTTAATTTAACGATTTAGATCAATATATTTTACTCATCATGTTAATATGCTTTTATATATATATATATATATAGTAATTTTTATTTTGAATATAGTATATATTATATATATAGAACCTCTTAATTAAGTTTAGTCTCTTACCTTCAGAACTTTGTGATTTATATTCATGCATAATTTATTTTAAGTGTGTGTGTGTGAGAAAGAGAATTAGGGATTTTTCTGTCTTTTACTGTGAATCCCCCACAATCATAATTGTGGTGGGTTTAACCCTGGAGCTGGAGACGGTGGTTAGGTAAAACCCTTCCAAAACTAGAGACTCCAAGATTTGAACCTCTAACCTTACAAATAAAGTTTGTTTAGGTTATAATCCACTTTCACTACAATTAACCATTATTTAATAAGAATTAGGGATTTGATGCGGGATATTGAAAGTTCACTATTTCCCTTGAAATAGAGAAGAGAGAAATATGGAAGAGATATAGGAGATTTTTAGGTTGTTTGATGTGAGAGAAATAAGTGTGAAATGAAAGAGAAATATATTTTTTTAAGTTGTTTAATGTGAGAGAAATGAGTGTGAAATAGAAGAGAAATGGGTGAGGTTATTCAAGTAATGCATTTCTCTCCTATCCCTCTTCAAATTTGGAGAGAAATAAAAGGTTGGTGGGACCCATAGCTTTTTGACATTTCTCCCCACTTCTCTCCTTCACCAAATAAGAGAAATCGTCAACTTCTCTCCCACTTCTCTTACCCCTCCCTATTTCCCCCTACCTCTTTGCTACCCAACAAGGCCTAAGGCATCATCACATGCTAGGTTGTAAAGGTTTTTTTCTCTCTATTTTTTTTTTAAAAATTATTTTCGATGAAAATTTCATCATTCGATGTCTATAGTAAGGTGCATCATTTACAAAAGCCCAAGTATCTCGTCTACACAGGCCCAACTTAAATGATCAACAACTAAATAAGCCCAAATGATTTAGCTCATATCATAGATAATCAACACATACGTTTCGAGCAAGAAAAAAAAAAAAACATACGTGCTACGTACATATATGTTTGGCAAAAAAAAATACATACCAAATAAAAAAAATACGTACATATATGTATTTTTTTATTTGAATGGAGTTATTATTAAACAAAAATAAGTTATTTTAGATATGGACCAAAAAATAATCGTTATTATAGATAAATAATTTTTCGTCAGCTTTATAATAGAAGTTATATAGAAATTTTTTTATATTTCACAATTAATCTATCACCAAACAATGCATACAGTTTTTTTTGGTAAACAAAGAAATTATATTAAAAGGAGTACAAGGGTAATTACTATATTTATCTTTAAAAATATATTTTATACATAAAAATACACCTAAAAGAGAATTAACATACACCTTTAAAAATACATTCTATACATAAAATTATATGATGATATAATAGAGAATACATTAATATTCTATACATACAATATAGTGATATAACATACACCTATAAAAGAGCATTAACCATAAAAAATGCTAAATCTTATGAAACGAAAGTATATGAATACACACACGCGCGGCTATGATTTTTTTTAACTGTATTTTGACAAATCACTCACCCATGATTTCCAAGAAATAAAGATTTTAATTGGTTTTTTCTTTTTTTAAATAAACAAAATTAAATTAAAGAGGAGTATAAGAATACTCCAACCCATTAAAAAAAAGAATAATTTCTAAGTAAGTTGAGACCAAAACATGCCCTTGCATCAAATTACAAACCCAATGGAAGAGCTTTATGACGTGCCAAGGGAAGGAAAGTCCTTTGCACTAAATCTCACCCAAATAATGGCAAATAGAGGCGAAAAGGGCTTAAGTGTATTCTATTTCAGTGGGTAAATGTATTGATTCCTCTGTACTTGTCTTCATTTCAAGCTTAATTTCCCCCCATAACAGTGCTTTTTGTACCTTTAATATTTAAAAATTTCATTTTTTTAGGATTAATTTTTGTCTATATCATCTATGATTCTTGCTAAGTTGCATATATACTTGTGCTAGTATGCTGCAAAACCAATCACAAATTAGACTTATGGAATGACAAACAAGATAATTAGTTTTGCATGTATAATAATATCCTTTATGTTCACCTATTTTAATTGGTTAATTTATCTTTCTTTTCCTTTCTTGTACGCGCGGCTCTTCGTAATAGTAGAGTTCACTAAACTATTAACTTCATAGAATCAATCTACAAGTGCAGTGGCAACTTGGATAAAAACATTGGGGTGCCTGGTTAAAATTTTTATATATAACTTTAGTTGATATTGCAAAATTTGAGTTTACTTTTTTAAATTTGGTGGGTATTGTCAAACGTACTTCATCCATTTGATTTAGTGGGTATTATCAAATTTGAGGGTGTTTTCAAATTACGTTTTAAAGAATTTTCAAATTCATTATATGTAATTTTAGAAACTTTGGAAAGTTGATTCTCATTTTCTTCATTTCTTGGATTTTTAGAAAATTTTTCAATTTAAGTTGATGTAGAAGTTGTATTTTTTTCATCTTTCTCACAAGCCCTCCTCTTAAAAAAAATCATTTTTTTTACTCTTTATCATATTTTTTCAAATATAAACTTATCACATCACCTACATAGGAAAATTGAAAAAATTATCCATATTCATCATATAATTCAAACATACCAAAACTCATATAACAATAATTAAATGAGTTTAATTATTATATACTGTAAAAATTTGTACACACATCCAATTATGTGTTGTTACATCATTTAATAAGTATAACACCTTATGTATATCATTTAACTTATTAATTGATATGACAACACATCATTGGATGTCGGTGTAAAACTTTTTTACATTGACAATATATAGTTATTAAATTCTAATTAAATAGCTAGGCAACACAAGAGAGAGTGACTGGAGTTTTAAATTTGTTGTCAAGCAATATAATACTCCCTCAATCCCTATTTATAAGGCATATTTTAGAATTTTTTGTGTGTTCCTTTTATAAGTCATTTTATAATCTCAAGAAAGCATTTATTACCATTTTTCTTATTTATCATTATTAACTTTAATGTCTTTCAACAACTCTTACCGTTTCTATTTATAAGGTACTGTTGACCAAATTACATAGACCAATAAAAATGGTTAAAACTAGTTAATTTTATTGGGATTTAAAAAAATAGTTTAACATTTTAGTTTTACCCTTATTTAATATCACTAACTAACTCCACTATTATTTGATAGTTGAAAAGATATTAAAATTAATAAGGGTAAATAAGGTAAAAAGTGAAAAATGTTTCCTTGAAATTGTAAAGTAACTTATAAAAAGGAACACAAGAAACCTCTAAAAGGTGTCTTATAAATAGGAACGAGGGAGTATCAAATGATAGTGAAGTCAGTTAATGATATTAAATAAGAGTAAAACTATAAAGTTAAATTATAGTACCCACTCTGTTTATATTTATAAAGCACCATTTAAAAGTTTCTTTGTATTCCTTTTTATAAGTCACTTTACAATTTTAATAAAGCATTCATTATCATTTTACTTATTTATCCTTATTAACTTTATTGTCTTTCTAACTATCAAATAACAATAAAAGTAGTGAATGATATTAAATAAGTGTAAAACTAAGAAGTTAAACTATTTTTTAAAATCCAAATAAAATTAACTAATATATATTAATATAAAATAATATTAATGTATATTAGTATATAGAAAAAAATTGAGAAAAGTTTGGGAGAGTGGCGGCTCCTCTCTATCAAAGCTAAGGTCCACCACTATACAAGTGGGTTCTAGTCTATACCACTTATATTTTATAAAAAAATATCAAAATGTAAATTTGTTGTATCAAGAGAAAAATGAATTTAATTTTCATTGAATTAATCATGCAAATTAGTTTAAAAAACAAATTACACAATATTATCAATGTAGCTAAATTGAACATTTGAAAACTTAAGTGTTTATTTTCAGGATTAAATAACTAAACCAATAAACACACTATTAAGGAGAGGTGATGAGTCTTAATTCTGTAACTAAGTTTCAATAATCTCGCATATATGTGATTAAAATAATAAAGAATCCACCACTCATCTCTTCAATCACCCTGCTATTCCCAAGCATCTCGATCCAAATGATAGAAGTGCAATATCTTTCTCACATTTCTCTTTTCTCTCTAATATTTCTTTTATACTTTTATACAATCAAACGCAGTGTATCTCATCTCATATATCATAGTGTATATATATTCCTTAAAAAAATGTACAACAATATTTAGTCACAAAAAATATGCTATAAAGTAGTATAAGACAAATTTTGTAAATATAGGAACAACACTGCTATATATACATAGACACTCGCTTATTCCATACATACTTATTTAACACCTCTGATATCTCTTTATTTGTTTTGTTATCACATCACTTTATTTACTATAATCATTTATTTCTCTTCTTTTTCAATTATCTAATATTTAATTTAATTTATTACACATAAACACTGCAACATAGGTAATTATGTTGATATGGAGAAGAGAGGTGAGGTGATAATAATTAATTAATGCTTGCAGTGATTAATTAATACTAGTATTAATTAATTAATTAGTGAGTTGTTGGATGGCTCAGCTCGTTTAAGAACAGAGAAGTTGAAGCATCGTTTATAAGAATCCCAGTGAAGTCCAATTTCATCTCCTTCTTTGAGTGCCCTTCTCTTGACAAAGTCTCTGTTCCATTTCCCAATCAAGACATAGTTTCTGAAAGAAGCCCAACGCTTAAGAATAAGGTGATGCAAGGACATGTGTCGACATCCCACACCCTAACAGGGGTTCCCATTCCAGTCTCAGCATCTCTCTGAGCATCCTCACCCAACACAGGGACCATCAGCTTCTCCAGCATATCAGAACCAAACAAGAGCCTATTCAGCTTCCCAAGATCGCTAGCTGTCAATGCTTTCTTGATCTTCCATGGGTTGTCATAAAGCTCTAATGATGTTGAATAACCCCAATAGGAGGAGCAGCAATTATGATTTTTCTTCCCATCATAATGGGGGGTTCCTCTAATTGATCTGCTTGCAGCAGCACCACCCTGTTGGTTCTGGAAGGTGCTAGAAATCATCAGAGATAAGTCTGTAGAAATTGACGGTGGTGATTCATTTTGATCATGACAGCCCTTTTTTCCTAATTGTGGAATATTATTGTAAGGGTGTTGATGCATGGGGCGATGATATATAGCAGTTAGTGGCATGTCCCCTCCCTTATCAAATGATCTATATATAGTTGAAAATATAATTAATCAGAAGAAGAATTTCAAACACAGATTCTTTTTCGATGTCCATTTTCATCCACTTATACTGTACCTTTATTTATTTATATATATATTTATTTGACTTAACGTTAAAAAACTCAAATTTATATTTTTTAATATAATTAATTATAGTGTTAAAAACGTGAGTTTAAATTAAATCATGAATATACCGAATAAACGTACCTACACTCAACGCGTAAAATACTTTGCAATTAAGTTGATACAAGGAAGCACTTTGTGCCTTTGTGGTAAAAGAAAGTTAATATTACGCGTACCACTTACCGCTTACAGTGCGGAATCGCAAAGAGATAATAAATTTATTCAATAAAAACATATAACAACTCATACAATTTATCTTTTTTTTCTTTATATCTCTCCATCATATTACCTATCACATCTCACATTTCTCTAATTTTTTTTTTCTCTTTCTCTTTTATGGTTGTATGTTGTAGGGTCGTAGGAATATCATTTCTCAATCGCAAATATCGCACTCTGTGATGCGCCCCTCTTCCTTCTTTTTTTTAAATCCGTTTTTTAAATAATTTTTTATTTTTTTTATTTTATTATTATAATTAATTTTAGTTATATGTTAACACGAGGTTAATTAAGTGTCCAGAAACGATGAATATATTATAAAATGAGATTAATGGTGATTCCATTTGTGATTAACAAAATAAGATTTTTGGTTAATTGTAACTTCTGTTAACACATGGTTAATTATGTGTCCAAAAACTGAACATATTAAGAAATCAGGTTAATGGTGTTTGCGTTTGTGGTTAACAGAATATGAATTTTGGTTAATTGCATCTCCTGCTAGCCCGAGGTTAATTATGTGTCCAGAAAACGTATTTTAAAATGAGGTTAATGATATATATATTGACGATTAACAGAGTGCGATTTTTAGTTAATGGAATTTGTGAGGTTATCTGTGTGCATAAAAATGGTGAATGAAATAGTATATTTGGTTAATAAATTAAAAAACAAATAAAAACTATTTTATTTTAAAAAAGAAGCTTTAAAAACAAAAAAAAAAAAAAAAAACACGCACCATGCGGTAAAAATAGTGGCCGCACTGTGTAGGGGAGATATATCACCGCTTGAAAGAAAATAGATTAACAATGACTAAAAATTAACTATTTAAAGAAAACTAGACCATTTGAGCCCTTTATCGGAAACGGCATTTTTGGAGGCTGTCCAGTGTCCACTTTCAAAATATCTCCATATACTCACCGCTCTTTTTGCATAAAATTCAATATTTATTTATCTGTATATACTTTATATATTATTGATAGAATCGTTTCGTAATATTTTCTAATAAGTAATTGATAATTAAACTTTTTGTAAGTCCTGCAGGAAATTATTCTCACGTACAATATGCTGCTCGGTTAGCCATGAATAATAATGTTATCTTACAAATTTTAAACTTGAGTAATGTAACTACACAAAAAAAAAAGACACTAATTTAAAAATATAAACTCCGACTTGCCAAAGCTTTTCTAGATGGTGAGAAAAGAGAAACTAAATTTATACATAGGTTAAGCCTGACTCCCAATTCTTAGCCTAATCCTATTATATGTTAAAGGCCTTAAGGTCTAGCATGTGTAAAAGCCTAGTTGCCATTAAGCATGTTTGCATAACAAAACCTACAAATAATCAACAAGTCTATAAGCCTAGACAAGCTAACAGGTCTATAAACAAGTTTTTTTTAATATAATCTATACCTATATATAAAGGGAATTCCCTTTTTTTGGTTTCCACTTTTTTCCAGACAATAATACCCCTGATTCACGTCCCATTCCGATATACTGAATTCTAGTTTTTTAAATGATAACTTTTTTAACACTAATCCTTATTTTTTTCATTCAAACCTTAATTGATTATATTTTTTGCTATTCTAATTTTAATCCCTGTTTCTTAATTTAAATTTAAAATATTATCCTTAACATTTAAGTCATGAAATTTTAAAGTAATTTTGAAAAGTGTAGATTAATAATTCAAATTCAAATCATTCTTTAAATTTGGAGGATATACTGAATTCTGGTTTTTTAATGATAATTTTTTTTTAACACTAATCCTTATTTTTACAATTCAAATTCAAATCCTAATTGATTCTATTTTTTTCTATTCTAATTTTAATCCCTTTTTCTTAATTTAAATTTAAAATATTATCTTTATCATTTAAGTCATGAATTTTTAAAGTAATTTTAAAAAATATAGATTAATAATTCAAATTCAAATTCTTCTTTAAGGTATTTGAAAATGTAAATAAACAAATTTTACGTCTTTTCCCCCCAAAAAAATGCGGATACAGTGTCTGTCTATCCGCTAGTTAATATAATACTATTTATTTATTTTATTACATTCTAGTTTTTTAATTATATATAATTATTTATATAATTAATTTAATATATTATATATTATTATATTAAACAGACCGGCCTGTAAGGCCTAACAGGTTTTTTCATTCATAAGTCTGAAGTCTCACCTTTTTAACTAAATAGTCATTTTAAAAAGTTTTATTTTGACATTTTTAATAAACGAGTCAGGTCAGACAGACCATAAATAAACCAGGCCGACTGATCTATTTCCACCCCTATTTATACAACAATGAAAGATAAAGAAAGAGAGAAGAGAGGGAAATGTTTCAAGCAAAAAAGAAGAGAGGGAAATGTGAGATATGACGAATGATATGATAGAAACAGATAGAGAGAAAAAATATGTTATATGTTTCTGGTAAAAGAATTAATTATCTTATGAAAAAAAATAATGAGTGATGTCAAAAACAAAATAGTTTTTATGTACGATGACATCATCATGCATGTCTCTATGTTCTTTTCGTTAAAGAAGGAATGAGAAAAAAGGCAAAAGAAAACACAAGATAGGGGGAATGTTTTTTAGTACAAAAAGTATTTCATCATGGAAGATGTACGGATAAAAATATTTTGTTTAGTGTATTTGGTAAGCTTAATTTTAGCTAGATAAAAATTGAAATTAGTAACTGAAAAAATTTAATTAGTGTTTGGTAAGATATTTGTTTTAGGTAGCTACTCACTTTTCTTAAAAAGTTACTTGATGTAGCTTTTTAAAAAGGATAATGCTAATGAGTGCCCTTAGAGCACTTATTAAGGATTTAAAAATAGAGAGTCTTTATTGGAATGCGTAGCAGTGTTTTACAATCAATAAAAGTGATTTCCAATAAATATTTTCTATATATTGAATCATTAACCAGTGCTCTTAGAGTACTAGTTATTAGTAGAACCCTTCTTAAAAAGGCTCCCAACTAGCTGAAAATTTATTATAAAGTTGTACCTTAATTACCTTCACTCATCATTATTTAATAATTAATGATATTTGTGTATGTTATTTCACCATTTTTAACTAATTTCATCAAACAACTTCAATCAAATCAGTTAATTTTTCAGCTTTCAACTAATTTTACCAAACAACTTTTAAACACACATTTCTTCTTTTCGAATAATTAGAATTGCTGCAAGAGTTGATTGAACACATACATCTCCCATGTGCAATGTGTTTGTTTACTACAGTATTATGTTTAATAATAGTTATTTAATTTCTTAGGTGTGCATGCGTAAAAATTGCTTAAATTTTGTAACATGTTCAATATATATATATATATATATATATATATATAGTGTAAACCACATGTATCCCCTATTACCAGGGACAATCCTATTCGGGGCTTAGTCACAGTTAGAGCCCGTTTGGGTGGAACTTATGCAAAAGTACTTCTAGATGAAAAAAATAGCATGCATCAAAGAGGTCAAATGCATTTAACTTCTCCATGAGTTAAAATTAGTTACTTTTAGAGAAGTTAAATGAGAGAGCTTTTGGAGTAGGTGGTCTACAAAGACCAATTTCAACTTATGGAAAAGTTAGATGCATTTGACCTCTTTGATTCATGTTATTTAGTGGGGATCCCGGGAACTCTTCCCACAATCTCAGTCGTTGCCAATTGAGTCACAACCGTTTGGTGTATATATATATATAGAGAGAGAGTCAGGATCCGTTGACACCATGTGTCAAACTTCAAGACTTATACCAATTAATAACTTTTTGTAAAATGTGAAATTGACTCAATATATATATAGACACACACCAAAGGGTTGTGACTCAGTTGGCAATCGGTGAGATTTTGAGATTTTAAAAACATATTTTAAAAGTTTAAAATTTTAATAAATGTATTTTTTATGTTTTTAATAAAAAAAATTATAGTAAGAGATAAAATAAATTTATAAAAGAAATTTATTTCATTGAAAAAAATAAAAATATTAAATATATTAATAAAATAAATTAAAAAGACATAATTGAAGAAAAAAGGCCAAAAAGACATAATAATTACATTTTTTAATTATTATAAAAAACTTTAAACAACACATAAAAAACGGAAGGAATAAAACAATACATTTTTTTACCCTTACTGATTTGAGCTTCTCTGGAAATTGGTCCTGCAGGATAAGGTGTATATCCCAAGTTTTCACGTGCCTCAAAAGAAAAACAAAAATCTTGGGTTAAACACTTTTTTTATTACGGATTTTCATCAATTAATTAGTAGGCCATTTCTATTCATTATTAGACAAATACTACTGATATTAAGACTAGCTACGAGTAAAAAATAATAAAATTATTAAAAGACATAGCATATTTAATATTATTAATATAAAAAGATATTTCTTTTTTCTATTCTTTATTAGATATCCAAACATATTATATTGAAGGTTTTATTGATTAGACCTTTTATTATTATTATTATCAATTAAAGACCCTAACTTCATTGATTAAAAATTTATATTAATTAATGAAAGTTAGGAGTATTGGACTTGGTGTTTTGCTTCCTTTATTTTTTGTATTTCTATTTGGGTTAGAATACTCTAGTGCTGTTTCAATGGATTTTTGCTTATAAAAAATGAAGTTATTAAAAATAAAAAAATCCAATATGACATATTAATAATTTATAAAATGAATAAAACACCAGTCATATATAATTCTGAGTAATTTAATTGTTTTCTTTTTATTCTAAAAGATAATATATTTTGTGTTTAATGTAAAATATATATAAGAATATAATAAGGTTATATAAGAAATATTTAAATGAAAACCAGACAAGTGGTGTTTCCCCACCAATAGCATATACCATATGGGATGACTTTCACTGCGAGTGATAGGAATAAGCATCACATATTCACAAGCCTCTTTTTCTTCAACTACCAAAACAAAAAAAAAAATATTCACAAGCCTCTCACCCCACTTGAATAACTGGCTCAAAAGAAAGTCAATCTTTATTCTTTTTCGATAAAGAAAAAAGAAAAGTTGGTTCTTAAAAGGTAACGAATATTCATTACCAAATAAATAAATAAAATAAATACAAAACACGTGGCACAATTTTAGAATTATTTTACTAATCTTTTTTTTACGGCAAATTTTTTTAATGTATAACATAACTTATTTTAATTAACTATTTTTATTTTTATATAATTATTTATTATTCTTAAATAATATTATATATTTAAAATTAATCAATCATAAATTATTTCTTGTAACTTTTTTTAATTATAATTGTTTTTATAATTTAAATCTTAAATGTTCTATCTAATTAATAAATATAAATAATATAAATAATAATATATTTTGGATTACGCAATTTATATTTTAAAATTTAACTGTCTTATTTTCATAATCTATATCTATATGCATTCTTTTATATTTTTAAATATTTTATTTATTAAATTATTTAAATATTAAAAATACCATGCAATTAATATATGAAATAGTTTATACTTATCTTGAATTCCATGTTGACTTGTTTCATGGAATCAATTGATATATACAAGATAACAATAGAGTAGATACGTACCATGCAGAGAAATTAAATTGTCACATAGCTGTTATTTGTTATATATACTTAAATAAGGTCTCACTGTAGGCCTAAAATAAATTTATAATATAGATTTAATTCTAATAATTTTTTTTTGGTAAAGGATATGAAATTAAAGAAAAAAGAACAAAATACAATGACCAAGTCAAAACCTATTTCTAGGGAAAATTTCTCCCATAGAGTCAGACAAAACTAAGCTATCTAAATCTCCTGGAGAATCTAAAATTATAAAAGAATAATTAACACGTAGTGCCCCCTTTTTTGCTAAGGCATCAGCACACTTATTTCCTTCTTTATGAACAAAATCAATTGAAATTGACCAATCACTAGCTAACAAATCCTTTATTCTATTAATAATAGCAGCCTGGGGATGATGATGACAATCTTCCCCTTTACATAGTGCCAATGCATTTGTAGAATCTGTCCAGAACTTTATTTTTTCATATCTCTCATCAAGAGCAAACTCCAGTCCATGAAGAATAGCTAACAACTCTGTTTCCAATGCAGAATTTGCATGAACTGCTCCATAAAGTCCCTTCAGCCAACATCCTTTAGAATTTCTAACAACAACACCAATTCCTGCAACATGTGAATTATAGAAGAAACTTCCATCTACATTTATTGCTATATATTCTTTAGGAGGTTCAATCCACCTAACCCAAGATACTTGTTGAGGATCATAGATTTTTTCACCACCAAAAGCAGACATAAAATTATGATACAGATAGTAAACTTTATGCTGCAACTGTAAAATATTAGTGTTGATACCATTAAAGACTTTGTTATTTCTAGATAGCCAAATCTCCCATATTCCAGTTAAAAATAATACTCCAATGTTTATATAAGACCACTTCAACCAATCATAAGAGTTATTTAGGTGCCAAAAAACAGAATTTCTGCTAATTCCAAATGTTTCCCACAGATTATTAATCTTTTCACAGTCTCTTAGACAGTGCATAACAGTTTCAACCTCTAACCCACAACACATGCAAATTGAAGATTTAGATACATTTCTATGTTGCAAAAAGGCCTTAGTAGGTAATTTATCACTTGCTGCCAGTCACACAAAGAACCTTACTGTTTCACTGCATTTTAATTTCCAAATCCACAACCAATTTTGCAACAAGTCATGATTAAAATGCCGATTACATAACCACTTAAACCCTTCCTTAGCTGAATAACACCCATTTGCAACACTAAACCAAGAAATAATATCATTAATTCCTGGAGATAAAGGTGAATTAATTGAATTAATCACAGAGACTAAATCCTCAGCCAACCTAGTCCATAACATAGACAGATTCCAACTATGTCCATCATAGAATCCTTAACTCTAAGCATTATGTCATGAGTATTGATGAAATTAATCTCATTACTATAAAAAATTAGAAATGACATATATTTTTTTAAGAAAAATATTAGTTTATTTTTAAGAAAAGAAATTAATTATATTAAGTTAAAAATTTATTTTCTATAAGAATTTTTTTAATTATTATTTATTAACTAATAATTAGTAATATTTTTATATTTGATATAAAGATTTTATTAAATTTTGGGTAAAATGTGTTTTTAATCCTTATAAATTTAAGCATATTTGAGTTTGGTTCTCATAATAATATGTTTGAGTTTCTCTTTTCTTAAAATCACCTTAAATTAATCCATAACACTCCTCTTTCTAAGCACTAAAAATACATATGATAAAAAAATACTGGGGACTAAAAACTCACCTTATAAAAACTAATTTGGGGTGATTTAAAAAAGAGACAGTCTACCAATTTTAAGTTATGAGAACCAAAATTAAATTTATTTAATTTTATAGAAACTACAAACATATTTTATCCTTAATTATAATATACAAAATGAGGAGGGTTCAACTTACACAGATGTAAGCTACACTAAGTTGATAACACAAATCAAATGTGTTTTTTTAGTAATCCAACCGTTGAATTATGTTTATTCACCATAAGATTATTTGTGTCAAATTTCGTAAAATTTTAACACCAATAACTTGATAATAAAATGGTTGGTTTTTTCATATATTTCAAATGTACATATGACGTTAATTTTGAGATATCTTAAAGACATATCAAATATTTTCAGATTAATGTAAAATTTTATATGTATGATCTATATGATAGTAACTTTCAATCCAACGGTGGATTACGTAATACAAATGATCCATTAAAAAATTATTCAGCGGTGTAATACTTGGGGTAACTTATACTAATGTAATTTGATCCCTCCTCATATATATATATATATATATATATATTTGAGGCCTTGTATCAAGGGAGGCCTAAAGCAATTGCTTTACCATCCTTCCCCTTTGGTCGGCCCTAACTTAAATTAATAGCTAATATATCAACAAGATTTGTTCAAGTGGTACATGTTTAATTCCCTTTAAACAAAGTCTTGAATTCAAATTCTATTTCGAAAAAAATAAACTCCACTGAGAGAGCTAGCTTACCGTGGATGTTTTCGACCCGAACAACATTGTCTTACGTGGAGGATATATACATGTGGTTCAAACCATGAAATAAAAGCTAATATTTATAATATAATCTGAATCACGTATATGTTAATAAATAATTTGAATATTTATGATGAAAATTGTATATTTAAAAAATTGGCATATAATTATAAGTCGAGAACTGACACATACACAACATTTTAAAAATATTGCCATTTGGAACTTTTAGTTTCTAAAAACTCAAAAATTAATTTGAATTTATTAGTAATTTGTAAATACTCCATTCATTACAATTTTGTTGCTGAAAATTGAGCATTAATTAAAGAAGTTAAAAATATCTCCCTTAATTAATAACTAATTAAAGAAAAATGTATTGAATTCATTTGATATATAAATTTAGGTGACATGCGTTGGTTCTAAATTTTTTTACTTACGAATCGATTGAATTCAATTAACAACCAACTCATGATTCCTCTTTGTGAGAAGAAGAGCTTGTTTGGTGAGACATTTTAGCTATATAAAAATTAAAATTAGTAGTTAATTTAAGCCATTAGTTTTTCTTGAGAAGCTACTTGAGGTAGTTATTTAAAAATAAAAACTCCATTTTTCAGTTACTAATTGAAAATTTATTATAAGTTTATTCTTCAACAATACCACTTATCATTATTTAATAATTAATAATGTCTTCATATATTATTTTACCATTTTCAGTTAATTTTATTAAATATTTTTAATCAAACCAGTCTACTTTTCAGCTTTCATTCAATTTTTTTAACTTTTAACGAACTTTTTAAGCTTATTTTAGCAAAGACACTCGAATATTTGGAGAAGGAACTCTATTTTCCAATTATGTCACTGATTATAAATGCATGATTTAGTTGAATCAGTGAAATAATTTAGCTAAACAAGTATTAGTTATTGTATAAATAAGTTTGATTTAAATTGTATATATTGAATCGATTTTTAAAATATGTTCTAAAAACACATGCAATTCAAAAAAAAATTCGATTTTTACGCATCTTAATTTTAAGTTTGATTGGATCAATTATAAACATCCCTGACAAAGTGGTGTATGATGCATCAAGATTTAGCAATAGGACAGCTACCAATTAAAACATGGACTAATCGATAAGAATAGTTTTAACCATTTAATAGTATAAAAATAAATTAAAACAAAAGAGAGATATTTGAATCGTTTTAAAAAATGTCTAATCGATAAGAATAATTTTAATATTAATTTATAAATATCTCATTATGTAAAATTTAAGTAATTATTAAAGAAATTTCAAAAACGAAAATCTCCTATGATTAAATAACTTATTAAAAGGGAAATTAATATTGATCTAATTTGATAGGGCCGGGAGGAGAGGTGGAGTGATATTTTATCTTGTTAGGTTTGAGGAGGAGAGGTGAAAGGAGATCATGTCTTTCTTATTTGATTCACAAGGGAGTGGGAGAGAAAATTAAACTAATTTACTTTTATATTCTTCAACTTTAACAAATAACTTTATTAATACGAGTGGAGAGATCTTTAAATAATTTTGATTGACTTATTTTAAACCCCATCCCATTTTAGAGGAGAGAGTAAATGCTATTTGGAGGGATTTTACCCCCTCCGCTCTTAAAAAATTGAAGCAAACATAATAATCATTCTAAAATCTCTTCTCTTTCCTCTCCTCCAAATCCCTTCAACCAAACCGTATATAAAATATATGTCAAATTACAAGAATGAGAAGTTGCTTAATGAAAGATGCCAAAATTATTGACTCTGGCTTTTGGGAGGGGAACACTTGGAGGTGGCATATTTCTCGGAGAAGACAACTATTCTAATGGGAACAAGAGCTGGCTATTAATCTGTTGGACATTATTAATAATTTTCATTTGTCAAGTTGCATATTCTTGGATTTGGTAGCCCAACCCCTTAGGTGACTACTCAGTTAAGTCCTCATACCAGTGGCTATGTCAAAATGTTGTAGTTATAGACCTGAATATTTTTCAGCATATTTGGCAGGCATTAATTCCTTCAAAAGTTGTTTTTTGTGTGTGGAGAATTATTCTAAATAGACTTCCAACAGGTTTCAATCTTAAGAAAAGAGGTTGCCTAAATAACAATCAATCTTCCCTGTATGTTCTCTGCAATCAAGAGGAAGAGACATAACAACATTTATTTTTTTCTTGTGTTGTATCTTATAATATTTGGTGGTTTGTTTATAAATGGCTTCTTTTACAGATGGTTCTTCCAGGTCATTGCAGGGAACACTATCTCCAACATTACATGTCTTGGAAATCTAAGTATGCTTCAAGAGTTTGGAACTCCATTTGGGTTTTTATTTATTGGTCTATTTGGTTGCTTAGGAATGATATTTTATTTAATAGATCCTTAGCGGAAACAAATAGAATAGTAAAACTTATTCAATTCAGGGTTTGGGGGCTTGGTTAAGAGCAAGGCTACACTATTTTACATTTTCTTGTTAATGGTCTCATGACCTTTTATCATGTTTGATGCAGTTGTAATTTCAACTTTATAGATAGATTTGGGTACCCTTTGTACCTATTTTTATTAATTTATTTTCTGTTAAAAAAAAGAAAGAAGAATATAAATTATATAATGTAGAGATTATATATATCTCACTTTTAAGAATGGAAACTTAAGTTCATTAATATATAAGGATAAATAAAGTCCTTTATTCTAAAGAAAAGATAAATAAATTGGGATGACTTTAATATGAGCTATTCCGGTACATTTATGGGCTATTCATATAAATTTTGATCTAAGACTCTAGCTACATTATATTGAATACCAACTAATTTGAATCAAATCAGATGCGTGGATCAATTTAAGGATATAAAAGTTTCTCAACATATTTTTTCATTCACCTAAAATCTTATTTAAGTGAATCTAAGCTTATTGACAATTAAATCAAAAGTCGTTGGTTATCCCTGTACATTTTATATGAGGTCTTGATTGACATTTTGAAGGCATATACGACATCCAAGGGAGAACATGACTCTTGCAAATTATTAGGTATGGGCATCACATGTCTAGCTCTGTCCCCAGTTGACTCACTTTTTAATAAAGTTTATTCTTTTGATTTTCGATGCAAGCAATCAATTGCAATAGATGATGATATATAGCCCATGGTGATATCATTCAATTTTCATATACCATGCAAATCTGTGTTATGAAGGCTACATTTGTTAGCAAATGAACTTGGGGGGATTAAATACCTATGCCCCTTTATATTTTTGTTTGACTAATAATAATTATTGATCTACCAAAAAGTTACGTTAATGATTTGGAATAGCACATTGCTATCCTTTAATTGGATAGTTAGTTTTCATTCTCTGTATATATAAGGTATATGTGGTCACAACCAAAAAAGAGGGTGTCCAAATCCAGGAGTTGAATATTTGGCTCTGAAACAAGATTCCTTTCCTTTTGAAATGCCATTGAATTGTTGATAATGGATATATAGCTACTTTGCTTTTGAAATGCTGTTGTGTTGATAATGGAGAGCTACTTTTCCATTTGAAGACAGAGATTCCCTTTGTTTTGGATATATAACTTTATTGTGTTGCTGGCTTGATGTAGTCCCTTCCCTCCCCTGTTGATTTGATTAAACCAAATTTGTTCCTTTTGATGTAGCTTTTGACAATAAATTCTTTCTTTTTGGAACGCAGCTTACATTTATTTTCTTCTTTTTTTGGTTAGAAACATTAATTCCTTTTGAAGTTAGATTCTTTTCTCGAATGCTCTGTGTTCATGCAGTCACCTTTCTTCAGTGATGTGATTCTGCCTTTGGCATTTTTTGTTGACACCTAAAATGTCTACACCAACATGCATGGAACTTGA
Source organism: Sesbania bispinosa (assembly GCA_026901365.1). Taxonomy (NCBI): domain Eukaryota; kingdom Viridiplantae; phylum Streptophyta; class Magnoliopsida; order Fabales; family Fabaceae; genus Sesbania; species Sesbania bispinosa. Next base: position 653,668 of record QLOH01000431.1, read on the forward strand.
AAAAGTACAATTCCTTTGCCAGAAAATATATAAAGTGCGAAGTTACATCTGATACATTAAGAATTATGTGTTAGATTTAAAAAATTTCATTAACCTTAACCGATTTTTAGTTTTCGAAAATAGTTAATAATTAACATGTCAAAATATTTTTAGTTAAAATATATATATTTGTCTTGTGTGTGAGAGAGAGACAATTATAGTGGGTTTATGTATATCTTTTAATATCAACTATTAAACGATACGCACATGACACTGCAAAATTAATTATCAAAGAAATATAACTAACTAAAATAAAAGATATATTGCCTGCAGATTAGCTTATCTCTTTTAATATGCTAAGATTCCTTAATAAATATGATATAGATTTGTGCATTGAGAAATAGTTTATTTGGTAAAGTTTAAACAGAAAAATAAAATGATTAATTTTTTTTTTATCAATCTAGTAATTAGTATCAAATTAATTGTTACATCATTGAGGCTCATGAAGAATAAACTTGTTAAGTCTGTTTCAACCATATTCTTCAGAACAGTTTTTTTAACTGTTAAACAAAAACAAAAACAAAATATGTTCAAGATTTTACCATTCAGAGAAATCCTACTTGATTCGAGCAGTGTTACCTCACATTAAGGATATTTATGGCCCTACACCAAAAATCATATTCAAGATATATATTTTCAACGTGATTTTAAAATAATTAAGGTATAATTGGTTCCATCTTTATTTTTTAATTCTATTTCCTATTTTCAATTTTAATTATAAAAATATCACATTATTTTCTATATAATCATTATATTTCCAGTCAACACTCCCTTTTTTTTCTTCTCTAATTTGGATGATTTGGAAGATATGAAGCAGAACCATTTTTTTTTTCATTTTATTGTTAAAGTAACCAATATGGCATGTTAACTTAAATTCTATTCCACTTATTTCATCTCATTTTATTTCACTAACTATTAAATATCCAAACATACTCTTACTCTGTTATAATCTCACAGACTCCGTGCTTCCACTTGGGTATCCCAACCTCGGGCAGAAGTTGCCAAAAAAATACTGCAGTTGTGAGAAAGGTCAAATTAGAGCATTATAAAAAATACAGTTGCATGTATCTAGCTTTAGCTAGGGTCATAAAATACAAAAATTAATAACACTGCAGAATTAATTACCAATCCAGCTTCAAAGTTCGCTTTTATCTTTAGGCAGGATGCTAGTTACTGAAAGAAAAATGAGAAAGCATGCTCTAGTTTATGACTTTATTCGTATATATACGTACATATCTTAAATTCTTGACGACTGCATATAGTTTAAACAACTCTTGAATGAGTCTGGAGTTTGAGCTGTTTCCCAGGCTTTGGTCATAGGTTCTTGTTGACTTTATCATACCAAAACGGCTGCTAAAACTAGTGAAATCTAATGAGATACTCAAAACTAACCATACAATAGTATATGTGATCCTTGTCCTATAGTTAATATAGTTCTTTTCGAATTTTGAAGCACGAATTTAAAAATAACAAATAAAAAAAAAGACATTAACAAGAACAAAAGATTGTCTGTCGTCCTATGCACAATCAATTTGTATCTATTACCGTTCCGTACTCCCCTGTACGCTTATACCACATTAGCCCTACTTCACTAATCCAGGGTTCTAGGATTACTATGATACCACGGTTATACATAATCATAAAACTCCAAATTACACTACTAAATCCAAAATTCTATTTGTTTCTTGTCCCAATTGGAATCTGAAATCATGCATTGCATGTTATTGTTAAATTATTTGTTCCACGTAACGAAGTTATCATTTCCTGAGTGGGGCTGTTGTGTCTTAAATATATTATAGCATATTTACGTGGTAATTCCTAAAAAGGTTTAAATTTTTAGACGGTAACTTAAAAATATTGAGCAAGTTGTTAATAATGTTGTATGGAATAATAGGGAGAATGTTAATCTATACATTTTCATTGATTGTGTCAATAAAGAAACATGGTCAATGGATTACTTCCTCCTATGGAAAGGAAACCGATTTAAATAGGATAAACATGAAAACTAGACGGAATTTTACAGTGAAACAAATAAAGCAGAAATTCAGTACTTTTTAAGGACCAAACACCAGTCTTTTCTTAAGTACAAAATCTGTGATTGACAAGTGTGGGTGTAACACAACTAAAACAATTAGACTTAAAAAGTAAAACCTTAAGATTACAAAAACTTAAATATGATGCGTGCAAGCTTTCATGGTAGACTCATCTTCAAATTAGAATAACAAAAAATAACACAACAAGATCATTCTGTTGACAAAAAAAAGACCATTCTGTATAAACTATTTTGGTCTTATCATTGGCAGTAAGTTGACTCAAAAAAATAAGCAATAGATACCTATACCTACTCTTTTAAAATATATGAAACACAATATTGGTTGTCAAATGAACCTTAAATTTCATCATAAACTTGAAATTGCAACCCTCCTCCTTTGTCCGGGCTGGGGACCGGCTGTGTTATAATATCATATGAGACACAGGCGGAGTTAATTGCCAAAATCCTATGAGTCTCCACGCGTATAAGAATTGACCGTCTAAGGGAAGAGAGAGAAGCAAGTACCATGCACTTGCATTGATGAGCATGCCCGTTTTAGAGCATTGTAATTGCAAAACAATGAACCAAACCATCCTTCAACTTATGTCACAAACTATCACTAGATTATTCAGTTTTGAATTCGCGTGATGTTTTCATAATCCCACAGGAGCAACATATGCACCCATGCTCCAGGATGAATTATCAGACTAGATCGGACTACTGTGAATATGTGCTTGAAGATTTTTTTTTAAAGGTTGAAGAATTTTTTATAGAGGACATTCCAAAGTTAAGGCAGACCACCAATCTCAACGGGATTTATAATAAAATTATATATCGCAAAACAAGGAAATTTTCCAATACTCAACCCAAGTTGTCATTAAAAAAAAAACCAGTCATGCAATTGTCATGAATGGAAAGGTTGACCATGTGAACCAATTACATTGGCACGCTTGGCCCTTACTCAAGTACTTATTGACGTTTTCAAAGTAGGCCATTTGCCAATGCTACTAAAAAAGACATACCAAAGATGAAAAAAAATCCTTGGATTACATTTAAATTTGTAAAAGAACGGATGTTGATACACCTTGACACAAATTCACATATGAAGCTAAATGTACAAAATAATGTGATATTTTGTAGTACTAATTCTGTGTATATTAGACACACTGTTCCATTCACGAACTTTCTTTTTTCTAAGCAAACTCCTCAAAACGATGTTGTTAATTAATCAACTTGTATCTATACAATTTATTCCTGAGTAAATAGGGGTTTAAGAAGCTTGAGTAGTATTGTATGTTAAAATATCAGTCTTCTTAAATGCTATAGAAAACATGAAAAGTAGTTACGTTAATCTCACCAGTACAAACTCCACAACAATTTTTTTAACGGAAAATAGTTGTTGGAATGAGAGGAATGATTTAAAACAAAAAAATATTTGATAAATTGTTATAAAATCGAATTTGTAATGAGTTCGTTGTAGTAAGTTTGTGAGCATATCTATTACCGAGTTAATGGTATTTGGCCAGGAAATCACTGCACCTAACCCTCTTTTAACATTCTCAAATTGTAATGGTATTTGGCCAGGAAATCACTTTTCAAATACCCCTTTGGCTGCTGCTTACTTTATTTCCTGAGGGGTTGAGGGAACTGGGAATCACTAGAGAACAAATAAAGAACTCACCAGCAAGGACTAAAACAAGGGACGGAAAGAGAAACATACCAGTAGGCACAATCCAACTGAGCAAACTAACAGTTTTCCTACTTGAGCTACTCCTGCAACCACAGGAATTAAAGGAGGGAAGCAAAATAAATAAAAGAGAAAAAGCAACCAATTACATCAACAAATTCCACGCACTTGTAAGATACAATCAGTAGTCAAATTTCCCCTAAGAGGCTTCTTCCCTCACGACTAATTTAACCATATACACGGTTTGAGAACTAGGAAAACAATGAATTAAATGTTCTCACATCTTGACACGCCAGCATGTTATCTACCTCTTAATTTAAAAATACAGCACACAGATTTCAAATTTCTAGTCACTTAACATAAATTTTTATTTTTAGTATTTATTATAGAGTAATAAGTAAAAAAAACACTACTCATTTTTCTAAAGTTATATAGCACTATATATTTCACTGCATGACTCATGCTTAGCAATAGCATAGCGAAATTGAACTTCGCAATTACAAATCCCTTCACTTGAAATCTTACCAATTTTCCAAGTTTGGGCCATGTGTAAAATTGTTGATAAAGGGAGAAGCGATACCAAGCATAACAATTTTGAAGGCATCGTTTCACAGACCAAGAAAAGCATTGCCAGTTTATGCTTGGATATAGGCAATTAATCTCACTAAGGCAAACCTTTCATCCAGCTCAAGAAGTTGCACCATATGAAAATTTTATTTTTAAACTTCAAAAGGTTGATATATGGATGCCTAAGAATTTTACCCAAAAGGAATTTCATTAATATTATTGTTGGTCTATAGATACATCAAATAGTTGCAACTTATTCAGCCGCAGCTACTAACAAAATTCAATCGAATCTTTGGTATATAAACAAGGAGGGTGTGACAAAGAAAAGAGGAGGAATAAGGGAGAGAGAAGCGGGATTTGAGATTTGCACTGCTGTAATTTTCAGTAGCTTCCACTAATCTTTCCAAAGCTTTTTACTCATTAAAGAATTAGGCATCTTTTGTACCAAATCATTCCTTCACTAAGATCATATAAAACATGGAAAAAGAATTATTTACAGCTTCTAAGAGGAGAAACTCAACTGCCACAGAAAGTCTACAAGAATGCCGAGTTAGTTATTTCATCACCAAACAAGAAGGCAACCCAAATTGTATACCAATCACCAACAGTATTCAGCTCAGCTTATCATCGATGATGCTGATCCATAACCTGAAACACCATAATACTTATATCAATACATCAATAAGTTATTTGCATAAAAGGATCAAGAGTTATCACAAGTATAATCCTTCATTTCTTAATGTTGTTTCTCAAACATCTAAGGGCCAGTTTGGTTTCGAAAAAATGTTCTACTTTCATATCCTATTTTCACTTCTAATTACAAAAATACCAACATGTTTTCACTTTTTCTCTTGTTTTCAAAGATTTGCATAAAAAACAGTGAAAATAAAATAATAAATATTTTCACTGTTTCATATACAAAACTTTGAAAACAGAAAACAAAGTTGCATTTTTGTAATTAGATGTGAAAACGGGAAATGAAAACATTGGGGCCTGTTTGCTTTGCAAAATTGTTTTCTTGTTTTCATTTCAAAGATTTGAAAATAATACTTTTACTGTTTCATATACAAATCTTTGAAAACAGAATAGAATGAAAACAAGGTGGCATTTTTGTAATTAAAAATGAAATCAATAAATCAAAGCAGAAAACGTTTTTTGCATACAAAACAGGCCCTAAAACATTTTCTCAAAGTAAACAGGCCCTTAAGATTTGGGCATGCAATAAACTCATTTTAAACAAATATATGATTGGTTCAATGGATCATATGCATAATAGTTCACATAGAAAAATTACAAAAATTACAGTCATAAAAGCTACAAACAGTAGTATACAAGATGTCTAAAACAAGAGCTAAATCATACACACCAATTATCCTATTAAAAAATGGAAGCTGCAAACCCTTATCATAGTGCAATAGCAGCAATGGCCATGTGACATACTAGCCCCATTACCATCATAAAAAGAACCCATGCATGCTATGTTAGGGTTTCTGAATTTCGCAAAGGAAGTTGCATCCATCAGTAGTTGAAACTTGAAACTAGATTAGTTTATAAAACATTCAAAACTCTTAAAATTAGAGCACAAAAAAGAACAGTATTTGGACATTTTTACAAAAAGATCTCAATAACCAAATCCTGGGATGGGATAACTAATACTCAAACCACAATGCAAGTTGTAAATATAATGGTCAAGACTGCAGACATCAAGCAGATGACGAATCAATTTAAGACAGTATTAATATGTAAACATATCAAGTCTTTACACACAGTAGCCAGAATCTAAACAATTATTCCCCCATATTTTCCTTTGGCCATCACCTATCTCTATCCTCAGGTCCATTTCATGTAAACATAAACTTAGTGTAACACACTCATGATTAAAATATATATATATATACACACACACACACACACACACACACACACACACACACATACACTTAGCCCCCATGAACACCAGATTACTTTATGAAAGTGGAAACTTACAAGGGATGATACAAACAAGTACTCTTGCAACTCATCCAATTTGATGTCAAGTGAAATATAACGTAATGGAGTCTTCAAATCTTCAGAATGCAACATTCAATTGTTTTGGGAGTATAATCCTGCAATGAAGACAATGGCAACAAGATTACAAAGCATACTAAATACTTTCCAATCAAAGCAGAATAATTCTTTCTGATCAATTGCACCTACCAAACATTCACAATTAAGGTTATGCTCATTTCCGAAAGATTCTCTCACATATGTTTAATAAATTGAAGCCGTATTTATGAGTTTAAAGAGGTGAAATGCATGCATTGAGCAAAACCACTAAACAAAAGAGATACAAAATGAGGACATGGAAGGAGGATTAACTATCCAACTGGGAGGGGGTCTTACAAGTATCTATCAACTAATCAGTTAACAAAAAGGGTAAAAAAAATAAGGATGTTATGCAATGAGGATTAAACAAACAAATATATGAGAACTGCATAGTCTGAGGAATAACATAAGCAAGTGAACAACGCTTGGATGCTAAGATTAAACACTAATATTCGGGACAAGTGCATACCTATAGCAAAATTTCGCACACTAAAGAATTTAACTAGTGGACCTTGAAAAGAACAACCTACAAAAACGTAGAACAAGCTAAGTGTGAAGCTGTAAACAACAAAATTCACCATCAGCAGTAAGTGCATACCAGGATTAGAGTGTCTCAATCACTGCCTAATTTAGTGATCCACGACACCTGCATAATAAGTACATTAATGTTATAATGCGTGTATTTCTCTACCATAGCAAGGAGAACATAAAGATGTTTCCACCTTCATTTTGTCCAGAAATTGCTGAAAGAATACTCATTCAATGCAAAAATCTATCAACTAAACTAATAGATATTAGAATATAGGGTTATAAAACAACAACCAAGCTTTATCCCATTAGGTAGGTTCAGCGACAAGGATTTTAACACCCCTGTGCTTCATCAAAAACCAAATTTTCAGAAAAGTCATTCGAACAAGGTCTTTCTTAATGGTTTCTCCTAAGGTTATTTGCACTCTTTCTCCATCACTTTTAATCAGATTAATTTCTATTTGATTTTTCAGATCCATTTAAATCATCTTGTCCATTTTCTTACTGGATTCTCTGTCGGTCTTCTCTTCACATGACCAAACCTTTACCATAAGAAATTTTTACTCATTTTCTCATCAAAAGGTGCTACTGTAATTTTCACCAAAATCCATTTGTTCATGATCTCAACATTTCTAATATATCCACTGATCCACTGCTACGCTCAACTCCAATACACTTTTTCTTGTTGACACTATTGTTCAGCATTTTTATAAAACATCACTAGTCTATAGCTGTACAGTAGAATTTTCCTTTGAGTTTGAAACACAATTTATGATCACAAATTACACTTAAGCATTTCTCATTGCATTGGCATGGCTTGAATCCTCAGTGTTAGATTCCCTTAATTTCCACATTGTAAAATAGATCCGATATACCTGAAACCATGCAACTTTTGGCATGCTTCAGTCCACCTCCAAAACATTGTTACCTTGTGCCTGGCTAAAGTTGCATTCCATGTCATCTTACATATGTAACAGAAAACCCCTCATTTCTTCCCCACAACCAAAATTGACAACTTACTCCTCTTAACTCATCAACTAGGATTATACCATCAGTGAAAAAAAATGCATTGAGGCACTATCTCTCCTATGTGTCTAATAAGTATGTCGAATAATAAAGTAAAAGCTGAAAAAACTAAAGTCAGAGTCAATGATTGATGCAAATCTATAATTTATAAGCATATCTTTTTATATTATGCCTTTGCACACTAGTCGCTGCCCCATCATTGTATATACAAATAAAAATTAAATAAATTGATAAATCTAAAAATATCTAAAAAGGGCACAAGATTTGTAGGAGGGAAGTAGCAGTTTGTTTTATTCAGTAGCATAGCACATAACTCAATAGCACAACTAGGTGTTTTGCATGGACAGACTTGTAATTGAATGATAGCAACTCATTGCAATGTTTGAATAATATATACCCAAATGTATTTGTCAGTGAACCAAAAAAATTAGGTATATATCCATGTGTACGCATCAAGTGACGCTTCCAAATATATAACTAGTACAAATACAAAGAAAAAAAAAAACATTTACACACACATCATTGCATACATAATGCTTTTGAATTAAATCAATGCAAATCAAATATATAGAAATGGTGTCAAAAAATCCATAGGACAAAAAATATACTAGTTAGTGTCATAATCTTACTTTTTGGAACCACAGTTGCAGGGAATCTTTTTCTCTTCCAAGGGGAACTTATAATTGTATGTGATTTCTTCACCAGCGGCTATATGCCGTTTTGCATATATAAAAATCTTCTTTTGACCCTCAACAGATATAACCTTTGTATAACAGTTAGGCTGCAATAAATTCAGTTCAAATCAGGCAGTGCGTGAAATCAAGATAGAAGTAACCCATGCATACTCCTAAACACTTCTATAAATGCATGGATACAAAAAATATGTGGCATTTTGAAATATAACAATACTGCACAAGTACCTCACAAGAATGGTTAATAAATCTTGCAACCCCACCTCTCTTTGTAGCATCAACCTACATACAGAAACAGGATAAGCAAATTTATAGTTATCACTGGAATTCAATTTATCAGCATATGCTTACTTAGAGAACATTAATTAGCATACATGAAAAACAAAATATAACTTAACACTTCATTTAGATAAGTTTTTGTAGATTAGGTATTATTTAAGCTTATTTAACAGACAATCCAATCACTTCGTGTCTGGATTGCCTTTATAAAAGGAGCCTATGTGAGCCAATTAATCTATAACAGGGAACTTTGGTTCTCAAGGTCAAGTGGTTATAAATTTTTTCATGAATCCCCTATGATCAGATTATTAAATCCCGCTGTCCCATTCAAATAGATGTTGACCTTATCAAATTCTTCAATCCAAACCCTAGTTGCACAAAGCATAACATCCAAGATTTTAGTCACAAGCATTCTAATGTTTAACCATATTATATGCCTGATCAGGTCTATATGAATCCTCGTCAATTTTTAAAACAAAATCTCAAAACTCAACACAATCATATTATTCAACTCTGACAACCCATTGGCCCTTAAACTTTATTATGATTCAATAGTAGAAAAACAGAAGTAACAATCATTCAATACCAATATAAAGGATAGGGAGGGTAGAATATCATATTCTTGATTCTTCCAACACAATGGCTACATAATTACCATAGAGAAGGATAATAAATGAAACTTCCAAGAATCTAAAATTTAAAAAAATACTGTAATAAGAACTAACCACATAACCATCATCAAGTCTAAAAAGGTAACTGCTTCCAATTCCCATTTTCTCATATTGACGCTCACGTATATCAGATATCTGTGAGAGAGACAACATCACATCAGTTAACTGACCCGATAAACAAGCAATTGTATTAAAAAGACAATTTTGACCATGCTATGGTTGTCAAATCAGGAATCAAATTGCAAATTGGAAGACCTAGTATGATTCATGACCAATTGTTAATCTAAAATATATTTTCACCCATTAAAACTACAAAAATAAGTATAGAAACAAATAATTTCCTTATTTCCTTTTCTATGCATATTAATTTCTTTACATACTTATTTCCTTATTATCTATGCACATTAATTATTATATTCTGTAACCCGTACTGATTTTACAACCATCAATCACTTCATTAAGTATTCATTCCTCGGGAAAGCAACCACTGGATAGAAACATTGCAAAATATCTTGGCACACATAAAATAAGCACTCATTTGCTATGAGATATACAAAAAGTTAATACATCTACCTAATTTGGTTTATTTTATGCATATTGCTATATACAAGATATAGAAATCAAAATTCACTCTGTAAAAACAGACCAACATGGCATAACATTGAAATATGCATCCTGGCAACAGTAGTCATTTTTTACCCGAGGACGAATTAGTTCTCCAATATATTCAATGACAAAGTCCTCTGCCTCTATTGGCTCCAAGGCAACAAGACCCCAGTCATGTATCTTGCTCCTTTGAAAACGTAATCGCTTTTTCCTTGCCTGAAAAATGCAAAAGAAATAGTTGAAATCTGATGTATCCAGATGCCAAAGATAAGAACCACCAAAAACACATGTATTCTTCAATCACCTTCAATTGAGGCACTTTAAGAAGATCTGCACCCTCTGCAGCAGCAAGAAGATTACGCAATTTCACCCTATTTGTTCTTGCAGAAAGACCCTTACCATTTGACAACTGAGATAAATTATTTTCAGAATCTATGCGCTTGTTTTGTATAGATGAAACACCCCTGACACGTGCTCTATATGCAGGACTGGCACTTTGAGACCATTTATGCCATTCCCAACCATCAATAGAAGTCCTAGCACATCCATCAGATCTAGGACATAAATTCAATGGCTTGGATTTAGCAGATTTCCTCCTTGCCACAGTAGCCTGTTTGCTAGCTCCCAGACTGGCACCATTACTTGAAATTTTCAAAACCTTTGCAGGATGTGAGGATGTTATACCATCTCTCTGATGCTTCCTTTTTGATTTTGATACTTTTTTTGTTGCTGAAAACAGGAAGAAGCAATAAAAAAATATGAATCTAGCCTGAAAACTAAATAATGACATTTCACAACAGTCAGATAAGTTTCAACACGGAAAAAGAAGCTGAGAAACATACAAGAATTCAGTAAGAATATGCCATAAACCTACCATTTAGCATCTCTTTGGAGCATTGACCAGTGGTCTTCCCTTGAATGACGCTATCACAGACATCACTTCTAACCACCTTCTTCAAGCCAACACTATTATTTGTTGAAGCTGAAAGCCTTTTTTCATTAGACTTTACAACATCCATATCATCATCTGAATAAGGAAAAATGGACAGCTGTAATTCCTACACAAATTTATCGATAGAAAACCAGAGACAAATTAACAAGGAAAATTATATACTTTGAACTGTATTCTTCAAAACTTTCCGACTAGTTTTATTCTTCAAGGATAATTGATCACTGAGTGAGCTACTATTGACAATGACAGGAGAAGGCCTGCCCTTAGCAGATGTATCCTTCTTCTCTTTAATCACCATAGCCTTTCCACGTTTAACAGCAGTTATTTTATCTTCTGCAGTCTCGTTCACACCCCCAGAAACAGGTTTCCTTAACTTAGCCACAGGCTGCTTCCCTGGCCCTGAATCATCTTCTTTCACAGATTGAGAGGAACACAACTCTTTACGTGACAGCTTCTTGCGGTGATATGTATACTTTCCAATCGCCTGAGGAGCTCCAGACGAACTTTTTGCTCCTTCCTTCACTCTTCTGAGTCCAGAAGTAGCAACATTCAATTGTTCCTTGTTTGCACTGAATGTTTTCCCTTTCTAAAGAATTACAAAAATAAACATAAATAAATCAATACAGATACAACAGTGAGATGAAATAAAACCAAATAACAAAGACCGACAGTCAGAGAAATGTGGTATTTAAGTTCTCATAAATATTAAATGAACAACTTTCTTACCTTATGACCATAAGACTGAAAACGTTTCTTTATGGTACATGATGATTTTAAAACTTCATTAAATGCAGAATCAAGGAATGACGACTTCCACTCTTTTAGAACTTCATCATGAAGCTTCTGTCGGCACAGTGCAGTTGCAACATATTCTGCAATCTTAGGATTACGTTCACGTAACCTTGAAGGTCGAAATTTCAAATTGTAGTTTGGGAAAAAAAAATTAGATTTCTTGTCAAATCCAGGTGGTAGGTCACCAATCTCCTCTTCATCAACCACCTCGTCTAAATACCCACACAATTCTTTAAATGCTTTTGAGAACACATTAGACATATGATTTCCAGATGCAGACACACAAAATGAATAACCATCTTTTACAGGATCCTCAGATTTGCAATTTAGAATTTCCTTCACAGATGTTTTACAAGTAAGTATCTCAGGGAAACCACAGTCATTAACCGCAACCTGCAACAATTAAAGGATACTTCAACACAATAGTGTCTAGACAGATAAAAGAATATGAACACTTCAAATCAACTTACCTCACTCAATTTTCCGTCTTCTTGAGAAGGAATTAATTTGTTCACTTCCTTTTCAACAAAAGTTTGAATATAATCAGCTAAAGACAACTTTGAAGAGAAGTGAAGCTCATTCTCCACACTTTCAAGAATGCATGTCAAATCTATAGAGTTATGATAAGTGCATGAAACCATTTGACCTTCTAGTAAGTTTCCACCTTTGAGGCTACTAGGAGAAGATAGTAGCTGAGGATGATCATCTCTTTCTGTTGCCAGCACTCCAAACTGAATATTGCCATCAGCATTGCATACAGAGGAACCTGGCCTGAGAACCAACTGCAGAATAACTGTATGATTATTATAGGTACAATTAAAGCAAAAACATCAAGTAAGCAAGTCACTCAGTACTCACAGCATCTAATTCACTCTTTTCAACATAATCTTTACATCCATTAACAGATGGCTGAGGCTTAGGATGAGACCAAAGTTTCCTCTTCCTCCAGGAAAATAAGAACTCTGACACTGTGTCAAAAAACACTGCATTCCACATGACTTCCAAGCAATAATCAGAAAGTACTTTACGAACAACAGCATATGACCACCAAAAATTTTCAATGCTTCCAACTGATTTAAAGTTTGTTGAAGATGGTCTGGAAATTTCATGACAAGCCTTATCATCCAAAATATGGGAAGTTGCAGTCTCACTTGGAATGGCAGTACCTTTACTCATCTCCACAGAAGACGTAGACTGTTAAATCAAATATTCAACAACTTAACAAGATGTACAGAATTTCAAGTTTTCAACAATACTAGCTGCAAAGCAATTAAAGATCACCATTTTATTGTCCAACATGCAAGTCTCAGAAGTCTGATCAGCTGATTCAATCTTACGCCTCTTTTGTTTCTTTTCCGCAACAAATTCTGCAATGATATCACCAATAATGCCATCTAACACAACTCTTCGGGCAGCTTTCATGATACCCATGTGCAATTGGGAAGAAACATTTTCAGATATTTCACAGATGGTTCCAGATCCGTCTCCTTTCAAAGCATTTACAGCAGACAGTAGCAAAAAGGTCCCATACTTATTTTCAGAATGAGAGATCTGTAAATTAACATAAATCAGTCAAAAGAGTGATTATCAGAGTAATAATAAACCAGTGGTGAACCAAGGCAATAAAGTAATGTTCCAACAAATTTTTTTATATTTAATTTCTTCCACATATAAGCATCACAATGACAGATTTGATGGCGACAGAACCAATAGAAGTAGCATCACTGTGAGAAGAAAGGACAAGAGCAGGAGATTCTGTTCAAGCATACATGAATGCATACAAACACTTAAAAGAGCAGATTAAAAGATAGTACCAGATCTGCAACTAATATATTATTTAACTGCATGAATATTTCCATCTTACCACTGTTTTATCTCCAAGATATCCATGGCGGTGCCAGGAAATCAATTCTGAAATCGAATGTGGTCCATGTTTCATACCCTTTTCATCCTCATAAAGCCAACAACATTCTTCACCTAACTGAATTAAGAAAAAAGGCACAACCATCAAAATGACTAACAGGTATGCCAAAATGACTTACATATATAACAAAACAGAGCAGATACTGCACTACCATCTGACAAGATATTATACTGTTGAATGCTTCTGAGTTTGAATTTATGTGATTGGATTCCTTCATGTAGTAATTGATATGTGACTGCGAAACAGACTGTGAAACAGGGTTAACAGCCAAAAGAGCAGCAGGCTCAAAAGATCTATCTTGCCCATATACTGCCATATCCTTACAAGAAGAGGAGGAGCAATTTGAAGGCATTCTTGAGCCTGAGATACTCATACTCAGATATGCAAACCCAGTGGAAACATGGTCAGGAAACTGCTTGAAATAATTCAATGGTACAGGGTTCATTATTGTGCCATTGATCACAGGATATACAGGAAGCTCAAATGGCAAGAAACCAGTTGTTAGGCCCTCATATAACTGCTCCTTTATATAGGGACCACACATTTGTCCATGTTCATTCACATACATCCATCCACTCACAAAAGTAGGCTGTTGAACATAGCCACTGAAACTCTGGTCCAGGTGTGAAATATTACCCGTGGTAGACACAGGAACATCACCACTGTTGACATTTGATGGGTAGCTCATCTCCATTCCAGAATCTGGATCAAGTTTATCATCAATATTGCTGCAAGAGGAAATATCACCAATACTCCTACACCAAGGGAAACATTCAAGCATGTGAGAAAACACAATGTGCAAAGTGGGTGGGGAGCAAGGTTTACTAACATGTATACGTTATATCTTTCATAGTTGATTTAATTCCATCCAATTGTCAGCATCTCTAAGTGTCTTTGATTTTTTATAAAAGAACATTTTTCATTAGAAGAGAAGGGATACAACCAATGAGGAGTATAAAATATCCTAGTTAAGTAAGGGATACAAAAAAAGAAACAGAAGTGACTCCGAAATATGAAAGAACTTTCCAATCTCACCATATATTTTTCAAGTAGATTCCCTAAAAGAAATCAGGCACAAAGAACCAAAGAGAGGCTATAAGCACAATCCAATCTTAAAATTTCTTCTTAAAAATCCACAGCCTTGCACTGACAAAAATTAGCAACTAAAACATTTAAAACACTGCCTAAAAATGTTGCCTTCCTTTATCCTTTCAAAACCCCTCTAACTGATCAAAGAAGTTGCTCCGCATTTGAAGGAAAAACTCTAGAATCACCAAAGACATTGCCAGACCAAAAAGCCCCATTAAGGTTCTCTACTTCCCTACCATAAAGATTCAGTATAATGGGAGTTAAAGGAAATCTAGAAAAGTGAAAATCAAAGTGTAATAATAAAAACTCTCCATGGATATTGAAAATAAAAAAGACAATAAAGGAAAATAAGGCCTCTGAAAAGGGGATATCCCCTATCTGATAATTTTCCAAAATTCTACCCCAAGATCCATTTGCAACATTTAGAGGAAGGAACCCATAGACCTAAAACAACAATTCCCAGAGAAATGGGTTGACATGGATTCAAGTGAGTAGCAGCAGTGGCAACCATAATTATTATTTTAGCTTATATGGAATATCTGTGTAATTCTGAAATATGTGGATCACAATTCAAAAGTCACAAATGACACCGAAGCATCCTATGTCTGAAAAATCCATTTGCCATGCTATCTAAGGATGGCAAAAAGATAATAGTCAATTGACTGTGAAAATCAAAGGACTGATTGGAACAGTCACAATAAAAGATACAGACCAAATTAATCCTTAATGTAAACATGTGGATGATAATGCACATTTAACAAGTTATCAATGAAAATAGATTTATTAACACACTCCACGAGATAAAGCTGTCTACATGACAGGAAGACCAACTCAACATATAATGTAATGTCCAAATTATGAAGACCTTTCTACATTTGGCTGTGAGAACAAGGAAACATCACTGCAAATTCCTGCATCTGCATGCAAACCTATATCTTGATGTCCAAGATCTGACACCCTCAGCCTTTTCCTAGAAATAAAGGGGCCATCATCATGGAGAAAGGCAGTTGAGAAGACCATCAACCTTTCCCAATAGAAAAGTACCCTCCAATAACTGGGTCAACAAAGAAATGTGCAACCAAATTAAAGATACACAAAGTAGTTGAGAATTCAAAATTGCCACATACTAAAAGAACTACACCAATAAAAACTGCAAGCATACAAAGTACAAAGCATATGATACTGTTATCAGCTTAAGATACAGCGGAACTAAAAATTACTATCTAATGCAATGTTATTAATGGTAGTTGGTTTTTCATGGCAGCAAGCCAAAAACTAAGGGGGTGTGCAAAAATACTAGGTAAGCCAAAACAAATTGGAAACCAAACCAGACCGCAACACAAACAAAACAGATCTTTCAAACCGATTTTAAAAACATGAACCCAATTTGAACTGGTTAAAACCAAAACAAAACTATCAAACAAAATCCAATGGCAAACACATTAGGAATCATAAACTTATGAACCCTAAAACACCAAATTATTTCTCTAAGAACGCCAGCCTCATATCTTCATGATCTAATGAGTATGAGACTGAGTTTTTCACAGAGAGCATACAAGAGTGATGTACTCTTGGAAAGAGACAATGGAGAAGCTCAAAATCAATGATTTGGAGGAGCTGCAGATAGGCACCATCTTCTTCTTGCATCTTGTTAGGTTTTGCAGAGTTTCCCTTTCACTTAGCAGTTAGCAGCTCCAATTATTTCACTTTTTCAAACAAAATGACACAATACAATAATCATGATTGTGAAATGGAAACTCAACTTATTGATCAACAATTTCGCTTTGATAATTGGGTGCTTGACTTTGCTTGTTGTGTGAACTCGAATTGTATCTGCAGCTCAAGCAACTCATCATTCATGTTTTGATCCTCATGCACACAGAAAATTGCTATGCGTTTTCTTTTAGTTCTTCTGAACTTTCAAGCCTGATTGGGTGTTTTGATACCTTAAATGTTCTTTGGTTTCACCCTCAAGTGTTGGTTGAAGAAGGAATTTGGATTAAGGGAGAAATTCCTGACTTAAATATTAATTCTTTTTTTTGTAATGATAGTTCATTTATTTTCATTTTTTGAATTGGTTATAACCAGTTATGAACTGATTCAAAACCGGTTCTAAAGCGATTCATTAAAATCAAACCAATTTGACTACAATTAAACCAGTTTGGTTTGAAAAAACTAAACCTTAATATTGGTTTGGGTCAGTTTGATTTAGTTTGTATAAGAAATTGAACCATGCCCACCCCTACCAACAATGACCATAACAGTATGGCAGACAGCGGTGCATCCAATGGCAGAAGTATGATGAAAAGAATAAAAATATTATATGGTGTGTTATACTAAAAAAATTGCATAATAAAATGATATAAAAAAGAGCTAAGAACATATGTCGGGAACAATAAACTAGAAACAGATTGCAATGAATAAAATTCACCAAAAATATCATTATTAGCAGCACTTGAACCTCTGAACAAAGAGGACAGGACCACAAAGAAAGAAATAAACAGGACAGAATAGAGAAGGCAACAGATATAGACCAGGTCACAGAGGGAGCATGAATAGAACATGTATTCAGAAATAGAAAATAGGGAAAAATAGAAATGGCAAGGAGGAAGAAAATGGGTCATTCACTGGAGATCTGCAATTTGCCATCATCTGAGAAAGATCATTCATTTGAGATGGCAAAGGAGATGTAAGGGAAGCTGGGCAGGTGATTTTAAGCTTTTAAGGTGAGAGAAGTGATATGCAAATGAGTGAAGACAACAGAAATGTGGGAGAGTAAGATTAAAGACGTGTCAGTGAGAGCAACTATGTGTGCATCTTTATTAGGTTTGATGGGTCATTAGGGTTTTTTCGGGTCATTATGGGTTTGACTAGTAATTAGGGTTCAAAACAGGCAGTTGATACCTCTTATGTGTTTTTTAAAGAAACATAAAAAGGTTATTTAGCCATGGCTTCCAGAATAGCCATACCCGCCACAAAAATAGCAGCCATCATGGGCTGCTCCACATGAAAACCACCACACCATGGCCATCAAATGGCTTTTTGTCAAAAATCTGCTACGCCATACTACCATGAATGCCATTTGATAACACTGATCTGATGAGAGTAACTAAGTGAAATTTCCTCAGTTTGGTTTCCAGCATATTATGGCGTACATTCAGAATAAGCGTTCACTATATAACTCATTATGAAAAACAGGAAGTACATTCAGAATAAGAGTTCACTATATAACTCATTATGAAAAACAGGAAGTCGTTGCAAAGAACCATCCAACCAGAACATACAGACAAAATATCAAATAAATTAAACGGCTTTAATACAAATATGCTGTAAGAAATTATATAAAATAATCTTCTACCTTATAATACCATTACTTATCAATAAGTCTAGAAATTTCTAAATTCTAACTCCCTTCCCCACAGCAAGCCTGACTGAAAGATGAAAATCGTTTATGACAAGTTCAGATTAATAATAAGAAAAGAGAACTGACAAAAAATCACCACATATCAGAGAAGGATAAGGCTCCTCTAAAGTGAGGTTGTGTGTAAAGAGAGCAAGTAAGGGTATATCTACCATTGATTAAATTTAAAAATGCATCATAATCTCAATTTATAAAAATCCAAGGGTGAGTAACCACTTACTTGCTCACTTTACACACAACCTCACTTTCCATCAGAGAAACACATCAACTACAGTCCATTACATGCGAATGTCCTTGTGCCAACCAAAACGGACACATGGGCAATTCATATCATCATATATTAACTCATGAGAAGCAAGTACGCGTAACAGACCAAGAATTTGGAGCAAAACGACAGATAAAAGGATAAAAAACAAGGTTAAACTACAATTGGCCTCATTCGACGGAACAAAGACAACTTTGCTCTAAAGCATATTCTCAATAAACATGACATCAATGCATTGACAAGATAGAATTAGGGTTTCAGGTTGAATTAAAAAAAGAAACATGAAATTGCGATAAACGGTTACGTTGCAGCACGTGTGAGGTAGGAAAATTACAATTGGCCAAAATTTGACGAAAGAAAGACTCTGGTATTAATGCATTGGGAGCGTTACTTTTTACTTTCTTTTTGTGCCTCTTTTGGAATGTAATCAATGACGAATATAACTGACACTTACTAGCGAAACACAGAAAAAGACAAGCAAAATCCACCAGGAAAACGAATGGAATTATTAGAATGGAGAGTTAAACCTTTCGATCGCGCGATCTCGATGGTTCTGTTCTGGTTTGATCTGTTGATTCTCGGGTTTCTCTGAACCTGGTTTCGTTGAAATTTGATATGTATCAGGCTTGGGAGAACCGAGAGAAGAACCAGATTAGGTCTCAAAAATTTGCTCCGAGTGCTTTGCCCTCATCACACTCCTTTATTTATATTTCTTCTTGTTTTATATTTGACTTAAGTCATCAACATTTTCGTCAAAAAAAAAAAAAGTCATCAACATATGATAAGAAATATTTTATATTTTCATTTCATAATTATTTTAAGGTATAAAAAATATATAAAATCATCTTAAAGGTTATACCTTTTAAATTAGGTATATTTAATTTTGATTTTGTCCAAATTAGTGATTAAGTTATTATTATAATAGGTTTTTTCTACTAATTTTGATTAGCTAAATAATGATGAATGATTAACATTTTTATTTTTTTGAATTTTAAAAAATAATTCTTATTTTTTATTTTTAAATTCAAACCATTAAATTTTCAAATTTATTAAATTAAAAAATTGTACATTTTATTTCTTTTTTTAATTTTGAAAATTTAAACTAAAATAATATGATAATTAAAATAAAAAAATATTTCAAAATTTTACATTCGATAATGATAGATAATAATTCTTTTACCATCGATGAGGTAGTATTACATCTAACAAAATAGGTTAGTCCGACCAGGTCCACCCGTAAAAACCCGAAAAAAATATATGGTCCAGACATTTATTTTAAAAGCTCAAATAACTACTAGACTTTTTAACTCAATCCGATAAAATTTACTACTCGCAAAAAATTGAGTAGCTCACAAAATCAGCAGAAAAAAAAATTGACTACCCATAAAAATGTAGGGCTCTTGCACTTATTTTAGAAACACAAATATTTTTCAAACTTTTTAGGTGAATGAAAATTGAGATAAAAAAAATGAGATCAGAAAAAGTTGAGAATACTAAGTGAAAAAAGATAGATCAAAATGAAAAAATAAGTTAAATCATAGGACTAGCAAATGTTTAAAATAGATAGAGAAAATAAGAAGTAGCGATCCATTGACTTTGAAAAGCTTCAAATTGACTTCCAATATTAGGAGCCTATTAGACTATATTTAAAGCAATGAAAAACCATGAAAAAAAATACAAAAAGGCTACAAGAATCAAAATCAGACTCATTTATCGTAGTTTTGCAACAAATTTACCCTCTTTAACATGGATTATAATGGTCGTGGCAAATTATGTTAACTTCTAAACTATGCATAATATAGATAAGAAAGGTTTGGTACAATTATTAATCATAATTCAACATCAAATTACAAACACCATGTCATCAAACTAATCTCTTATTTTCAACTTACCCTTTTTTATCACCAAGCAAACAACCTGATTAAAATTTTAGAAAGTCTTTGAATGGGTGTTGAAAATCACAATGCAACCCAGTTTGTGACATCGAAAATCATTTTAATACGCTTATATGTAAAGTTTTTATCTTTTATCGTGTAAATATTTATCTTTTGATTTAAACATTACAATTTTATGTAAAGATTTCACTCTCATGTATTGTGAATATTTAACCTTATATTTTAGATGTTAATATGCTTTCATACGAAGTTATCATGCATCCTTGTGTGATGTAAATATAAATTTGTAATCTAGAAATTAAGTAAACCATCAATGTAACCCTTGAAAAATGTTGAGGTCGATCATATTGGTCCTTAAATGGAGTCGGATTGCAATTTAGGATCTCGTGAATGTCGCTCTAGTTGGAGACATACGGAGGTCCTCAAGCAAAAAGACATAACAAAAGATTTGGGCATTATTGTGCTTCACGTTTTCCAACGAGGGAAGGTGTAATCATTGAAAGGCGTGATGGCGCAAAACCTTGATGATAAAGAGCTTGTCGCACAATTTCTAATGGAGAAGCTGGGTTAGAGTATACACACCAAGAAAATCAATTACAGGGCAATCAAAATCAATTTATGAAGAAGAACTATAGGGCAATCAAAATCGATTTATGGAAGATTATGTTTCAACATAATTGATTTTTATTTCTTATGTGTTACAAGGCTTCAAATTTTGTCATTATTAGATTCCCCTCCATGATAAATGATTATAATTGCACCCACATGATTTTTATTTTTTTTACTATCAAGGACATTTTTGTCTATTTAAAAAATTATTACTTTATCTCTTCTCATTTTCTACTTAAACAAATAAGGTAAGAGAGAGTTACACATGCTTTTTTTTACTATCAAGGACATTTTTGTCTATTTCAAAAATTATCACTTTATTTCTTCTCATTTTCTACTTAAACAAATGAGGTAAGAAAGAGTTACACATTTATTTCTCATCATTTTTCTTATATGTCTACCATACTAAACAACCTACAAATCTCATGTATTTCACACTACTTTTCACTTTTTTATTTCTCTATTTTCTCTTTGTCTTATTAAACCAAAGATAGCATAAATGTAGTTTTTTTTGTTAACCACAGGTATCCCTTATTACTAGGGGTAATCCTATTCGGGGTTTAATCACATTTAATGCTCCTCACCCCTCTCTAAAAGTGTGTTTAGTGGGGATCGAACTCAGGAGTTCTTCCCATAATCCCAGCCTACATTGCCAACTAAGCCGCAACTCTTTGATGCATAAATGTAATTTATGGATACAACAAGAATTCTAAAAAGGAAAACAAATTTATAAATAAGAGATGCTACTAGTTGATCATTTGTTTCATGTAATATAAAGAGTCAAACTTTATCCTCACATGTATGTTCCTTAATGCTTTTTAAAATCTCTCACACACATGTAACAGTTTTTTTGTCACTTCAACATATTACTTTTGTTTTATAATAAATGTATGTATAAATAATTATGCAATTATTTAACAAAAAAATAACCATTTGTTTTCTATTTTCTTAACCAACATTTCCCTTCGACACAAAACGTACTTTTTCAAGGTTCAATTCCGCCAAACGAACCTATCAATTATCAAATTATCTTTTCTCGTATTTCACAGGGATACTAATCTAACAATCACTCGCGCATGACTCTGAATAGAGGAGTGCTAACAACCCACTCTCTAACACGTTCTTCCCAAAATACTTTACATGATTGGTTAAAATTCACATGGGTCCCACCAAATTTGTGGGCTCCACTACCAATGTGATGAGATCCATGTCACTTTTAACCAATCACATGGAATGTGTTGGGGAGAGTGTGCTAAAAAGTGTGTTGCTAGCATTTTTCCTCTAAATAACACAACATGCGTCGCACCAACATTAGTAGTTCTATACACGGACTTTCCATTATTGTAAAATTAAATTATTAAATGAATTACACATTTGCACTTCGTGTGTGTTTGGATTGACATTTGCAAACTTGAGTTTAGGTGAACGTGATTTGAAGGAAACTTGAGTTTGTATAAACGTGATTTCTTGTTTGGATAGTTTGTTGCAAACATGAGTTTAAGAAAATGAATGTTGTTTGGTTGAGATTTTATAGATCACGTTTGCAGATATAATTACTAAAAAGGATATTGTCTTTGTTTGTTATATAGTTTTCATTTTATTAAAATAAAGTATATAATTGATTTTGATTTTTAATACTAAAAATTAAAGATATTTACATTAATTTGTATTTATTTAGAAGTATTAGTAACTATTAAAAACATAACTTTATCAAAAACTTTATCAAAAACTTGAAACTAAAATGAAATAATAACATAAAACTATGAATATAATATTTGAAATAAGTTTTGTTTCCCAATTGTTTTCTACTATTCATATTTATCTATTTCTTTCCGCCACCACTTAATTTCAATCGACCTTTGTTTCCCGTGCTTTATTACCATCCAATTCCATATAACCTCTTCTATCCTGCCTCCTTAATTTTATTTAACCCAAACCTAACCCTCAATATTTTTATTCTTTTAATATGCTTTTTGCTTATCAGTTGTCATTCAATTTGGGCACAGGACTTCACCACTTGACCACCATCTCCTCTATTCCTTCAATGCCCAAAAGCTAGAGTCGCACCTGGTATATGTAATTTACCAATATGTCATCAATTTATCACTAACCAATACCCAAAGTGAGTGAGGCATCTATTAGAGAAAAGGAGACACAAATCGCAACTCCGCGGATAAACGTCCAGTCGCGGCCCCGTCGTCCCATGGCCTGGTGGCTCCATCATCAGACAACTGCACCTGTAAAACACAGTCATTCTTGAGAGAAAGCTTCAAACAACTTGTGGGTATCATCAACTGGAAAGAGATGAAGGGTAAAAACGAAAATGAAAAAAATGTGCTCTCATACTCACGTATGTTATAACGCAAAAGCTTTAAAATGTTGCTTCTCCATAAACTCAAGTTCTCTGCAAAACTCATGTGAGCAATGCCAATTCAAACAAAACTCAAACTTCAACTCACGTTCAGCACACTCATTCGGGCATTCAAGCAAGTTCAACGCCCATCCAAACACATTCTTCTATCAGTCTAGCAATGGCATGTTTGGATGACTATTTCAAACATTTAAAATCACATTCAAACCGGTAAATGTGGCTTTGAATCAAAGCATGCGTTTGATTTAGCATTAAACTGACCAATCTCAAGTTTAAATTTTTCAATGTAACAATTTCTAGCATTGAAAATACAAGTTTATCACATTTCAATATTAAATCAAATATGTTCAAAATTAACTAGGTCCATTTGCTCCTTCATTCTTCTAGGAAAAAAAAATATCAACAATCCCACACATTAAAAGGATGTGTTTTATTTTTGCTCTTTCCTTGAAGATGATTGGAAATATAAAGAAGGCTTTGTGTCCATATCTTGCTTGAACCAAGATGACAAATTATAACTTTTATATTGAATTGAAAACTTTACATTAAATTTTATTATAAAGTCACTTTTAAGAAAAATGTTAAAAATATAAATCACATCAAATTACTTGAAATTCACATTTACAAAATCAAATTCATTCGTGTATTTGGTTTAGCCTAAAACCACATTTCAATCGTGGATCGGTCCAACGCTACTCTCTAAAGCGCTTGCACGGATTCACGTTTGAAACATGATTTTGGATTAAACCAAACAAATGTGTGTGGTTTATCCCAAAATCGAGTTTCAAACGTAGATCCAAACAAACACGTAGGAACGTAGTAAACTCACGTTTCCAACACTAGAAAAAGTTACATTGAGAAATTCAAACTTGAGTTTGATAGTTTTTAACATCAAACCAAACATATAGCCTATGCCCGTAGATTCGGACAATCGCTAGTGTTTGGTTTACCTAAAATCGCGTTTCAAGCGTTGACCCGGACCAACATTAAAACAGGCCAAACTCAAGTTTGGATTCCCCAACGTAACTATTTCTAGCGTTGGAAACGTGAGTTTACCACGTTTCAACGCTAAACCAAACATGCTTAGAGTAGTTTATGTCTAGATCCAAATTTAAAACATGATTTTGATATAAACCAAACACACTATAAAGAATAATTTATGCTCCGATCCACAATTGGAATGTGGATCCAGTAAACCAAACACACCAACCACGTGAAATGTGAGTCCTAGCTTCTGACCTGATCCACATAACCAAACATACCATAAATCATTCAAAATCAAGTTTAAAAACGCTCAACAAAAAACACTTAAGACATATATAAATATCATTAAATAATAAAAATGATGTGTCAGCGAGTCTTTACTCATTGAACGATTGATCTAAACCAACAAAAACAAGATACTTGTTACACTTTCAGAATCAAATATCGGTAAAAAGAAATTACATTACAGCTGATAGCAGAATGCAAACAACATCAAAATGATCACGGTGACATCCAACACCAACAGACAACAGCTTGCAAAATAATTCTCTTTGTGTGTACGGATTGTCAAAATCCAACTACTTGTTTGGAACTTGGACCTATTCCAAGCTTAAAAATGAAAAGGCTTTTCTAATTTTATAAAATTGAAAAATTGAACATGACGATTATTATTACACTTACGATAATCATAATCCAATGCGTATATTTATCAAAATATGCTCAACATACGGTTTCAGAGTTGCTTGGAGTGGTGAATGTACTAACTAAATCCAAATTTTATCATTTCATGTCCAAAAAGTCGAATCGCAGATTTGGGTGAATAAACAGATATCAAAACTTTTTGATAACTCAGACCACGAATAATCCAGAAACAAAAAAAAAAAACATAATTTGATCTAGCGTGACTTTCAATCAAAAACCACATACTACAACATGACTGTATAATTGCAAAATCCATTATTCAGCATTTAGTTTCAATTCACTTACGTTAAGTAGTTAATTTTCCTCCAAATCACACAAATAACTAATATACCTCAAATTCAATCAATTGTCTCAGAGTAAAACCTAACTTCAATTCAATGTAGCATTATAAAATAATAGTAACAACAAAGTAGCAGATGGTAAAAGTAATGAAAATTCAAAACAGTTCAGAATTAAACACTGGATAGATTCAAAAATGGTGAGAAATTTGATTTGGAATGCTCAGAACCTGAGCTTGGTGAAAAACCACCGGTTCTTGCCGGTTTTGAAGCGTTCTCGAAGCGCTTCTTGGTCTCCTTGAGTGCGGTGATATTCTTGTCCTTTGAGTGGAGAACGTCGGGGCTAACGGCGTCCTTAAGATCGACGTCGAGGGTGTAACGCGTGGGCATGAGGTGCTGGTAGTTGACGAGTTTCACGAATGCCTTCACGCGCGACTTCTTCGCGGTCTTCTTGGCAGAGTCCTTCTTGATGACCTTGCTAGGGTACTTCTTGATCCCAGCCACAAGACAGTGACCATAGGGGCGTTCGCGTGTTCCCTCATCGAAGGTTCTCACGATCACTGCTTTCTTCCCAGCGTACCGGCCCTACAGCACGATCACTGCGCGCCTTGTTCGACTTCGGGAACTTCCCCATTCTGAAACCCTTGTTAACTCATATAAAGTTGGAAGAAACCCTAGAATGTTAAATGATGTATTTGGGTTGGGCCTATCTGGCCCATGTGCTGTTTTCAAGTTTCCTTGGGCCCTTTGTTGGTTTGATTTAATTTTGAATCCTCAGACTTGGGTTAGAATTTCGACCTCGACAAAAAAAAAATAAAGACTTGGATTAGTAATTTAATAGAAAAATATGTTGTTTGGTGTGAGTGAAATAGGAGAGAAATAGAAGAGAAATGTGAAAGGGGTTGGTGTGGGACCCATCATAAAGTGCATTTTTCCTCATTTCTCTGCATTTCTCGTCTGTTTTGCAAAGAAATAAACCTTGGTGTGGGACCCACCATAAAGTGCATTTCTTCTCATTTCCACTGTGCCACCAAATAAGGGAAATAGATATATTTTCCTCCACTTTCACTCATCTCACTTCTCTTCTCCCTCATTTTCACTCTACCAAACAGGGGCTGAATTTTTTGTTGCTAAGTAAAGAAAATATAAATAAAACGAGAGTATAAAAGGTACTCCAACTCATATATAACTATAAAATTGTTTGAGATGCAAACAGTGAACCCAACCCAAAAAAACTAAATAAAAAAAGATAGCAAGCTACCTAAATGGAAAAAAAATAAATAAATCTTTAGATGTATTACACCAAACAACATGCCAAAGCCATAAAAACAACCCAAAGCAAGATTCTGCCCACACTAAAAGATGCCAAACCAAAACTAGCATAGCCAAAATTAAGACTAATATATTGAATGTTGTAATAGTTATAATTTCTAATGATTTTTTTTTTACTTTTAATTTATTATCATGTGCAATGTTGTATAAATTAAAAAAAAAAACGCAGTTTTAAATATTTGTTTAATATTGGTCCAAATATATATATATATAGAGGTTTAGTAAATTTTATATTCTAATTTTATATTCCATTTTAAACGTAAACATTGGAAATGAGAAAATTAGATGTCGTTTACTTTAAGAAAATATTTTGCTTTATTTTTTTATTTTTTAGTTTTAATTGCAGCAATGTTTTTAGTTTTTATTATAAAAATATCACCATGCTACAGTTTTGCTTCTTATCTTCAATGTTTTAAATAGGAAATAATGAAAAAAAAATTATATTAACTTTATGATCTTTGTATAAAACTTTTTTTGTTATAAATAAAAATTTAGGGTGAGGGGATGATGCCCCAGTCCAAGGCAGGGAAAAAAAGACACTATTTACAATAAAACTAAAAAAATAGGAAATGAAAAATCGGACATGTTTTCTCAAAGTAAATGATCCTTATGAAATTACTATTAATATCTTAGGTTTTGTACTCTACAAAATAAAATAATTAAAACTAAAAAATATTATAATTAAAATAAACTTATCTTTAAACCAAAAACTATCATAATCACCAAAAAAATGTTTTCTTTAAAATTTACTAAAATCTCTAATGTCATAATCACCAAAAAATAATTTCTTTTCAATAAAATAAAATTGAAATTTACAAAATTTTTATATAAATATGTTCCTTTATATTATTTTACATTTGTCAGCTATTTTTTTGGTGAATCGTTTATCAACTACTTTAACATCTAATTTAGTCAAACATATCTAATTCAATAAGTCATGTTTTTATATTTGAGTTATAAAAACTTGATTTAAAATAATTTTTAAAAAATAAAACACTGAAAACTCACAACCACCCCAAACAGAATATAAGTAAATATCAACTCTAAGATCACATTCCTATAGATGTCCAATTGATTTAAAATTTATATATATATAGAGGCAGCGTATTAAGTGAGAACACTTGTTTATTGTGAGAAATGATAATAAATAATAATAACTGTTGGATTAAAATTAACGGTCCAGATTAAATTTTAATTGTAAGGTCACATGATGTTAATTAACCCTAAATTTGTTTTCATCGTTCTCCTATGATCAAAAGCTAATAACCGTTAGATTAAAAATATTGTCCTATCAAACTAACAGAAAAAAGACATCACGTGAGGAGGGTTCTCACCTGGTTCTCCTTCTCTTTATTCATTCCCATCAGCCGAGAGGATTATTCGAGTTCATCCAATTTCCATAGATGGATTCTTATTAGAACGAACTATAAATTAGAACTAGAATTAGAAAAATATGTGTCTCGTCTTTTGCCTACAACGTTAATCCAACCTCTCCTTATGCAGGGGTCTTGCCTTGTAGCCTCAAACCTTTAAGCCTCTCTTTGATTAGTATTAATAACAATAGACGATGATACGAGAACGATGGAACATAGATACATTGCTTGGGGAAAACGAAAGATGATCATATGAGAACAATGAAAACAAAGGTAGGGTTAATTAGCATCACGTGACCTTACAATTAAAATTTAATCTAGACCGTTATTTTTAATCCAACGGTTATTATTATTTGTTCTCATTTCTCACAATAAACAAGTGTTCCCACCTGATACGCTCCCTATATATATATATATATATATATATATATATATATATATATATGAGTTCTGGGTACCAAAAATACAAGAACAATATTAATCAATAAAAGAGATATGATCATTTTCCAAATTAATCTATTTGGTCAAATATGAATTGATCTTCCTGGATTCTTGCAACAGTGGCAGGAGAGGTTCTTCGCGACGGACTGACAACGACGGACGGTGGTGTACCCGCAAGAACTCTGATGCTTAAGTCAGTAAGGGATTTGACAGTGTTTCCGTATGCAAAGTCGAAAGCATACCTAATATGGAGGTCACCACCATATATTTATAGAGGTATTTTGGCGGGAAAGTCCGTTAGGCAGTTGTAACGACTTTCTACAATTGTCCTCACGCGCTCAACCGAGGTGACATACACGCGCCGAGGTAGAACCGTCTTCAAGACCAAGATGTGATCACGGAGGATGCTTGTCGGCTATGCTTAACCCATATCATTAGAGGTGTCAATTCGGGCTACCCAGCCCGGCCCGCCTTGATGCGGATAGCGGGCTTTTATCAGGCTGGGCAAAAAACTCGGAAGTTACTCGAGCTTCTAAAATAGGTGTCGAGCCCTACCCTTTTGCGGGTAGCCCGCTTTTTTGGCGGGTTTTTGCGGACTACCCGACCTTTTGCGGGTTTTTTGCGGATATCGGGCTTTATCGAGTCGGGCTAAAAAGCCCGAGAGTTATTCAGGACTTTAAAATAGGTGTCAAAGCCCTGTATTTTTGCGGGCCAGCTTGGTCGGGCCAGCCTATTTTGTCGGCTATACATGTCATGATTGGTATGAACATCTTAATGAGTATCATAGGAGTGACTTTGTTGATTTATGTCGGAAACTCCCCTACCATATTACGAAACATATTTCCGACGTCGGCATTGGACCGTGTCCATATATACTCGGTCCAGAACACAAATAAAATTAATTTGATAATATTTTCATGGTCATGGTTACGATATTTCTCTTTTTGGGAAATTTCTTAAGTATAAACTTTTATATGTTTAATAATATATCTGAATCTTCCCCCACAAATCTTAATTCACCACATCATCTCTTACCTTGTGTTTGGATAGAGCAATTTGAAATTACTAGATTTCATATGTTAAAATAGTAAAAGAAAGAATTTCAAATGATAAATAAGAGGGATTTGTATGATAAATGAGAGGAATTTCAAATAACACGTATTGAAAGAGAATTTTAACATTTTTATGTTATGTTTAATTTTTTAGATTATTATTTATAATTTCTCTCATACTTACAATTTACTTAACATGATCTATTACAATTTTGGGAATTCTAAAATTCTACATTCAAATTAGAGAGTAGAGATCTTGGATCAAAAAGAGTAGAGATCTTGGATCAAAAT
Source organism: Sesbania bispinosa (assembly GCA_026901365.1). Classification (NCBI taxonomy): domain Eukaryota; kingdom Viridiplantae; phylum Streptophyta; class Magnoliopsida; order Fabales; family Fabaceae; genus Sesbania; species Sesbania bispinosa. The sequence goes on from QLOH01000431.1 coordinate 683,651, forward strand.
TTAAAAACGGTATTACTTTGCCCCCATTTAACCTGTATTTCTTCCTTTTCTCTTTTTAATATTAAACCCTCAAACTCTTGTCCGTGTTATTTCTTTCCTTTTTTAAGTATTTGCTTATACGCATGCTAATGCTATGAGCGAATGGGGGACAGAGGCCTTTAATTTGTGGATGCCACATCTGATGATGCGCCACACAATACAGTTATTGGTGGAAGATATGATATACTCCATATGCGTTTCCTTTTCGTTTTCAAATTTTTTTGCTGTAGGTATAGTTGCTTACTTGCTTAACTAGTTTCCGGAATGGAAAGTAATCTAAAGTATGATGGCCTTCGTCTTCCTCGTCAATCGTGACTTATTGATATTAGAATGGGTAGTGGATAAAAATGTCATCATTCCAACAATAATTGGCTAATGCAAGGAAAAAAAAAAAAGATAAAAGTTATGTTTTTCTTGTATCGCAATTTGGTACCCTCTAGCAAGAGAATGTTTCGGTACCTTCTTGTTATTTTTTATTAAATGGAGGTATAAAGGTCAAAACTACATAGGAATAAGTCGTTTACTCCGTCCTAAATTATTTTGAAGACATAAAGTAGATTTTAAATGAGACACGTATGTATTGCAAATGAGAATGTGAAAAAATAGGAGAATACAATGAAAAATATAATGGTTATAGGGGTTAAGAAGTCTTTTCAAAAATTAAAAATACAAATTCTAATAATTAAATATTGTCTCGTGACTGTAAAAATACTAAGATCATTTAAGAAATTTGAGAGAAATGGATTAAATGATCAAAGAATGTATCAAAACCCTCTCTCACTATAGGGCACCATAGAATTTCCCGTTTTTCTTTTCATTTTCAGTTTTTCTCACACTTATTTCCTATTATTTTGTCTATTTTACCATTCCTCCTTTTTTTTCACTTTTTCTTTAATCTCTCTTTGTACAAATATATTGTATATATGATATGATATGAAGTGATCATTTATATATTTTTTAATTAAACTTGTTTTCGCCCGTTTGTGCCAATATTGGGTGAGTAGTTAGAACGAATCATTATTAATGGGATCGATAAGCCAATTTGACTATCAAACATGTCAATATGACTATTTTGGGACGGGGTCATATTTTATCTCTTCCACCACTCGATTTGCCGATATTCAACAACAACAATTTAGAAGTGTAAATAGATCTGATACAACCCTCAAATTCGACAGATTTAATCCAACCCAAAAATATTTAACGGTTCGGTTCGGGTATTTAGTTCGGTTGATCATACATTTTTTTTTCTCGAACCCGATCTGATTCGGTTCTATCTCGGGTTTGCTTATGATGAACCCATATACCCAACCTGAACCAAACCAAAACAATAAACCATAATCCTATTTCATTTTACTGCAAGGAAAGAATAAAAATAGACGCAGCGGCAACACAAGTAGAGGTACACCCCTAACCAACATGATGGGATCTCCTAATATGGAGTGTGGGTATCAAGATACCAATATATCACTACAAATGAAACATGTCAATGCCACGATTGTAATTACATAACAAATTCCTAACTAATTTCATAACTGATTAATATTTTTTCCCACTGAAACTATATATAGGACACTTGGCCATCAGTATAACATCTAATCCATTTCATTTGACTCCATCTTATTCACACACTGATCATGAGCCTTGAAGCCTATGCATATATACCCTCACCGCTCACATCTCATCCGCCTACCTTTGCCACCGTGAGTTTCATACATCGTATCCTGAGGTTAACATCTTTCTAGAAACAAGTAATCACCCTGTCGCCATAACTTCAAATTTTCACCAACACCTACCCAGAGTAGAAATTCCTCAGTTCAACCAAATCTAAATAAAACCTAATAATTTATAATGAGGAGGGTTCAAATTACACTGGTGTAAGTTACACCGAGTGTTACACCGCTGAATAATTTTTTAACGGATCATTATTTTAAATAATCCACCGTTGGATTGAAAGTAACTATCATATAGATCATACATATAAAATTTTACAGTAATCCGAAATTATTTGATATGTTATTGAGATGTCTCAAGATTAACGTTATATATACATTTGAAATATATGAAAAATTCAACCATTTGATTATTAAGTTATGAGTGTCAAAATTTTATGAAATTTGGCACATATAATCATGATGATGAACAAACATAAATCAACGGTTGGATTACTAAAAAACATATTCGATTTGTAGTTATTTGTGGTGTAATACTTGATGTAACTTACACCGGTGTAATTTGAACCCTCCTCATTTATAATTGTTACTACTTACTATCACCAAACATTAGGATTGAAAACTAATTAAATTACATTAAATTCAACTTCAATATATATTATTGCAAATGTGGTGTATACATAAACGTTAGCCACCTAAAAAAAAAAAAGGTGTGTAGTGTATTGTGGAATTTATGGTAGATTATCATGTCAAATTAATGTCTTCAAATAGCTACTCTAGAGAATTTCAACGGTGGTGGGAAGATCATTGATAAGTTAACGGGCAGGTCATTATTCCTTCGTTGTAAGATTTGGCGAAAATTTTTCGGGTTGTAACTTGGTACCGTCCAGCTCGAGAGGGTTTTGGTACCTTCTTGTTATTTTTTATTGAATGGAGGCATAGATGTTAAAATTACATAGGAACAAGTCGTGAACTCCATCCTAAATTATTTTAAAGTCATAAAGTAGATTTTAAATGAGACACATGTGTATTGTAAATGAGAATATGAAAAACAGGAAAATACAATAAAAAATACATGATGATGGTTATAGGAGTCAAAATTTTTTTTTAAAAATTAAAAATACAAATTCTAATAATTAAATATTATCCCGTAATTATAAAAATACCAAAACCATTTAAAAAAATTGAAAAAAATTGATTAAATGATCAAAGAATGGTACCAAAACCCTCTCTCACTTGAGGGTACCTTAGAATTTCCCTAATTTTTTCCCAAGCTTTATCATGTCTGATGAGACATTGCACTGTATCTAAGCTAGCCTCGCGCATATTGTGTCCATTATGGATATTAGTTAGATATTACACAATGAATTAATTTGTTAGTTTAACTTAATAAAAACATAATATGTAAGTTACTAAATTAAATTTAAGATATTATAATAAATACTTTTTAAATTAAACTTTAATGAATGAAAGTTGAAACTGTTATTATCAGAGTATTCTAGCAATTATTCTCATAAAAAAGTTAGATATACGAAGAAAAATAGGTTAGTGGTACTGGCACGAGGGGAGGAATTTCAAAGGAAATAATAATATTTTAATTAGACAATTTCAGATGGAACACTCCTAAAATTAGATTTTTTTTTTGTCCTACTTGTACACATAATCTCTTTTTACTTTTTAAGCAACTCTTACAGTTTAAGCAATTCTACTCTTCAACATGACAACTTTACAAGAACTCCAAAATGGACTCCACAAGCTACCACACTTTTATTATTTTAATATTTTAGTTCAACTTAAAACACTAATTAATTTTCTAAATAAAATTTAAATGTAATTAAATAAAAAATAATTTTTTAAATGAAATTTAAATGTAATTAAAAAAATTAATTTTCTATATAATTTTTTATAAATAAAATTAATTACTCCCTATTCTCTATTCTCAATCTAACACCCACCCATCCTTCTCTTCTCTCATTCACTCATCTCCCTCTCCTCCCCCCTCCCCCAACCTCTCTTCTCACACAGCCGTAACCCACTTTTCTCCCACAACCACCGCCCTTCTCCCATTGCCACAACCCTTAGCCTCAACCTTTCTTTCTTCCCCCACACCCCAAAGCCTAAAGCCTCAACCTTCCTCTCTTCTCCCACACCCCAAAGCCTCAACTTTCCCCTGATTTTTGTTTTCTGTTTACTGATTATCTCTGAGGGCTTCCATGATCACGGTGGATGACTCTGTGGCCGTGCGCAGAGGGGAATACTGGAGTGCGCGACTTCGCATAAGGAAGGTCGTGGCAACTTGAATGCCTCATGGTAGGACGAAATGGTGAGTCCTCTATTGTTTGGCTTCCCTTTCTCTGTTGATTTTCTCCCTATTGATTCTTTCCCATTTTTCTATTGATTTTTCCCTTTGTTTAAATTTTCTCCTCTCTGTTGATTTCTCCCTTATTTCTTCTTAGATTGTTGGTGCATGTTGCTAATATGATCTATTGATTTTTGCCCGCCTTCATGTTGTCAATCTATTGACCTCTCCGCCTCCTCATCTCTGTTATTTTTCTTATTTTTCTATATTTTTATTTTTATGTAATTTATTTTCTACATTTGTTTCTGTTAATATGTTTTTATTTATTCTTCTATAATTTTTTACACTGGTTTGTTGGTGGTTTCTATAATTTTATTTAAGAATTGTGTAATTTATTTCATTTGATTTATCAACTCTCTTCCATTCTATCCGCTAAATTCAATTAACTTGTAGTCCTTTTAATGAATTTTATAGATAAGCATCCACAAAATCCGGATGCCTCCACAAGCATTATGATTCTTCCTTCTAAATTTAAGCACTCTAGCTCATAAAACTCCAACGGGGAGCGATGTGTTTCTGGAGTTTTTTATAAATAAGACATGTGTAAGCACTCCCCATTGGAGATGCTCTTACAAATTGTTTTTAATTTGATCTACAGTGTTAGTTTGGCATTTGTTTTCATTTTATTTTTTAAAAATAATTATATAATTATCGTCAGATTTTTTAAAACAAATATTATATTTTTTTATTATATTTCTCTTCATACACACATTTTCCATTCTTGAAAGCACTGTTTTAAAAATCGGATCGGTAATTGAACCGATGAAGACATTTGTTCACGGTTCAATTGTTCGAATGTGGTTGAACCGATATTAATTAAATATATATTTTAAATATTATATAATATTTTAGTTAATAAAATAACACAAAATTATAAGAAATTAAGATATATCAAGTTGTAAATTCATTTAAATAATCCTATTATAAGGTTTATAAAATAAAAAATAATAATAATAGTTGGTAAGATAATAAATATCTATGTGTAATTCTCAAACACATGTCTTTATTTATCTTAAAAGTATTTTAAATTGAATAAAAGATAAAAAAAATGTTTTTTTTTTTTTAATAAGACAGGTTTAATCGGTTTTTAGACATCGTCTTTTTATCGGTTTTTGACCGAGTTGACCGGTTCTTGACCAGTTTTTTACATGACCGGTTATGTGGTTTATTTGGACCAGACACATGACCGATTCACGGGTTGTTCGGTTTGGTTTTTACAACCATGCTTGAAAGTATTAAGAATAAACCACCAACTTTAGTCTCTGAAAGTGTGTCCATCCGTCAATTTAGTCCATGACTAGAAGAAACTCCACAAAAGTCCCTAAAAGTATTCTTTGTCTATCATTTCGTCCTTATGTTACTGTGCGTGAGTTAACCGTAATAGTGTTGTTATATACATTTTCCTCTTCCATCCTTCGTGTCCGATCAACCTTTCATCCTCTTGGCCGATTGGAAGGTTGTCTGCAAAGCTGGTCGGCCAAGAAGACCGGAAGAGGAGAAATGCGTAAAATGACGTCATTTTAAATCTGATTTGGCAGCTGATGTGTCACGTTAACGTAACCTATTAACTGCAACTTAATAGAAGGACAAAAATGATCGACAGAGAACACTTTCAAGGACTTTTCATGGAGCTTCTTCAAATCAGGAACTAAATTGAAGGATGAGCATACTTTTAGGGATTAAAATAGTGATTTACTCAAATATTATTAATTATGTTTTAGAAAGTTATCTTTTATTATTTATTTCTTAAATTAAGTCTCTTAAAAAAATTAAAGGCAGTTAGAAAATTTCACTTTTTTTTTTATTTATGTTAATTATGTAATTCGACAAATTCAACTCTTCTGCATTCGATCAGTTTCCTCTTGTGGATAAAAAAGAAAGATCACTTTTATTCCTTTGGTTGCCCCTATATCCGTTTATTAATTGCATTCCATTATTTCTCTTTTTTAGGCATGTACATACCATAATACCATTATTTCTAACTCCACTAAAAAAATCCATTATTTTTAAAACTCAAATATAAATCTGGGGCACTATCCCCTCACCCAAAATTTTAATTGTACAAAAAAAAATATAAATCAAAAGGGTGTTTCATATTTAGAGTTGTGAATTCGAGCTACTCGGCTCGGCTTGATGCAGGTAACGGGCTAGGTTAAAAAGCCCAGAAGTTATTTGGGCTTTTAAAATAGGTGTCCAAGCCCCACTTTTTGCATGTAGCCCAATTTTTTTTCGATTTTTATGGACTACTTGACATTTTTACCATTTTTGCGAGTAGCGGATTTTATCGGATTGAGCTAAAAAATCCGAAAGTTATTCAAACTTATAAATTAGGCATTCGAGCCCTACATTTTCGGGGACTTTTACGGACAGACTAGCCAATTTTACCGGTTCTATTCATATTCAATGAAAACGAAAATAATAATAATAATGTAATATATATAAATCATATATATTTTTAACCTGAATTAATCAAGTCAAGTGATGATGTGTCCGAATCATGTTAAAATTATATTTTTAAGAACGACTCATTCTAAGTACATTTTCTATGAGAGATATACGATTTTCTAGTTTAACTTTGTATAAAAAAATCATATATTTAAAATAAAAAATGTATCTTTATCCTGTGATCCTGGGGCGTCTCTTTAAAAAAGACGACAAGTAATCGTGAAATAGTCACGAAAGAGCGCGTGATGCTTAAACTGAACGAGAACAGGTCGATTTGGTCAGTTCATCTCACATTATCGTCACGGCTCATGCATGAGCCAATGCGTTGAAGTTATGATTTTACCCTCCATGGTCCGGTTGCAGTCCAGAAAGAACTATCCCCTTCTATTTTTTTTTCCTTTTTATATTACCTAACTCCAGATTATCACTTATCACGTGTTAGTTTATTTAAAAAAAATTTAAAATCACACATTTTTATATATTTCAAAGTAAAATATATAAGTAGATGAAAATCATGTAGAGTAGGCGACGTGTCCGAAAATGTAAACATGTTTGCATCTTCCTTCGTTTCATGCGAAACTGTGAAATCTTTCAAAAAGAATTTGCAATTTTAAACAAATTAATAAAGTGTTGGGCCATACAATATCCAGAAATAAATTACTTATTACAAATAGTGATGACAAGTAAAAAAATTCTTCGACAAAAAAAAGATAAAAAATTTCAAATACGTTATTAGTTAATTAAAATAAGGAAAAAGAATATAAAACCATGTTAAACTTTTACCTTTTCTAAATAGGCACGGTGAACTTTTAATTTATCTCAATTAACCCTTAAACTCTTATCATTATTACAATAAATTTATTCACTAATATTAAGTTAAATAATTATCATAACTAATTTTAATATTTCAAGATTTTGTTTAAAATATTAAAAAAATATAAAAGAGTAAAATTTACATATTTATTATTCTTGAATTATGTCAAATTTTAAGCATATTTAAAAAAGCGAAATATGATCATTTATTCTTTTAATTTAGAGTTTTTTTTTTGAAACTTTATTTTATATAATTTTAATATTTTAAACACAATTTTAAAGGGTTGAGATTATATTTGTTAATTTTTTAACTTCATGCTACTGAAATGACGTATTGCAACAATGATGAATGTTTAAGGATTAATTAGGACAAAATAAAAGTTTATGGTATTTATTTATAAAAGAGTAAAAGTTAAGGGTGCTTATATACTTTTTTCCTTAAAATAAAAAAATTGAACATAAAAATTACAATGTACCAAATCGTAATTTTAACAGAGATAAATTTTAGTAATTTCTCCGCAGGCGGCAGGCTTAACGGACCCGGTGACGCGGTCTACAACATGCAGTACAACTACAAATTCTATCTGAACAATGATAGTACAACGTGCTCATTCGGAATTCAAGACAAAGACCAAGGGCAAAATAGGAAAAGAACTCATATTAATATATCTTTATTGATAAAAAATTTAGCGTGAGGGATTTTGCATAATATTTATATATCTACTACTACTATCAGGATGCGATTAATTTAAAATAACTAATGCTGAGTAAGCATATTATTAAATTTTACCAATACCGATCACAATGTTTTTAAAAAATTTCATTTACGACAAACTAATCATGCAATTGCAGTGTAACCGAACGCCTCCAAATAGTGAAAAAGAAAGATCAGTCCATCCTGGGAAAAAATTTCTCCTTCCTTTTCCTTTTGCCCTTTTCCAAATTTCATTTTCTCCACTTTCTTTTTCTTTAAAATCTCAATTTCTCTGTTCGTGCTCTCACCTGATGGCTCCCGGTGTCAGAGACCTTGAGCTCACTTCCCTTGCCGGCGGCCTGAAAATCGCCGGCGATGACTCCGATGACCTCGAGGATGTGCGGCTCCTGGACTCCTACGATAATATTGACGACGGGATGAGGCGAATTCAGGTGAGGGTCTCCGGTATGACCTGCGCCGCTTGCTCCAATTCTGTCGAATCAGCTCTCAAAGCCGTCGACGGCGTTCTCAGCGCCTCCGTCTCCTTGCTACAGAACAAAGCTGACATCGTTTTCAACCCGGCTCTGCTCAAGGTTCGTGTCTATTTTTCTCAGTTTTTTTCTTTTGCTTTTGTGGTAAGTGTTAGCTAACTAAGTTTTATGTTAATTATCATCTCGTGATAGGTCTTGAGCACCTCTGTTATGATTGTTCATTTTTTTTTTTACGATTTAGTTATTTGCTTTTTTTTTTTTACCTAAATTGATTACTGGCTTTCGGAGTTTTGGTCAATCATGGACGCGTGCTTAATGTGTTTGATTCACTATAGAGATGTGTGCTCACTGCTCAGTGAACCGGTGGTCATGCCTTATTTTTTTTACTGTTTGTGAGGGCAGTCTGCAATCTCGTTAACCTCTCTTTTTTTTTTTTGTTCGAAATCGATCACTGCGTTGATTTACCGAGATTGATTAAAGTATGCTTCGGACATCTATTGCTTGGCTTGATTGCTGGTAATCGCAATTAAGTGGTCATTTACTCATTCTGACCTCTAGAATGTCAGTTCTCTCTTTGGATTTAAGATTTTTATTTGTACTTTGTATATTAATCTAATTCTAATTTTATGTATTGTATTATAGTTGTGTCATGTCCTATAATTTTTAAAATTTATCACAAATCTGTCTTGTGTCATATCTGTGCTGCTCCCTCATATTATGGTAGCATTACTTTATATTTGGATATAATATCACAGTTGTTTATGGTTGAATGTCACAGGTGATCCCTATGTACATTTTTATGTTAATACGTTGACTAACATTGTTGTGAAGCTTCTTCTGTCAGCTCTCATGAAATTCATATTTATCATAAACTTCAACCCTATCTGTCTTCCACTCATCAACTTATTTTCTTCGTGCACAGAATTGCTTTTGTAGTAGTATAAATATTTTAATGCTCAAATATTATTATTCTGGCAAGTAAGGCAGGTATCCTTCAACCATCTGGTTCTGCTACTATTAAATAATAGTATCTTACTTGAATAGCTGATTTGTATGAATTAGTACTGGAAACTTGTATCCAATAGATATTGAATTATGTTTTGAAACTTGTCATATTCCAGGATGAAGACATTAAAAATGCAATTGAAGATGCAGGGTTTGAAGCAGACATATTACCTGAATCCGGTACACTTGGAAAGATTCCACATGGAACTCTGGTGGGACAGTTCACAATTGGAGGTATGACATGTGCAGCCTGTGTGAATTCCGTTGAAGGTATTTTGAGAAATCTTCCTGGGGTCAAAAGGGCTGTGGTAGCTTTGGCTACTTCATTAGGCGAAGTTGAATATGATTCCAGTGTAATTAGTAAAGATGATATAGTCAATGCAATTGAAGATTCTGGTTTCGAAGCTTCATTTGTACAGAGCAGTGAGCAGGATAAAATAGTTTTAGGGGTTGTTGGCGTGTACAGTCTGATTGATGCACAAGTTTTAGAAGGCATGCTTAGCAGCGTGAAAGGAGTAAAGCAGTTTCATTTTGATCAGATATCAGGTGAATTAGATGTCCTGTTTGATCCTGAAGTTCTCAGCTCTAGATCCTTAGTTGATGGGATCCAGGAGGGAAGCAATGGAAAGTTTAAATTACATGTTCGAAGCCCTTATACAAGGATGGCTTCTAAAGATGTCGAAGAGGCCTCAACTATGTTTCGGCTCTTTATCTCCAGCCTGCTTCTTAGTGTAAGTATTTCTTTAATCTCAATTCATATAACAATCTTATGGATGGTTTTCAATATGTTTCCTTTTCATTCTTTATTCATATTCCTTTTTGTCTGATCATGATCTCTATGGATATGTGAAATCACTTGCAAATTTCTTGTTAAATGATATACTGGCACCGATGAATTGCTACCCATTATATGGCTAAAGTCATTGTTAGAATTAAATCACATTAGTCACATGTCTTTTTAGAATTAGCTGTTACAGATTCATTAGGATGATTGCTTACTGATTTGTAGGCTCACCATTTATTGTAATTGATTCTGTAAATAGTATAAATACATACATGTGTGGTCTGCATTAGACACACAACACATTCAGCAAATATACCTTTTTACTTGGTATCAAGAGCTGTAAGATCCTAGGGACTCCACTGCGCTATCTTTCCAGTGGCCCTTTTTTCTTCTTTTTTCTTTTTTTTTTCCAAACAGCTGTGCCCTAACCAGCTGCTCCACTCCCGGAGACCACCACCACCGGACCCAGACACCGCCGACGACCCGGAATCCGAAGCCCCGCCACCATCCGCCGCCGCACGCGCCGTCACCTTTCTCTGCACGTTTTCCGCACGCGTCGGCGCGTCTGAGCGCGTCTCTTACATTCCGGCCACCGTTTCACGCCAGCGACCACCGAAGGAGGCCGTTCTACCTCTGTTTGGTCCTAATCCACTCCCTGCAATGTGTTTTTCATCTCCTCTGAGCCTCCGATCATGAGTGCGACTGTTTCTTCATCGGACACCTTTGCTGTCAGCTTTACAAATGACCCTTTAATCCCCTATGACGAGCACGTTGTTGCTGCTGCTATGCAATCCACTATACCTGTTGCTTATGTTGCTCATATTGGTAATCCTGTTGCCTTTGTCTCTCAGTCTTCCTCTTGGATTCTTGATTCAGGTGCTTTTGATCACATGTCTGGTAATAAATCTTTATTCTCTCACCTTACTTATATGGACACACTCCCAAGTATTACTTTAGCTAATGGCTCCCAAACCAAAGTAAAAGGTATTGGTCGGACTAACCCCCTTCCCACACTTTCCTTGGAGTCTGTTCTTTATGTTCCTGGCTGTCCATTTAATTTGATCTCCATCAGTAAACTTACCCGTACTTTACCTTACTCTGTTACCTTTGCAAATAATTCTGTTCTTCTGCAGGATCGGAGTACAGGACATACGATTGGAGTAGGACATGAGTCCCAAGGATTGTATCACCTATCAGTACCTCCCGTTGCGTGTTCAGCAGTTGAGTATACCCATCTCCTTCATCAACGTTTGGGACATCCTAGCCTTCCCAAGTTGCGTCTTATGGTTCCTAGCCTGTCTAAAGTGTCCACACTAGAATGTGAGCCGTGTCAGTTTGGAAAACATGTCAGAAGTTCCTTTCCCAACAGAGTCAATAAACGAGCTGTCTCTCCATTTCATTTGATTCATTCAGATATTTGGGGTCCTAGTCGTGTTACTTCGTGTTTGGGTTATCAATATTTTGTTACTTTCATTGATGATTTTTCCCGTTGCACTTGGGTATTCCTCATGAAACATCGATCAGATGTTTTCTCAAATTTCCAAGCTTTCTTTTCAGAAATACAAACACAATTTGGAACCCAAATCAAAATATTGCAAAGTGACAATGCTCGTGAATATCTGTCTACACAATTTCAATCCTTTTTGACTTCACAGGGTATTATCCATCAGACATCATGTGCTCATACCCCTCAACAAAACGGTGTCGCTGAAAGGAAAAATCGGCACTTGGTTGAAACAGCTCGTACCTTGCTTCTTCACAACAATGTACCACTTCGTTTTTGGGGGGATACCATTCTTCTTGCATGCTACTTAATCAATCGTATGCCCTCTTCAGTTCTAGATAACCAGGTACCACATTCTATATTGTATCCTAATCAAGACCTTTATTCTCTTCCTCTCCGCGTCTTTGGATGCACATGTTTTGTCCATGACCTTACTCCAGGGAAAGATAAGCTTGCTTCCAAGTCACTTAAGTGTCTATTCCTCGGCTACTCCCGGATGCAGAAAGGTTATCGTTGTTACTCTCCTGACCTTGGTCGATACATTGTCTCAGCTGATGTAACCTTTTTTGAGACTCGTCCATTCTTTTCTTCTGCTCCCGACAAGTCACACGATCCCGGTAATACCCTTTTTCCTACGCAACCTTCTTTTCATATTGTCCCTACCCCTGTCATTGTCCTTTCTCTTCGCACTTATCAAAGGAGGCCTCACCCGCAACCAATTGATCCAGACTTTCATCCTCCTCAAGACTCATTTTCTGCTCCACCGGACTCTCCTGCTCCGCATCCTGCACCGGAACTTCCCATTGCATTGCGCAAAGGTACCGGGTCCTCTCGGAATCCTAATCTTATTTATGCTTGTTATTTGAATTATGATAGGATATCTCCTTCCTATTCTGCTTTTGTGTCCTCTTTGGACTCTGTGTCTATTCCCAAAACTACAGGTGAAGCTATGTCTGATCCGGGCTGGCGACAGGCAATGGTGGATGAAATGGCTGCTTTACACTCCAGTGGTACTTGGGACTTGGTTCCCTTACCTGATGGCAAAACCACAGTTGGTTGTCGATGGGTCTATACAGTCAAAATTGGGCCTGATGGAAAAGTTGACCGTTTAAAAGCCCGCTTAGTGGCCAAAGGATATACACAAATTTTTGGTCTCGACTATGGCGATACTTTCTCTCCAGTAGCCAAGATTGCCTCTGTTCGACTATTCCTTGCTATGGCTGCTATCCATCAATGGCCTCTCCATCAATTAGATATTAAAAATGCCTTTTTACATGGTGAGTTACAAGAGGAGGTGTATATGGAACAACCACCAGGTTTCATTGCTAGTGGCGCTTCTGACTTAGTCTGCCGACTACGCCGCTCACTCTACGGTTTGAAACAATCTCCCCGTGCTTGGTTTGGGAGGTTTAGCACTGTTCTCCAACAGTTTGGCATGACCAGATGTGAAGCTGACTACTCCGTCTTCTTTATGCATTCCTCACCAACCACCTGCCTCTACCTGCTTGTTTATGTTGATGATATTATCATTACAGGTAATGATCAGGTTGGCATCCATCGACTTAAACAACATTTGTCCACCCACTTTCAGACAAAAGACTTGGGTCCTCTGAAATATTTTTTGGGGATTGAGGTTGCTCAGTCGAAGACAGGTGTTGCTGTCAACCAGCGAAAATATACTCTTGATATACTTGAGGAAACCGGGATGCTAGATTGCCGACCAAGTGATACTCCTATGGATCCCAATGTCAAGTTACTACCGGGTCAGGGGGAGCCGCTGAAAGACCCGGGTAGATACTGACGTCTGGTCGGCAAACTTAACTACCTTACAGTAACCAGGCCAGACATTACCTTTGCTGTAAGTGTAGTAAGTCAATTCCTAAATGCTCCTTGTGATAGTCATTGGAACGCCGTCATTCGCATTTTAAGGTATATCAAGGGTGCACCAGGTAGAGGATTACTTTATGAGAACAAAGGTAACACCAAAGTAGTTGCCTATTCAGATGTTGATTGGGCAGGTTCACCATCAGATAGAAGATCCACTTCAGGATATTGTGTTTTTGTTGGAGGTAATCTAATCTCATGGAGGAGTAAGAAGCAGAATATAGTTGTCAGATCAAGTGCAGAAGCAGAATATCGTGCTATGGCAGCAACAACATATGAACTTACATGACTGAGACAATTACTCCAACAACTCAAATTGGGAGATTTCAAGGAGATGAAACTAATTTGTGACAATCAAGCAGCACTACATATTGCTTCCAACTCGGTTTTCCATAAAAGAACTAAGCACATAGAGATTGACTGTCATTTTGTAAGAGAAAAAGTTCTTTCAGGAGAAATCACTATTGATTTTGTTGGCTCTAATGATCAGTTGACTGATGTTTTTACAAAGTCTCTTAGGGGACCTCGGGTTGAAAATATTTGTAACAAGCTTGGTGCATATGATATATATGCTCCAGCTTGAGGGGGAGTGTTAGAATTAAATCACATTAGTCACATGTCTTTTTAGAATTAGCTGTTACAGATTCATTAGGATGATTGCTTACTGATTTGTAGGCTCACCATTTATTGTAATTGATTCTGTAAATAGTATAAATACATACATGTGTGGTCTGCATTAGACACACAACACATTCAGCAAATATACCTTTTTACAGTCATGAACAGTGCTCACTCTCCGAAACACATCCACACAGAAATATTAGTAGTAAATTTACTTGTCTATTCTTAGATAAGAATTCTCAAATATATTGCATTTGAAGAAGGAAGAGTAGGACTGTAATGGAGAAATGGAGGGTTGGGATAGAAATCATCTAGTTGCTGCAGCCTGAAGTATTCTCAAACATTAAGGCATTAATGTGGAATGAACTGTCCATCGAGACCCTGCAATTGTCAAAACCCATAAACTTATACTTCATGGGAGATTCATCCATACAATAATTTCACATTAAGGAATAGGTATTCTGTCATGATGTCATCTTCTCTTTTCTTCATGAAAATATATATACACAGAAACAACATAAGATTTGATGTTGTTGCTGAAAGGAATATTTGCATTGTCATATTCAAAATTTGAGAGTCTGTTTAGTGGTACTGTGTTACCACCCCTTATGTTTTTAAGTTTTTGATTTTTTTAATTTACTTTTGCTTGATGCATTTTTCAGATTCCTCTCTTCTTCATGAAGGTAGTTTGTCCTCATATACCATTAATGTATTCCTTGTTACTTCGGCGATGTGGGCCTTTCCTCATGGGTGATTGGTTGAAATGGGCATTGGTGAGTCTCATCCAATTTGTGGTTGGTAAGCGTTTTTACATTGCAGCTGGCAGGGCTCTTAGAAATGGTTCAACAAACATGGATGTCCTGATTGCTGTGGGAACTACTGCCTCTTATGTTTATTCTGTTTGTGCTCTTCTATATGGTGCTCTCACTGGATTTTGGTCCCCAACTTACTTTGAAACAAGTGCTATGCTTATAACATTTGTATTGTTGGGCAAGTATTTGGAATGCCTTGCTAAGGGAAAGACATCTGATGCCATAAAAAAATTAGTAGAACTTGCTCCTGCAACAGCTTTATTAGTTGTCAAAGATAAAGGTACATATCACTTTCATTTTATGTACCTTGTTTTCTTAATAAAAAAGAGATGAGTCGTATTTGGCTTTCATTATCTTATTTTTAGGCTGAAAGATCACTGGTGAAGGTTACATCATTTGTCATGTTCTAGATTTTATCAATTCATTGATGACAATAACTAAAATTATACTGATTTTCTAGGTGGTAAATCTGTTGAAGAAAGGGAAATTGATTCTTTGCTTGTTCAACCTGGTGACACATTGAAAGTTCTTCCTGGTTCAAAGGTTCCTGCTGATGGTATCGTTACTTGGGGTTCAAGTTATGTGAATGAGAGCATGGTAACTGGTGAGTCCATACCTGTTTTGAAGGAGGTGAATGCTTCTGTTATTGGAGGTACAATAAATTTGCATGGTGTCCTTCACATTCAAGCTACCAAAGTAGGATCTAATACAGTTTTGAGTCAGATAATTAGTTTGGTTGAGACAGCCCAGATGTCTAAAGCTCCTATTCAGAAGTTTGCTGATTATGTAAGTATTTTGGTCATGGTTGTGTTTGACTTTGTTGCACTTTGAGTGACCTTTATGTTCTACTGGAGTTACTTTCATGGTGTATGTTTTTTTGCATAGAATAAAATTGCATCATTCTCTTTTGTGGTAAAGACAGTTTTACCTTGTGAAACACTTATGCAGTTCTGGAAAATGTTTTATGCTTCAAGGTCACCTAGCACTTAACAACTGACAACCACATAATTTCACCTTTATTTAAACAAAAATTACAATTCTTGTTATTGAGAATCTCAATTGTTGTCAAGTTGTTAGATTTATCTTAGTAGATCTTGATATATAATATGGCTATACAAAAGGAGGGATGATAATACTTGGTTTGTGATGGACATATGGTAGTTTTACCATGGTTGTTGTTGAGTTTGAATTTCTGTGTGTCTGTGTATCTTACTCAGACCACAGATGCTGTATTTATAATATGTATGCAATAAATACATAAGAACATGATTGCTAAATCTAATCGCTAATTAGGGATTGACAGCTAATTATTATTTAGCTGTTACTAATTAAAAATAACATGTGACTAATTCTAACACTCCCCCTCAAGCTAAAGCTTACTAAGCTTTAAGCTTGTTACAAATATACCCATGTTAACAAAAGTGAAGATAATAAATCAAGGGCCCAGATTGAGTACACTAGAAAGCCGTGGGGATAGGTAAATTGCACTGGGAAGCCGTGGGGCCAGGTAGATTGCACTGGGAAAGCCACGGGGCCAGGAAGATTGCTCTGGGATAGCCACGGGGCCAGGAAGATTGCTCTGGGTAGCGTCGAGATACATTTCTAAGTTTTGAAAAATCATGGGTAATAGCAAATAGGAGAGAAAAATGCATCCAAAATAGAAAGGACCCAAGTAACAGACATGAACTAGACAAACATGCCCAGATCGGGATAGAGGACGGAAGGGTGAGTTCGGCGGCGGTGAGATCGGCCAGAAAGGTGGCCGGACACACCACCATGAGCGGCATACGGAGGCTGGCAACAGAAAAATGCGCCTGCGAAGATAGGGCGCGTGTGAGTGCGTTAGAACGCCATTCGAGGCGGTTCTGGCAGCGTTGGACTCGTCTCAGAGGGGCGACTCCAACGGTGTGGTCTTTGGTCGGAATCGTTGCCATCTCCGGTGGCGGAAGCGGCTGAAGATAGCATAGAAACGTCTGGAAAATGTCGAAAAACACGCTGGAAAAGACTGCACAGCGGAGAAGAGCAACTTACGGCACTAGCAGCAACTGGACAATGGTGTCGACGGCTGAAAATGGTTTAAACCTGAACAAAGTTCCATACTTGGAACTAGGCAGCGGAAAAGCGATGGCACAGGTCACGGTGGATGGTACCGCTCTGATACCATGTTGAAATTGAAATTTCTGTGTTTCTATGTGCCTTACTCAGACCACAGATGCTGTATTTATAATATGTATGCAATAAATACATAAGAACATGATTGCTAAATCTAATCCTAATTAGCAACTAATTAGGGATTGACAGCTAATTATTATTTAGCTGTTACTAATTAAAAATAACATGTGACTAATTCTAACAGTTGTTACTGTCAATATATTTTGTTAAGTAAAACTTTCAGAATTTAGCATGCCTCAGCTAATAAAAGACATGCTGTGTAACAAGGAGTCAGCATTTGGTCCGTTTCTTGGCTGCTTTTTCTTGAAAATTTGGTTAGGGTTGCAGAGTTGGGATAATATTTTGAAGGCTTTCCTCTGGTTGCTGAAAATTGTGGTGTTAGAGAATCCACTTATCCCAATTTTTGGCTTTCTTCCTAAATGAATGGGCTGTTTTTCACTTGCTTATCATTTTCTAAGGTCTTTTTTTATTGGTTGAATTTTTAACATTGAGTAGTTGATTGGTTCTTATATATTTGAAGCAATATTAGATATGAATGCTGGTGCCATTCTCTTGGCTTGCAGGTAGCAAGCATATTTGTTCCAACAGTTGTTTCTTTGGCATTATTGACATTATTGGGTTGGTAAGATCACCTTAACTGGTTTTGGCATTTGTGATGTGATTGGAATGCTGATTACTACTTTTCTCTTAAAGTTTGGGTTTGTTATCTGTAGGTATATTGCTGGATCTATTGGAGCTTACCCAGAAGAGTGGCTGCCAGAACATGGAAATCACTTTGTTTTTGCCCTGATGTTCTCAATATCTGTGGTGGTGATTGCATGTCCCTGTGCACTTGGCTTGGCAACACCAACAGCTGTCATGGTGGCAACAGGGGTTGGGGCTAACAATGGAGTATTAATTAAAGGAGGAGATGCCTTGGAAAGGGCTCAGATGGTGAAGTATGTAGTATTTGATAAAACAGGCACTCTAACTCAGGGAAAAGCTACTGTTACTACTGCCAAGGTATTCACTGGAATGCAACGTGGGGAATTTCTTACATTGGTGGCTTCTGCTGAGGTGAATTCTGATTTCTTATCCTTTTTTTAATTCTTATTTTCTATTTAAAATACTGTCAGTCTGTCACATATCGGGTGCAGAACTTAGATTCAGGTGAAGTTATAGATGACTTAAATGGAACATTTTCCACATTTCCTCCCCTCTTCTTGTGACACCCAGCTTAACTTCTTGAATAGTATCATGGCGTGAGGAACAAGATGAGATTAGATTTATCATTTCTTCTTATACGTTTGATTGTCAGAAAATTTCACCCTTCTATTTTAGAGGAACCAATTATAACTTGTTTTATTTTTTTTTTTTGTAATTCAGGCTAGCAGTGAACACCCACTGGCAAAAGCAATATTAGCATATGCACGCCATTTTCATTTCTTTGATGACTCTTCAGATACTACTGGTACCCAGAATGATATAAAGTCTGGGTGGCTCTCTGATGTCTCAGACTTCTCTGCTCTTCCAGGAAGAGGTGTCCAATGCTTTATAGATGGGAAGCGTACTTTGGTAGTATATCAATATGGCCATCTTGATCTCTAATAAATGCTGTGGAATTTGCTTCATATTTTCCAAAGAGTTTCTTATCAGGCAGTTTGTCCTTAACAGGTTGGTAACAGGAAGTTGATGGCCGAAAGTGGTATAGATATTTCAACAGAAGTGGAAAATTTTGTGATTGAGCTGGAACAAAGTGCAGAGACGGGGATACTGGTAGCATATGATGATATATTAATTGGAGTTTTAGGGGTAGCAGACCCACTAAAGAGAGAAGCTTCTGTAGTTATAGAGGGCCTCCAGAAAATGGGTGTCATACCTGTTATGGTTACAGGAGATAACTGGAGAACAGCTCATGCTGTTGCCAAGGAGGTCTGTATATATTTGTACTATGTTCTTTTTTATGCTGGCTTTTAAAACTTAGTTTTCTGGTAACTAAATAGAGTGTATTTTTTAAGTCTATGCTTCTATAGGCATGGTTAAAATCAATGGATGAAAGAAAAGCATGATTTGACCTATAATCTGGTCTGGTGTTTCTGAGCAGGCTTGCAGTTGATTTTCTTATTGTTAACTACAAAAATTATAGTTGAAAAAAATGGAATGATCTTGAATATTTTATCATTAATTACCAGTTTCTTGAGCACTATATTGTGAATCATAACTAAGTAACTAACCAAAAATCTGTTTAAAGAAAAATTCTGTACTTTATAGATGAGTTGCAACATAAATTTTATGGAATAGAAATTGTTGTTGTTAAACTTGTGATGACAAACGTATTGTATGACAGGTTGGTATTCAAGACGTCAGGGCAGAGGTTATGCCTGCCGGAAAGGCGGACATTGTTCGTTCATTCCAAAAAGATGGAAGCATAGTTGCAATGGTGGGTGATGGTATCAATGATTCTCCTGCATTAGCTGCTGCTGATATTGGCATGGCAATTGGGGCTGGAACTGATGTTGCAATAGAAGCTGCCGACTTTGTGTTGATGAGAAATAACTTGGAAGATGTGATCACAGCCATCCATCTTTCCAGGAAAACCTTCTCTCGCATTCGATTGAATTACGTATTTGCCATGGCTTACAATGTGGTGGCTATACCAGTTGCTGCTGGGGTTTTATATCCTTCACTGGGGATCAAGCTGCCACCGTGGGTTTCTGGTGCATGCATGGCTCTCTCTTCTGTAAGTGTTGTATGCTCTTCCTTGCTTCTTAAAAGATATAGAAGACCTAGACTTACTACAGTACTTGAAATAATTGTAGAATAACAAGAAAGGAACGAAAATAATAGGTTTTAGCTTCTGAGGGTACAAATGGCTTTGATCGGAACTTGTAATTCCAGTTTTGTGCATGTTCCTTCAGCTTCTGCACCCGTAGGGTGTGCAGTGTGCTATTGTAATTGTAGCTGCCAATTAAATTGTAAACGTTCTCGGATTGTAATTTAATTGCCTATGAAATTGTATATTCACAAATTCACCCATCTTTATTTATGCGTAATTTCTTCCATGGATCGCATTTGTGAATGTGCATATGTCCAAACTCCAGAAGTAAAGTAGGTTGATGTGGATGTTCCGGCTCGAACAGGATTGCCTCAAGTGAAAGATACCTATGGTTAAACAAAAAAAAAGTAGGTTGATGAAATTTGTCCCGTTTCATGTGGAACCTAGGTTTAAATATTCGACACACAAGAAATGGGTTGGGAGGATAGAAATGCCAGCGAGATAGGTTAAAGTGAGTTTGATTGTAAAATGGGCAATTAAAAGTGTATCTTTTATTTTTAATTTTGTGTAAACCACCAATTTTGTCCCCAACATATTCCACAAACTTCAAGTTCGTTCTTATCGTTATAGTAATTCATTAATAGTCTCTAAGTTATATAAAAAATCATCAAAATAGTTCTTGCACTTTATATTAATCAAATATTTAATCCATGTACTAGGATTAATTTAATGATTTTTATATACCTTAGGGACTATTAATGAGTTACTGTAACGTTAGGTACAAGCTTGGAGTTTGCGGAATACATTAGGGGTGAAATAAGCTTGGAATTTGTGGAATGCATTAGGGATGAAATTGGTGATTTACTCTTTCATTTTTAAGTGATACTATTGAAATTTGAAGATGGATCCACTTTTACTTGTTTTTTTTTTAAAAAAAAAAATCATACTTTTTCCAAAGGTGTTGCTAAGGGGCACTAAGGCCTCGATTGGTGAAGCAAAATAGAGATTGGGTAGAAATCCATGAGAAAAGAGAGGTGGGTGGGAAGTGTACTTCTTTTCTTGTTTGGTAAGCTAAGAAATACTAGGGAAATTTTAAAAGCACAAGTCCCATATAAAACACATTTCTTCACTATTCACTAACGTTGAAGAAATTGTGGGAGTGAAGCGGTGAAGTTATTTTTCTTTTATTACTTTTATCAAACCAAACAACTAAATTTCATATTTTTCTTTTATTTTTTATCCTCTTATACCAAATAGCCTAAAAATCATTTCTAATCTATTTCTTATTTCTCTTTTCTTTATCTCCTTCCTACCATCAAGCATAGCAATAGCATAAATGCCTCAATGCATACTTGCAGTTGGATGGGCCCACTTGCAAGGAAGTGTTGAGGTTTTGTTTATTTACGACTTAAGCACCTCTAAAAACCCTAAATAATTAAATCTTTCATGATTCAGTTGTTCAATTTTTAAATTTAAACCTAAAATTTTAATCATATACTTTTCAAGGCCAAGCCTAGGCCTATAATCATACCTATATTTACATTGTGTTTGTCATATGTGAATTAGAAGAGAAAGAAATAGGGGAGAAAGATTTAGAAGAAAAAAATGAACCTCGTTTGATTATAGAAGAAATAGAGAAAAGAAAAAAAAGTAAATGGATCTTACACATTTCATTCTCTCGAAATTGAGGTGATTATAGGAGGAGATAGATTGTGAAGTTATTTTTAAAGAACACTCATTTTTCTCTATCAAATTTATAATTGGACCATGGGCATGATGACCAATTAAGTAATGATGAAGAGACACTTTTGTCCATTTAGATTATTATCACTTTATTCTTTCCTTTTTTTTCTTACTTTTTCCAATTTTACACATAGTAACAACTTTCTCTCTTTCTTATGTTAAGTAGATTATTAAATATTAAATAATAGTATTTATAAAAAATAATATTATATTATATCATTTTAAATTTTAGTATTTTATCAATTGAAAAATATTACAATAAATTTTGCAAATGGGTAATCTATAAAGAATTTGACTATTCATACACTTCTGAATTTTTTTATTTAGCGAATGAAAAAAATGAGTGTCATTTTTTATTATATTTTGCGTAAGATAATATGTATTCTCGGGAACGGGTATGATTTATATGGACGATTTAATATCAAAAACTCGAAATTAAAATTACTATTTAAGTTGAAACACCTTCTTATCCGTTGATATACACACATGTTAGGTGGCCATTCTTGATTCAAATTGATAATGTAAAAGTAAATTGATGTTTTTCTTACAATCTTGTTATATTATATTTGTGAATACAAATATATAAAATATTACAGAAATTAAATATTTTATATTTTTTAGATATTACATGCATCAATTTTTTCATTCAATATTTTTCTTTATTTTTATTTAAGATAATATAGAAAATTTCTAAATAATATATCGCGCACTTTCCCAACAGAAATAGCCATGTGAACACTGATTGATAATCAGTACATTATTGTGTTTTGAATAAACAAAAGAGTCAACAAGTGAGAAGAATGAGGAAAGCAGCTAGTCAAGATTGAATTTTGCATTACACCAAGTCAGATTTCCCTTCTTGCATCCAGCTCTGCTTTTCTCTATGTAATGAAAACTAAGTTTGAAGAAGTATATGCGTATGACTATGACTATGAAATGTCTCATGGAAGCTAACGCAGTATAAAACAATTGTTTATTTAACTGTATGTTTAATTGCATTTTTATTTCCTCTAGTTAAATATGTGTAAATTTAATATCTCAATTTTTTTAACAAATTAACTTCCTTTATTTCTAAGTTTTCCTCCATGAATTGTATCCAAAACTCAAATTCTCATTTTCAATCAAAATTTTGGGATTCATGATAAATTTAATATATGGTGAAATGATTTTAAATGATCCAAATAAAAAAAATTAAAAAAAAAATTGAGAAATTTTATAGGAGGGGGAATTAGGATCTGATGGGGTAAAATTTTGAGATTTTTATTTTAGGTAAATTTTCATATTTTGATTTATGAGTTTGAAATTAATAAAATTTAAAATAATTTAATTAATTTAATTTATAGATATGTTAAACTAAAAATGAGAATTTAAGGATTTTAAATAAAAGCTAATTGATAAATGGACTAAATTAACTTAATTTTAAAAATAAAAGAAAACTCTAGGAATAAAAATTGGACATAAACTAATAAGCCTTTTATATTATAAAATTAATTTAAAATGATTCATTATTGTGAAAAGGTGAGACACTTATTTATTTTCACTCTCTCAATTAAACAGTTACGTATCACTTTTATATTATGATATTATTTCTCAATAATCTCTCAATTTTGTCGAAAACAAATATTTTTAAAATAAAAAACATGTATTATTTTAATTCTTAACCTATTATTTCTTATTTTAATTCCTTTTAATTTAAAATAACATTCTTATCATTATCCTTTAACAATATATATTCCTATCCTCAATTAACAATTATAATCATAAATGTTTTAATTTAAATTTTTAAATAATATGATAATTAATTAGTATGTCAAAATTTAACTTGTATAAGAATATGATGATTTTAAAATTATATTAAATATTGCCGGTTGAATAATATAAATAAAATAATTAATTTATAAATTAATAATTCAATATTAAAATAAATGTCCTTTAATATATATTCAAATTAAATATCTAATTCAAACTTATCATATTATTTCTACCTATTAAATTAAAATTCAACATATAATTTATATTTTACTATATCTATGTTATTTCAAATAAATATAAATATAAATATCAATATATTAATTATATGAAAATAATTTGTTTTCTTAAAATACTAGTTAGGTATAAAACTTAATTACATCTTATGTTTGGGTTACACTTCAACTAGTTAATAAACAAATGCAATAGAATAGAAATTTAGTTACGTTTATGTACAAATTGATTGAAAAAAATTTCTTCATATAATAGAGGCATATAAAATTTATTTGAATTGAATTTTTCTAAAAAAAATATAATTTTATATAAAAGTAACTTTTAAAACACATTTTCATATAATTATACATCAATTAAATCTAAATGCTAGAGTAAATTTTGGAATAATCCCAAGGGGTTGGTCGAGTGGAGCAAGACAGGGTCTCGTATATGACATATTGCATGTTCGTACCCTCACTCGTCTTCTTGGGATGGGGTAAAATGTAAGTACCTATGTAAGTGTTCAAAGAACCCGAAGGTTTTACCTGCCTTGGATTGAGACACCATCCCTCACCCTAAATTTTTTCCTTACAAAAAAGTAAGTTTTGGAATGGGTCGACGTTAGACTGGACCAGTTTAGGTGTTAGAACATAGGGTCAATTTAAATTGTTTTATCATAGTTATTAATTTTAAAAAAATATTATATCGTTATTTAATAATATGTTACTAGATTATTTATTAAATTTAATAAAACATTATATTGATTAAATGATGTAATAACATATTATTGAATAATTTTATGTTATTGGTGTATATCTTTATAAATTTTACATTTATTAATCATGATATTTGTATATTTATTTTACATTGTTTTTTTTTTGTTTTTGGTTTTTTCTTGGATGTCTCCAATCCTTATACATTTATGCCAAAACGTAGAAGAAACATTTTCCATTAACAATCTTATGGTGTTGTTATCTTATGCCATCACCAAGGTACACTCATCAAAATCAAATCTAACTAGGTCAAATCTTCTTTCATTTCTTCATCATTAAAAAACGGCCTTTCACTTGAATTTTCCTGTAAAATAATATTTATATAAAAAATTCATATTATACATTTTTTCCTCTATATATTTTTACATCATATAACTCTGATTAAATCTCACATTTCTTCCTATTTTTATATACATGTTTTACAATTTAGGGGTGTATACTTGTTTGAATGTGGAAGAGTAAAAAAAACACATATTTTTTCTAAATACAAATAATAGTAACTTGACCTCTAATGTGAACGTGAGAAAATGTTCAATCAAAACACACTATAGAAATAACATTTGTCAATTTTATTATACGCCACTCTCTATCAGTGTCCTTACAACATTACGATTACAGTACTGAGGCAGGGTTTTCTTAATTTTATTTTTGACGCATCTCAAGTGTTTCTATATATGTGTGTGTATAACCTTGCATTGTTAATCTACTTGCTCTTCCTTATTCTATCATCAGAACATATTATATTACATCGTCAACATACCTAAGATAAAGTAAGACGGAAAAGGAATTAATAGCCAAAAGCAGAGACTTTGGTTTTTTAAAACAAAGCAATAAAGATATATGCTCAGATGCAAAGAAAGAGTGATCGATTATGGTGTACATTTGGTATGTCAACCTTAACCAACACGACCCCAATATAAAACCAATAAACAGATGAGGGAGGACAATCTTCTTTAAGAACTTTTTTTTTACGTGTTCTATGAGATTTTCTTTGAAAACAGAGGAAAAATAGAAATTTTACCCACATAAATTGTTGTGAATTTTATAATATTTCTAAACCTTTCTAAAACTAAACCCCACATTGTATGGAGTAAAATATGGTTGAGTGCTTATATATTAAAATGTGATTGAACCTTACAAACAACATATGTAAGGCTCAGGCTTGCGCCCATGAGAATGGTCTTGATGGTTTGATTTAGTGCAAATCTCCAATTTGCCCCCTTTATAGTGTGTGATATTGAGTCTCACATGTCTTTTGTTGCTACTCCATTTAAACTTTTTTTTAACCTTGAATCTTCTTCTCTAAGAGTTACGCATCCCGCGAATTAATCCTTAAGGATATCATATATCTACACGTTTCAACCTTTTAGTTCTCTTTTTTTTTCATGGTCCTTCGACGATCGGCACTAACATAAATCAAGTGTTTACTTGATTTACAGTTAGATAATATTAATTTTAGAATATTTTAAATAATTTTAAAATTTTAACGAAATTAATTTACATAAACGTAGATTAATTTAATATTTATATTATAGCTTCAATTAAAATTCCCTATTTTATCATAGCAAACGATGGATGCTGGTGAACTACTCCTAGATTTATATTTTATTTACACCTATACACCTTATAATTTAAAGCATACTTATAAAAGCATTCCATGATATATTTCCTTTTTATATGATATGTGGGAAGTTTCTCGATCGTGCAAACAAGTCCGTGCTAAGCTCGGATAAATAAAATATATATACAATTGCTTTCGCTATTTATAAGTATAAAAAGATAACACGCGTACGGTTCAAGTTCTGTTATTAATTATAATTAATGACAAATTAAGATTGATAGCAACATAAAATAATTTTAATTTATTTAATTACTAAAATATAATTAATGCACATTTTTCATATTAAATCACAAAATAAATTAAGTTCGTGATTAAATTATTAATGATTAAGTCCTTTCATTTTTTTTTTGTATAAAAAGATTAGAAAAAAATTGAAGGTTATGTTATGACTATTTATTTTTTTTGTGTGAATGAAATTTAAGGTGAGAGAATTGTGCATCCAAGGAAATGAAAGCCCCCAGACTGAAAAAACATTTGTAAAAGTACTTACATTTAAATAACTCTAAAGAGACGAGTAGATGGTTGAACCTACAACCACTCGACCAACCCTTGGGATTATGTCATGACTACTAATACCATGTTATTTTCAACACACAAAAAAATACTATGTTACTTTAGGAATTCTATGATGGATGATGGTATTGTTTGTGAAATTTTACTCGTAAAATTCAATAATTCTACAATTAATAAATTTTACCGGTAGTTTTGTCTGCCAGTAATTATATATGCAGATAACACATGATCCACCTTCTGATATAGCCTATTATTTTACCTGTACTAATTGCACCACAGAAATACTATAACCTGCTGTTCATAGTTCTAGTAATTAACTTTCACCTTCAAATCTTCCAAACGCTTACAATTTTGCCTGTTAAGCATCTCACATTTCGTGCTTCATCGAACTCACACTATCTTTGTAATTAAACAGTATTTGGGAAAAAAATGGAGTATATATATTCATAATTTTTTAAATTTCTAGAAATTGAATGGTCATTTTCATTTTCTTTTTGTAATATTGCTGCTGAGTTGGATCACCTTCAACTTGGTTTTTTTTTTCATTCTTAGTTATTTACATATGGAGCCGTGAGTAATAAGTAATAACCAATGGTTTTATGAGTTCATAATCATAATTCATATAATATAATATAATAATATGATATGAAACCAAAGATAAATATGGAATTGGTGGTTCCAAAAGTTCCTTGATCATGACAGACATACTGTTCATTTTTTTTTTAATTAGAATTTTTCATCATTATATGTTATCAAAATTTTCACCGCAATTAATGGTATATATTCCATGTGAGACGAGCTTTCAACTGTAACTGCTTTTTGGTCTATTGTGATTCTGTTGCATCCCCCCTTCTGTAGCTTATTCCAATTTAATGTGATTGGCAGGATCAATTTTTCCAACTAATTGAAATGGAAGGTTCTATCAATTAAGGGCTATCTAATTTATTAATAATTTTCCTGTATCCATACACATGACTGCATTTTTATTGGCCTCCATATGCATAGGAATCAAACAATGCAGAGGTTAATTTTCTCTGTTATGTTTCTTAATGCCAAAGACGGTGTTGGCATTATCTGAAATCAGATATGGTGTGGGAAAACATTGTGTATTTAACGATAAAATTATAATAGAATTTATGAAGAATAATTTTTTTTATTAAGTTATATTGTTTCCACATCCACCTTTTCCCCTTCTTTTCCTAGCTATTTTCCCATCTATTAAAATTTCTCCACATGAACTGAATATGTAAATGTGAACAGCTTGTAAATATATTAGAGAAAGAGATTGATGTATGGATGTATATATCCCATGCCAGTGACCCAGTCAGTCCTTCACTTAACTATGGTCAACAACGACTTAAATGCAATATGCAATTGTCTCTTTCTCCTTGTAGATCTGTTTGACACTGACTTTGCTTTCAGTAAAAACACGTGGGCTACCTCTCCAATTGAATTGCTACTCCTATAGCAACAACTATATACTATCTTAAACGGTCATGTCTGTATTGTATGCTTAGGTAGCAAGTAAATAAATACCAAGCTTTTACCTCAATTGATAACACAGATTGAAATCGTATAAATAACTCTCAAGTTTAATTCATTAAATAAATTATTAAAATGGGGTGATGAGCCTTAATTGTAACTAAACTCAAACAATCCTATCCGGATAATACAGGATATATCTGATTAAATAAAAAATAAGAAAGTATATATATGGTGGGTGGGTGGCTAAGAGCACATAGATCTTACCATTTTCAACTTTATAGTACACATTTTTCTGACCAACAACAGTAACACCACCTCAAAATGCTCCAACATAACAAACAAAGAGTCCAAAAGTGACGCCACCCCTGATTCTTTGATTTCATCACTCATATTAACACGTTATTTCCTGGAAGCACACTATTCTTTGGCTTCAAGCTTCTTCTCCCCATATCTCTATCAAAGAATGGTCAAAAAATTGGACATTTTTACTTTGACCATGACAAGGCTCTATATACATAATAGAGCCAGCCTTCAATCCTTTCTTTAATTAATCCAAGGACTATGTCATAGCATAGCATAGCATAGATGTGTGAAAATTAATCTCTGATCACTGATATATCCCTCACCTTTTAGTTCCCACCTACTTCCTTCCAAACCCACATGAGGGATACCATGACTGCTACTACTAACCAATGGATGCAATTCTATCAACAACCTCTCATGGATGTACATGCTCTGCCATTACCTACAGAGGGATCCTCTGATGCAACTGTGATGACAACAAGTCTCACTTCTCCCACCATAATTCCATCAGTGATGAGCCCAAATAGCTCATACACAAGTAGTGGCCAATTGACTCCAAAAGGGAATGTATCCAAACCAATTAGAAGGAGGTCTAGAGCTTCTAAAAGAACCCCAACCACACTCCTCAATGCTAATACCACCAATTTTAGAGCATTAGTGCAACAATTCACTGGATGTCCTAGCACAACCATGTCATCATCATCACTAGGGGTTCATAAGGGACCTATTACCTTAAATTTCCAACAAGGAAGCAGACAGCAGATTCACCTTAACACAAATAAAATAATGTCACCATTTAGTAGCAGAAGTTACAACCAAGTTCCTGTGCAGCTTCCATGGCAGAAAGAACCAGATCAAATGCCTCAGCAACAGTTGTTGCAAGATCAGCAGAGTGGTTACTCTTTTGACTATGGGAAGAACAGCAATTTTCTTCCAAATTCGGGTAACTCAAGGCTTGGCACTAGCATGGATGTCTCTGATGATGGCTTGATCCTGGATAATGATTTTAGTTTGCATGATCTAACTGTGAATGCCTTCTCCAATGATACTTTTTAAGAATGAATTATAGTTAATTATATTTTATGTGATGCAAATGTTTAATTATAAAAAGGATTCAATTATCGAATCCTGCTTATATTAGATGGCAAAGTGGACCTAATTAGTTATATTCAGTTCATAGTTATATGCATGCTATTGTATAAACAATAATCCATGAGGCCTATATGCTTTAATTTCTTCAAATTCAATTTTGTTTTTCTCTCTGACTCTTTTTAATGATGAGTTCCCTTGATTGAATTGTTGTCCTTGTAGAACAATATATATATTCATATAATTTTTTTCTTTTTGTTACTGCGTTCGGACCTAAGGGTTGTATTTTCCACATTGATTCTGATTTCTGAACAGAGCTTCTGTTCCTACCCATATTTATTACTATTATGTTAGTTATTTAACTAGTTTTTATAATGTTATCATGTGAATTATGATCAAAACCTTATTAGTCTTGATTGATGTTTAGAACCTAAAAATAAGTAATTAATTAACTTATCGTGTCCTGAAGAATTATTAGCTCGAATAAATAAGCGAATTAACGGGTTTTGCATTGTTATATATTAGATTAGGTGTCGAATTTGCATCATGGTAAGAAAACTGGTCAGAGAAGTTTTCTAAGTATATATGCTTCAGATATTGTAGCAGGTTAGTTTCGTTTCATTAACTATTCTTCAAAGAAAGGATGAAGTCTTGGTCATGGGGACCAGCTTTTGAGTGAAGGAACGCAGGTTGGATAGGAGCTAAACGGTGGGCTACCTTTGGCTGCATTTGCATCATGAATTAATATTCAATAATATGCTATAACCCGAAAGTCTATCCTTATCTTTTCTATTTACAAGGTTAATTAATTTAATATATACACCATTAACGATCTTATTATTATAGACGTAGTACTACTAGTACAATCATAGGTCTTAAAAAAAAACCATTGTACAGAAAATGTAAGATGAATTATCTATACGATGCAGTTGATTTATTATCAGGTAGAATTGATTTTAATAAATTTATAGAATCAAATGATTATAAATGAATAATGCATAATTTATGAAACACATTAGACGAAAATAATTTAAATTTAATTTCAATAAAATTGATTCTTACTGTTGTAAACTGATATCCAAACATGTACATAGTTCCATCTTAATTACAATAATATTTCGGGAAAAGTTTAATATAATTTTTGTGTAATTGTGTTTCTGTTACGATTTTAAAAAATTTTAAAAATAGAAGCAAAGTACGATCACAGCTTAATGACACATACTCCCATTTTTCATGATATATGCATGTGGGTAAAGTTACAAAAATCAGATTGGACCGGGGATCGGCTAGTAACTGGTCTATTTAACTTTAAAAAACTGACAGTCATTACTGTTGAGAATCAATCAAGAACCGGTCGAACGGATCGAAAATTGATGAAAATCGGTGCTAAAAAAACCGATTGAACTGGTCATTTTAAAAAAAAATCATTTTTTAATTTAATCTAAAATATTTTTAAGATAAATAAAGACATATATTTACGAATTACACAAATATATATTATTTTACCAATCATTATTAATTTTTTTTGTCTTATAAAACTTATAATAAGATTATTTATACTAATTTAAAATTTATATATCTTCATTTCTTATATTTTGCATTATTTAAAATATTATATAATATTAAAATATACATTTAATTTATAACAGTTCAACCATAGTTGAATCATTAATATGTGAACCAATACCTACAAGGAGATGAAGTGTTGGATCTACCTAAATTATATTTTTTAAGGATGTACTACCTAAGTTAGAAATGAACTTTCTCCAGTCACTGGATTTCTCCAGTAGGAGAGAGATAGATACATACATTGTGTGGGTCCCACATGCACAGGTGGGACCTATACAGTATATGTATCTATCTCATCCAGTACTAGAGAGGATATTTACCCACTAAGTTATAATTGATTTGATTCTTTGTGGGGTGTGTGTATATGTGTGTATAGTGACAAAATCAAACGATATACTTAGTGTCAAACTTTAAAATTACATCATTTAATATATGATATTGATGATTGATATATGTTTTAATTGTTAATAGCCTTCATTAACAAGTAGGCTGTGAAACAATAAAAATAAATTCTATTAAAATATTTTTCACTTTATGATAACTCCAAACTTTTGTTAATTGAGCGCAATTTAATTTATTATTTTACTATTGGTGGGGAAATTTTACGTTAAATTGGATAAGTATAAAGAAATTTAAGAGACTATACTTTTAGAGAAATGTTTTTCATACAACATGTTGTATATATAACATGGAAAGAGATAAAAAAAATATATAAAAAAGTGTGAGATATAAGTAATAAGTGATATAAGAAAAAGAGGTAAGAAATAATTTGTATATATAAACTGTTGTATGAATATTATTTTTCATACTAATTTGAAATAAGACATCATTTCCAAGTAAAGATGAGAGCTTCGTAGTTGAATCCAAAGAGGATTTCTAAAGTTGGAATAGAAAGCTTATGATGGCGTTTGAATTGAATATGGAATGCCAAGCTTAAGTTGATACCGTATCGAAGACTTCAGTGGTGAAGGATTGGTTGAAAAGTAAGGGTGAAAATACACAATTAGATTGGGTATTTTATTAATTGGTGAGTCTTGTATTTTTATATGATATAAATGTTATTTTAAAGTCAAATATAACCACCGTAAGTTAATATAAAAAAAAAAAATACAACCACCATAAAAGTGGCCCCTTAGGTATTGTTTGGGTTGAGGGATTTGGAGGGGAGGGGAGGGGAGGGGGGAGGGGAGGGATTTTAAGAGGGTTGTTGTGTTTGGTTTAAATTTTTAGGAGGGGAGGTGAAGGGAGTGTTAAACAAGTGGCCTCAACTAACTTAAGAGGGGGGTGAATTAAGTTATTCAAAATTATCTCTTCTTCTGATTTATTAACTTATTTTACCCTTACTATACTTAAAATGTTTTTTCTAAGATGAAATATGAATGCACACTCTTAATTTCTTAAAATATAACGAATTCGCAATTGCAATAAATAAATAAGAGTTAAGGGAAGAAGAAGTGCAAACTCAATTTATACTGGTTCGGCCAACCCCTCGCCTACGTCCAGTCCTCAAGTCACCCACTTGAGATTTTCACTATTCTTGTAAAATCCTTTACAAACAATGAACACTCTAACACCTTGGAACCCTTTCCCTTGTGTTGAGTTTCACCCACAATCTACGAGAGGCACTCTCTCTTAACCACACAATATAAGAATAATTGTTTGTACAAGATGAACTCTCTTTTAGAGTAGATGATACAACTTGAAGATCCTATGAGAATTCTTAATGATTTTGCAAGTGTTTGGCCAAAATGATTTTTAAAGAGATTCTTCACATTTTTATTGCATTTTTCTATTCTGCTCATTTTTCAAAATGGAGACACATATTTATAGTAGAACAAATGAAAATTTGTGTCTCTTGATGAGGAATTGTGATTTTTCACGTTTTTCTGAAAATCCTCGCTGGTAATTGATTACCATAGTCTTGTAATCGATTACACTATTCAAAATTCAAATAACATTTGAGCCGTTACAATCTAAATTTGAATTTTGAATTTTTGACTTACTGGTAATCGATTACAAGCATATGGTAATTGATTACTAGAAACAAAAATTTGTTTCTGAAATTGACTGTTTGCTGGTAATCGATTACAATCCAACTGATAATCGATTACCAGTTCAAAATATTTATTTTGAACTTAATTTTGGTTCATAAAACATTTTTGCATAAACTTTATTTTAAAGGCCAAATTACTTGCAAAGTCTAGAATTCTTTTAACATTGATACTAACTAGACTAATACTTATTTAACATCACTTGTAGTCTTTGATCTTTGCATCAAACTTGCTCCTTGCTCTTTCTTTGTCAATTCCTTTTAGTCAATCTTGTAATCTCATTTTCTTTCTATTGGCATCATCAAAACCTGCATATAATATATCTACAAGTATATGCATCTACAGGGAGAGGGGCCAAAATATCTCTTAATAACATTTTGCCTCCCCTCCAAAAATGGGGGATTTGAGGGAAAGGAAGGGGGATTTAAAATAAAACAATCAAAATTACTTAAATATTCATCTTCTCATATTAATAAAGTTGAATGTTATAAAAGCCAATGGGAATGAAAGTAAATTAGTTTTATTTTCACTCCCCTCCCTTGTTAGGGATGGCAATTTCATACTGAATCTGGAGATCCCCGCGGGGACTGCCTCGTTTGGGGCCCCGAGAATGAGGACTTTTTCCTCGTGAGGATGGGGATGGGGAGAAAAATTCCCCCGAGAGAGATTCGGGGATGAGGACAGGGACCATACCCCCTGCCCCACGAGGTCCCCGCCCCACCTATTATCTATAAAAAAACTCATATATATAATATAGAATGGATATTTTTTTCTTTTCATTAATAATTAATATATTTATTATAAATTAAAAATATTGTTTTTTATTCTATTTTTTAATTTTTTAAAATTATTTAATATCAATCGGGGATCCTCGCGGGTATTTGTGGGGAGTGAGGGAACGGGGACAGGGAGAAATTATACCCTGTGACGGGGATCGGGGACGGGGACGGGGACGGGGAGAAGTTAGAAGATCGGGGACAGGGAGCGGGGGGTCACTCCCCGCCCCCGCCCCGCGCGGGTGCCATTCCTACCCCCTTGTGAACCAAAGAAGAAAGGCTTCCCCTCCCCCCAGCTCCCCTCCTCGAACCAAACAAGATAAAATATTATCTCACCTCCCCCTCCCCTTCATTAAAATCCCTCCCCTCCCCTTCCTTCATTTGAACCAAACATATCCTTAAGTAAGGTATGAGGTTCATGAAAAAAAAAATGGATCCGGATTCTCTGCAGCATATTTTAGCTACGAAATCACTCAATAAATAGATTGGTTGATAAGTTTAAAAAAATATTTGGATGGTCAAAAAATATGTTTTTTTAGTTAAATAGGCTTGCTTGGGATTGGTTTATTTAATAAATTAACCTAATTTGATCTAGATTTGATATAGCCTATACCATATATTCTTGATAAGTAATTTATTCCCTCCCGTCATATTTATAAGATAATTTAGACAAAACATATTACTGATAATTAATACATTAATTTACAAAAACTTATTTTACAACACTCTAAAATTATTTTTATTTAAAATTAAACTCTATTCTCATGATAATTGTGTCAATTTAAAACATTTAATAATAAGTAAGGATAAATACGGGAAATTAAAATATTAAATATTTATAATTTTTTGTGATTTATCTAAAAAAAATGACTATCTAAATATTTTTAACATTTTCTTATAAATCACGGGAGTAATATATTTCCACCCATATCAATGAGATAGAGATCAAATTGAAGATATTCAAAGCTCTTTTAATTGTGTGTTTAAAAAATCATAGTTGTTTCGATATCTATTGTGTATTACTGATTTTGTTCCTTTTTATAAGGCACATTTAACTGAATCACACATGCTAGTATTAATAAAAGTTGTTAAAGTTACTCCATTTGGACTTTAATATAAGAAAAAAAGAGTTATGTATGGTGAACTAAAATATAAGTGAATCATAATTAATTTCACTCTATTTAATGTGTTCATCTTAAAATACCCTTTATTTAATTTAGATTTTATTTTTCAACAATTCTATTTATTGAATCATGTACCAATAAAAAGGGAGTATATCCACTTGAAACAAGTTTCAATAAAATTAAATGTAAAATAATTTAGGCAATGCAACTCATTTTTAGATGACAACAAGAAAATTAAATGTAGTTAACCAACTTTCTTAATCAATGTGAAATTAGTTTTTTTTTTCTTATATTCTAGTTAAGATGGAGTAGTTAATTTCATTGTGGGTTTAAAAATATAATTTAAATTTTCTAGTTTTACCATTATTTAATATCTTTAGTTAATTCTATTGTCATTTGATAGTTGAAAATACATTAACTTTAATAAGGGCAAACAAGAAAAAATAGTAATAAATACTTCATTGAAATTATAAAGCGACTTATAAAAAAACACAAAAACCTCTAAAAGATGTCTTATGAAAAGGAACAGATGAAATATCATAGTTAGTTATATTACTCACTCTGGTCCTATTTATAAGACCCATTTTGACTCAAACACACATATTAAGAAAAATGTTTTGATGCATTGATTTAAAAAAATCTTCTCTAACTACCAAATTCACCCCTATTTATAATTAAATTCTATTCAATTTGTCACATTAATCAACTCTCGAAAACTAGAAATGTTGATTAATTGTGAAGGGTAAAAATTGTAAAAACTAATAAATCATTCTACAACTTTGTAAATGGTCTTATAAAAAGGATAAAAACAAAATTCTCAAAATGGTTTTATAAAAAGAACAAGAGGGAGTAAAAAATTTGTATATAAGTGAATTTAATGATAAGCGTAAAGAATAAATTAAAGATGTTAGATAAGAAAAATGTTGAGTTTGATATAGTAATAGTACTTGTCAATATCCTATGAGATCAACACTCATATAATGTGTCCATTAGACATTTCAGACCAAAACACATATAATAAGAAAAATAATTAATGCATTAATTTTTTTAAAAAATACTCTATAATATTCCAAATTTATCCCCATATAAAATTAAACTCTACTATCATGATATTTGTTTCAATTTAAAACATTTAATGATCAATAAAGATAAATATAAAAAACAGTATTAAATTAATGTGTTCTGGAAATTCAATTTCCAAAATACAATATTAAAAAATTGTGTATATCGGGAATTGAATTTCTGATATACAACTCAAAATTGTGTCTCGGAAATTCAATTTTCGAAATAGAAAAATTTTAAGTTTAGATATGAAAAAAAATTCCTTCTCTAAACTCAATTTTTTTCTATTCTATACATTGAATTTTTGGAACACGATTTTTCAAAGTTGTATTTCGAAAATTCAGTTTTTGATACATAATTCTAGATTAGTATTGGAAATTAAATTTTTCGATATACAATTATGAATTGTGTACTCGAAATTGAATTGTGGAAACACAATATTAAAAAATTGTGTTAAAAAAGTCAATTTGTAGTAAAAAAAAATTATTTTTTCCAAAAATTATGTTAATGAAAAAGGTCGTGCAAATAGAAAAAGGTGGTGTGAATATTAATTCCCATATAATTACTTTATACTCAAAAAGGAAAAGGGCCTAAGCCCAAAAAATGAAATATTCTATGAACCAAACTCTGCACCTCCTTGGGCCAAGTTATGCACACTAAGAGTGTGTTTGGCAAGGTCAATAAGTTAGCTACTAGCTTATTTGACTAACTTATAAGCTAGTTTAACCAACACAAAAGTGTTTGGTAAAGTACCTTAAAGTAGCTACTAGCTTATTTGACTAACTTATAAGCTAGTTTAACAAACACAAAAGTGTTTGGTAAGGTACCTTAAAGTAGCTTATTTTAGGGGCTTCTAGCTTATAAGCTACAAGCTACTTCACCTAGCTTCTAGCTTGCAGCTTGTAGCTTATTTAATTTTCTTCTATCATTATCCCTTATGTTTTAATATATTTTTCTTATTATCTTTAATAGTTCCCTTATTATCTTTAATTTCTTTATATCTATTATTACTTACTTTTAATTTTAATTACAAGAAGGCAAAATAACAGAACCATAAGACAGAACCAAAAAACTCAACGTCCAATAAGGCAAAATAACATAACCATAAAACTCAACGTACAGTAGCTATCCTTCACTCCGGTAAAATTATAGTTAATCAAAAAAGCATCGATCATACCAGTAAAGTGCAATAATGGGACTTTTCATCAAAACAAATAACATACATAGAACTTAACGCACCAGTCCGATGCCATGTGCGTAGTGGAGGTCAATAGCCTTAGCTGAAGACATGGTAGAACCCAAAAGTTTGTTGAAAAAAACAGCAGTAGCAGGGAACAACAGCAAAATGAGAAATGCACCGCGTATCTTTTTTATTTATTATTACCTATATAATAATAAGTAATTTAAAAATTATTAATTAATTACATTATTTATTTTTTCATTATTTTATATTAAAATTATTTTTATATTATACTATTTATTTTATCAATTTTATTATTTATTTTAATTTTTAATTAAATATTTTATCATTAAAAGACTCAATAAAAATTTTATTATTCTTAAACAAAATCTAAAATTATAATTACATAATAATATTTTTTTATCTAGAAAACATAAATAAAAATTTATATAAAAAGACTTATGTAATTATGTCCTTTTATGTCATTTTACATTTACCAACTAGCTTATCAGCTAGTTTTTCCAAACACTTCTAATTCAATAAGCTAGCTTATCAGCTCGGAGCTAGGAGCTTATCAGCTAGTTTTGCCAAACACACCCTAAGCCAGAGCCAGACCTAAGGGTGGATATATAGTTTCATTTACTTGCATGGTTAATGGGAGTTGCTTTTAACACCCCTTTTTGCTATTCCCAACCCCATAATGTTTGT
Organism: Sesbania bispinosa; assembly: GCA_026901365.1. Lineage (NCBI taxonomy): Eukaryota > Viridiplantae > Streptophyta > Magnoliopsida > Fabales > Fabaceae > Sesbania > Sesbania bispinosa. Next base: position 721,661 of record QLOH01000431.1, read on the forward strand.
AACTTTTAAAATTCCCACCCTACCCCTCCCTATCCCACCTCCACCACCACCACTACCACCACCTCCACCTCCCCAACCCATTTCCACCTCCCAACACCCCCATAATTCTATTAAATTTTTTTTTCTCTTTAAAAATCACTTCTGAAAATTGATTTCCGAAAAAAAAAACACTTCCGAAAATTTCCAAAAACCAATCGATAAAAATAGCTTTCGGACGTATATTTCCGAAAATTTCCGGAAAAAAGTGGCTTGCAGATGTATATTTCCTTTACAATTTTTCAATTTTAGAGACAGAACAGAATCCATCTCTAAATTCCGTCTCTAAATCATAGACGAAACTTTTCCTTATTTATGTGCCGGGAAAAAATTTGTCTTTGATTTAGATACGGATCCTGTTCCGTCTTTAAAAGTGAAAATTTGTAAAACAAATTATATTTCCGGAAGCCACTTTTTTCCAAAAATATACGTCAGGAAGCTATTTTTACCCGGAAGTTTCCGGAAATTAATTTCCGTAAGTGTTTTTTAAAGAGAGAAAAAAATTAAGAGTTATGGAGGATGTTGCGAGGTGCAGGTGGTGGTGGAGGTGGAGGTGGGGTAGGGAGAGGTAGGATGGGAAATTTAAAAGATACAAACATTATTGGTGGGTGCGAATATCAAAAAAGGGGTGTTAAAAGCAACTCCCGTAGTTAAGATAATAGACTTTATTGCAGAGAGCATATCCTTGCTAGGTTGCATATGGTTCCAGATAGGGAGTTGCTTTTGGAACCCCTTTTTTGCTATTTGCACCCCTAATATATTCCCTTCCCAACCTACCCCTACCCCTACCCCTACCCCCACCCACCCCCACCGCCAGCCACCCCCAACCCACCCCCTCCCCCTCCCCCTTCCCCACTCTCCACGCCCTGTTCCGGTCCCTTCCCCCCTCCCCTTTATTTTTTTCAATGTTTTGTTTTTAGAGACGAAATTTTTTCGTCTCTAAACACAAAACATTCCATCTCTAAACACAAAACATTGAAAAAAAAATAAAGGTTCTTTTACGCAACCTTCCGGACATTAAGTTCCGAATGTAAACTTTGTTAACGAAATTTCTGGAACCTTCCGGAGATTAATTTCGGAGCCTTCCAGGCATTAATGTCCGGAACAATTGTGCAGCAGCAGGGGTGAAAAATTTCCGAACCTTCCGGACATTTTGATATCCGGAAATTAATTTCCGGAAAGTTTCGGAATTTTTTTTTTTTTTTGCGAGACGAGTTTACACAAAACATTGAAAAAAAATAAATGGGAGGGGGAAGGGACCGGAACAGGAAGAGGAATGGGGGTGAGGAGTGGGGAAGGGGGAGGGGAAGAAGGATTGGGGCAGGGTGGCTGCCGGTGGGGGAGGGTGGGGGTGGGGGGTAGGGGTAATATGGGAAAGGGGATATATGATGGGGGTGCGAATAGCATAAAAAGGGTTCCAAAAGCAACTCCCTTCCGAATATTGCATCATTTTCTGCGTGTTGGGCCTTTAGAATTGGGTCGTTCTTATTATATCTCTTAACCTCGTTGGGTCCTTAATGAAGGGAACTTTTTACCAAAAAAAAATAGACTTTAAAATCTAACCCAAAATTCTAAATATAGTAAGATTCTCCACATTAATAAGCATCTAATGCATGATCACATTTTTTTTTTCTAATTATGTGTCATTTATGCATGGAATTTACTAGAGAATTCGTTACATTAAATAATAAATAATGCTTCTCCACGTGCCACCTAATCTTCTATCACCATCCAATTTAGGAAATCATCAATGAGGATTTAATTATTGCCAATTAAGTAGAGTTAGATATCGTCTTTTATTTTTTACCAAGCTATGCTCCCATTAGGCCCAACCTATGGGTCATCTATCTTTATCTATGCACATCAACACATATAGGCCAATTAGCCCAAGATTATGGAATTTTTAGTAATTAATGCACATTAATGCATTCACTCTCTCATTCTTCTAATCTCACACCATATAACTAGTCCAAGAGAAATATCTTGGTTTTTATTGCTTCCTAAGTAATGAAAATCCTTAGTAAGGGGGTTAAGGCTTACTAATGAGCTTTCTTCTTTTCACCTTTTGCCTTTTTCTTGATTTTTTTTATTGTGACTTTGATTGTAAAATATAGATTGAAAATGTGTTTATTATTGGTTGTTTAAAGTCTGAGCTATATTTGGAGAAATGTCTCTAACTTAAGGAAAAAGGCATGCATGCTTTAATTCTTGAGATATTAAGAAAAGGGTTGGTTTTACCCTCCTTAGATTTTTATTTTGTATGTTAAGAACAATGGTATTACTTTTTTTTTCTTTATTTGTGATCACATTGCTTGGGTGATATACATGATGGATATTACAAAGGGTTTTTATGTTTGAACAAATTGTTAAAAAGTTAAGTTAAAATGGGGTTTATAACTTTATTCGCGTTTAATATATCTTTTATTGGCCAAGCAGTGATGGGGTTAACTCTAATTGACAATTCACTACTTGCCATGATTTTAAAAGTTAAATATTTTCCCAATTCAATGATTATGCATGCAAAAAAGAAGCTATGCACCCAATTCACTTAGTCTAGTATACACTTGATAAAAATGAGTTATATAAGAAGATACTTTTTTTTTCCGATACAAGGGAGGGCAAAAGCCCAAAACTAAACAAGAATCCTTCTGGGGAAAGAAGCCCCAACTAATTCCTGAAACAATAAGCCTAAAATAGCAGGGGAGTCAAGAAAACATGCAATCCTAACTCAAGGTCATAGGCATGAGCAGCTAAACTATCCGCGACAACATTCCCTTCTCCATAGATGTGAGAGAATCGGACACAAAAATGAGAAGATACTTATTTAAAAGTGAATGATCATCAATATATGGAATATAAGTGGGTCCCAAGTATGGTGGATTGCAAGCTCCGCTCAAGCCAACAAGACAAAATCCCAAATTTAATGGTGGTGGATTTTATTAATAAATATATCTTCTTTAAAAAAATTGAAATATCATATCAAACTAATAAATATAAATAAATGATGTGTCTTAACTTACACATTTTTTAATTTTTTTTTTACAATTCCAGATCTCAAATCATGTACATTTATTATAACTTAAACAAATTTATATCTTAAACAATTTTCTTTAAATTTATCTTTTAAAAGATTCAAATATTTATGATATACTAAATACTCGCCTATTGTTATGAACTATAAGTAGAGATGATAATGTAGGCCGCCCCGTCCCGCACTTAGCTCACAAAAATTAGTGGGGGCGGGCTGACCCACTTTTGATAAATGGGCTGGAAATTGGAGCCCGCCCCGTATATGTGTGGGCTTGCGGGCTAGCCCACATTTTTTCTAGAAAAAAACTTGTTGATTTTTTGTTGACAAATAATTGAGCTTGCGTGTGTTATTATTTTTTGACTTTTTTAACATAACATGTGGTTCTTTCCTGGAAGACCTGGACACACATTTGTCAAAAATAAATTAAAGAAACCTTTTAACATCATAACATGGGCACCCATGGTGACAATGAAAATATCAAAACACCCTAGCAGCCTTGCTTAGTCTCAGACTTTAGTAACTAGTAAGTTTAGTATATTTTTTATTTCAGATTGCTAATTTTTTTTGTTCCAATAGACTAGCGCAAATTTTTTGTACTGGACAGTAAAAAGGCAAAATGACAAGCATTTTTTTTAAAAAAGGCCTGCGGGCCGAGCCCTCCCCACGCCGCAATTGGCCCATGTAAGTGGCGGGGTTGGCAGGGCGGGCTAAAATGAGTTGTGGGCTCAAATTTCTGGCCCGCCCTGTAAAAAAAGTGGGATGTGCGGGCCAAGCCCGTATTGCCATCGCTAATTATAAGATTGTTTTAGTCAATTTTTTTTTTTTATAATAGACATTCTATTCACTTTTCATAAAATTCCAGTGTTTGGGTATAAAACGTGGGTTTCCATAATTTAAAACGTGTTTGGCTTTCCTTTTGAAAAGTCCAAACATAGATTCAATTCAATCTATCAATACTCATGCTTTTGGATGAACATACCTTTGGATTGGTGTAAACGAAAATACAAAGAAGTTGTATAACATCTAAAGCACCTAAAGCATAAGTTTGAACATGGAATATTTTTTTTTAAATATACAAGTGATAACCATAATAGGTAACAAGTAATTAGAACTCATTTCATTTATTCTTTCAACTCATTTTTATGTTTTTTACAACTTTTATTAATAATAATAATAATAATAATAATAATAATAATAATCTTTTAAAAAAGGTCTCTAATAACATGTGCTAGCACAAGTTAAAAAGCAAAAAATTATCATACAAAACATAACAATTTAATAGAGTTTAATACCATGCATTGTTAGTGTAAAATTTTTTTATATAGACATCCAATAACGTGTTATCATATCATTTAATGAATATGATATTTTATGTATTTTAAAATCATTAAGTGACGTGTCAACACATCTTTGGATGATTATATAAAATAATTTTACACGACAATGCATAATTATTAAATTTTTGAAGATATTTAAAAAATTTAAAATAAATAATGAGGAAGAATAAACATCATTTTAATTTTTTAAAATGTATTTTATGACAAACATTAAGAAAATCCATTTAAAGGAAGAAAGAAGAAAAGCAAAAGATTACATTGGAACCAAACAATAAGAAAGCACGAATAGCCCAATTCTGAATTTTAATCTCCTTTCTCGCTCACTCTCCCAGACGGTACTTTAACTTTAACAATTCACCATTCACCATTCACCATTCACCGTTCTCTTCCCTTCTCTCCTTTCTTCCTCTCACTCTCTCTGTCGCCGTCACTCCACTCTCGCCGCTGTTACAATGCAAAACATTCATCGTTTCTTATCCGTCACCAGAAGACTCGGTGCTGAAAACCGTCGCCATTTCTTGCCTTCCAGAATCTTCTCGACCGCCGGTTCCAATGACGGAGGATCCTTCGATGACATCGGTTGGAACACGCCTTCCTCATGGTCCACCGGCTTAACCAAGGACCACTTCAACGGCGAAACCGGCGGTTCCTTTACCGACGATTCGCGTAGGGTTCTCTCGGATCTGCAAGAGATTGAGGACAAGCTGCAGGAGTTAGAAGCGGAGAACCGGAAGAGCAAGGCGTTCGTGGACGGTTGGAGGCAGCGTATGGCGGAGACGACCGTGTTTCTGAAGCAGGTGCAGGAGCCAGGTGCGAGAGGCTCGTACCTGAAGGACAGTGAGAAAGCGGAGATGTACAAGTTGCACAAGCAAAACCCTGAGGTTTACACTGTGGAGAAGCTCGCTAAGGATTACAGGATCATGAGGCAGAGGGTGCATGCTATTCTCTGGCTCAAGGAGCTCGAGGAAGAAGAAGAGAAGAAGCTTGGTCGTCCCCTTGATGATTCCGTTGAGCTCTTACTCGACACTTTTCCTGAGTCAGTGTTTTAATTTCTTGCTGAATTTTTCTTTCTTTTCTGTTTAATTATAGTTTCTCTATTTTTACATGAAAATTGATCATTCACACAGTTGATAATGTTGGGTTCTTGTAATGGAGTTTTGTTGTTTTAATCTATTATTTGCTATAGTGATTTATTTGCTATTTGTTGTAATGATTTTTCATTTATTTATTTATTTTGCAGATTTTTTATATCCCACGATAGGGAGTTCCATGTTGCATCCCTTCCTTACAAACCTGACTTTAAAGTTATGCCTGAGGGGTGGGATGGCATTACAAAAGATTTGGACGAAGTTCATTATGAAATCTCCAAAAAGGAGGATGAAATGCTTTATCGAGAATTTGTTGAGAAGATGAACTTCAACAAAAAGAAAGTAAGTTTCATGATTCTATGTTTTTCCAATAAAATGAATGGAAGCATTTAGAACTTATGTTATCACATAGGTATGCTGTGTCTTTTATGTTGGGCTTAATGTATTATTGTGTAATAATAGAAGTATTTCATATCCATGTTGTAGAAATTAGAGGGGATATGGAGATATTGTGGCATGATGTATTGGTAGAACTTATGTTGTCTGTAATTATAGTTGTCATCCAGAATTGATGTAGAACAAAGAGTACATATACGACACTGCTAAGTAATAGAAAAGATTTTAGAGATGAGTCAAACACAGTCAACGGATTGGTTAATGAACCACGAAAGAGAAGTTCTTGATAATTCTGGATTTAATATTCAAGAAAAAGGACCTTCCATACAAAGGCTTAGTTTAGCTATTGTAGTTACAACTATAACCCTTCTGATTACATGATCTTTGTTAGATACCTCAGCGGGGCTTGAATCAGTTAGTCACTGTAACTGTTAGGACTAGAAAGCTGTAGTTAGTTAAAATAGTTATCTAGATAAAGATAATTAGTTAGAGAGGGGGATCTAGAGGGTTCAAATAATAGGAGGGAAGGAATAGTGAGGAGTCTTTGGTTTTAGGGAATGGAGTTTGCGATGGAGACTCCTCCAGGTCTCTTGAATACCTACCTAGAGTATAGAGAAGAGATACATTTCTATTGTACAGTCTTGGTCTCGGAACTTGGATCACACTGATACTGATCAGAGGGCATTCTTTCTGCAAGCAAGATTGTTGTTTTTCCTTTATTCTGAAGAACCAGTATCAGAACTCCCAATCTGAGGAGTTTTACATGGTCCACATGACATGAGAATCTATAGATTCTAAACTATAAAGGAAGACTACTCAGATTTTGATGAAAATTTCATTTCTACTATAAGTTGGGCAATAATTCAAGTCTATAAAAGGAAAAAGTAATGTAAGACTACAAATGAATGAAATAGTACAAATCGTAATGAGAGTATTTTATATGCCTGAGCTAATATTGGCCATTGGGTAACTGCAAGAAAAGGAGCTTGCCTTTCTATTTCAATGTGAAAGGTGTATGTGTTTCATCTTGAGTGAGGTTTAATCATGGATACGAAGATGTCTTCAAAAAGAATATTCATAGTACAGGCTACATTTCAGCCTATTTCATCCACTTGTTATAACACGATTTGAGAAGATATGGTGCAACTTTAGCGCAGCAGATATGGGCAAGGGCTTGAAGACTCTTTGGAAGAAGGAATTGGTGAATGGTTTCAAGTTTCAACAGTTTAAATCTCCCTCAGCTATGTAAAAACTGCTTGGTAGGAAAGCAGTGAAGCCACTGGAGAGCTTGGAGAGCTTGTAGAGCTTCACAAATTCTTCAGTTAGTACATACTGATATTTAATTTGTGGTCCTGTTAAATCCATCTCTACAGCAAAAAAAGGTATTTGCTTACTTTTGCTGATGATTTTAGTAGAAAAACATGGATTTATTTTTTGATAGAGAAGTCAAAGGCTTTCACTGTTTTTTAAAGGTTTAAGTTTCATGTTGAGAAGGGAACCAACTTGTTTGTTAGATGCTTACATACTAATGGAGGCGGAGAGCTTACATCACGTGAGTTCACCAATTTTTGTGATATTTGTGCTGTATAAAGACAACTGAGAGCTACATAGTACATACACATCACATCAGAATAGAGTTGTAGAACTAGAACACAAGAAATGAACTATTATGTTATGGTTCGTTGTAAGCTGTTAGAAAAGAAAGTTCCTAGAAGTTTCTGGCTTGAAGTGGTCAACTGGATAGTGCATGTATTGAATTGAAGTCCCAACTTTGGTGGTAAAAAAAGACCCTGAAATAGGCTTGGAGTGGAGTCAAGCTCTGAGTGAAATGTTCTAAAGTTTATGGATATGTGACTCTAATGTACATGTGCCTGACATTACAAGAACCAAGTTGGATAATAAGAGCACTGGTTGTGAGGAGTTGAAGGTTTATAGGCTCTATGAATTATGATATAATTTCACAAAGGATCATAATAATCAGGGTTGTTGTATTTTAAGAAAACAAAAATTGTGATTGGGATGGGAAGTATGAAAAAGCATGTATGAGTGATTTGGCATGGGGTGATCATGAGGAGGCACTAGAATTCTTAAATACATAAATCTGACCTGAAGTACTACCCATAACCAGAAGCTACAAAAACTAAATAAAATATTTTGAATTATATAGGGGAAGAATACTATACCTATGCTGCTATGCACAACTACAATTTCCATGGAACTATGGGAAAAAGTATTATAGAATAAGAGACCTGCTTATTATGGAACAATTACCAACAACATTCTATGGTAATGACTGTTGGACTGTGAAGTTCAAGCAAGAGCAATAAATAAGTATATCGGAGATTAGAATGCTAAGTTGCATGAGTGGACATCTAAGGGAAGATAAAATTAGGATAAATAATATTTGGGAGTAAGTTGGAGTAGCACCTATTGAGAGGGGAAGATGATGAAAAATTGTCTTAACTCGAAAGTGGTTTGGCAATGCAAGAAGACAGCCAATAGAAGGTCTAGTGTGAAATGTAAATCTAATGGAAGATAGTCCGATTAAAAATGGTTGATTAAGACCTGAGAAAACATTAGGCAAATGGACATTGCTCTGAAAGGTTTTCCTGAAAATTTGGTTTTGTAGAGTCCAGTAACATGATAACATCACTTGATTTATATAATTGACTTCCTTAGTGAGATAAAACTTTGTTGTCAATGTCATTTAGTTTCCTTTTTCATTGTTTAAACAAATTACTTTTGTATTAAAAAAAAATAGTTGTACAAAATATGATTGTGGCCATACTTTGTTCTTACAAGTCTTTGTTAATTGTTGTTGGCTGTATTACTACATGGATGTACAGCTCCCGACCCCATACTCAGCCGCTTCTGTGTCCCATGTGCTGCTAGTGAGATTTTTGTTTGTGGAACTCATTGAATAATGTGGTTTTGGTTGTGTACAGATGGCTGGAGAGGTGAAATGCCACAGGTACAGTCGACGACGCCCTTCAGAAGGATGGACTTTTACTGTGGAGAAAATGGGACCCCGGGGGAAACGTGGAGGTGGTGGAGGCTGGAAATTTGCTAGCATGCCTGATGGATCTACCAGACCACTGAATGAGATGGAGAAAATGTATGTGAAACGAGAGACACCACGCCGACGACGCAGAATCCTTCCTTGATCACATCATTTTTTCTTTCTTTTTGAACTTTATACTAGCTGTTAAAATTAGAATTTTAGTCCAATGTATACAATGGTTTGAGATATACAGATGTATTGTTTTTGTTATCCTTGTTTTTGGGGCGAGTTATGATCGTATATTGCAATAAGCTGAGCCAAGGGAGATCTTTTAATTCACTCTCATTATATTTATCATGTTAAGAATTAAGATCCTCTTTTTGTCAAGAAAAAGGTATTGCACGAAGGATAATGTGTTGCATGTGTGTTGATTGAGAAAAGGTGAACTATATGATCTCAGATTAAGGTTTGGGTGTTCAACGCCTAAGATGACACATATTAGTAAGCATGGATTTTTACTAGTGGTGTAATTTTTCCAGAAAAATTGCCTTTTGTTTTTAAAAAAAATCTCTTAATAATAATCTTTTAATTTTAAGTGGCTCTGAAGACTGTTCTTATAAAGATAAAAAAAAAGGCAAATCCAAACACATTTAATTCTTACAAGCCTGCAATGTTGAACCTATACAAATGATAAAAGAACTTGTTGCTTTCTTACCTCAAATCGAATTATAGGATTGGTGAGGAGCTACAAATTTCTTTGTAACAAATAACAACTTGTCAATAATTTGAGGTCAGACAATAAGAAATATCATTGTGATACGTTCGTCTTGATAAAATTTTAGTATTTCTTTTATCATGAGTTAATTATACTGCAATTTATTTAGTACAAATTTTTTTTATTTCCTATCTTTACTTTTTATTTTAATATCTAATTTTCGGTTTTAATAGGAGTGAAGAGTTTATTCAATCCGAAATATCCATAAACCCAATGCAGTTAGAAATTAAAAATTGATTTGATTTAGATGATCAATTTGATATTTGAGTAGTTATTTTTTTTTAATCCGGATGAAAAGAGGGTAAAATTCACTTAGGTTTTTTTTTTTTTTGAAATATTAAATTTCCAAAATTCTCCTTATCACATCTCTCTCTTTTCATCTCTCTATCTTGTATAAACAACAATCTTCTTTTTTCTATTTCTAGATCTGGAATCCCAACTAATATAATTGTGACTTGTGAATTTAAAGTTTAAACCTCGCATTGATATTTTTTTTTTACAAAAAATTTAGGGTGAGGGGATGGTTTCCCAGATTAAGGCAGGGAAACCTTCACGCTCTTTAAATATTTACAGAGATACTTACATTTTACGTCACCCCAAGAGGATGAGTGGGGGTTCAATGTCACATACGAGACCATATCTTACTTCACTCGACCAACCCTTGAGTTACCTCGTATTGAGATAGTTGTTAGCTAAAGTTACTCTCCCAATAATGGTCACTCCACAACCTATCTTGCATATAATTTTTATTTCTATAAGTAAAAAATTTAAAAATATAAATGCATTTTATTTTGGCCCACCCAACCCAAGTGTTATTTTTTTTGGTTGAGGGCGATTCATTGGTTTGGCTGCTTGTAGCTTCCTAGTTCCCCCTTTGGACAACACAGTGATACGTTAGGAAGAACTCCGAACAGCACAGCGGCGGAGGATGAATGGCTATTGAAGTTGCAGTCTTTGCCGATACAAACTTGGGCACTCGTATTGCTTTCAATGCTCCTCCTGACATTACAGCTGGAGCACTCAAAAGTAAGAAAAAAATATCTCCTTTGAATTTTAGATAGTCACCCTTTTGAACAGTTTTGCTGATTGATCATTGTGATTTGTTCGAATTGCTACCTCTGGCTCTGCCTCCATGTGTTGTGTGTTGTTTTGCTCTGTCTGTCTCACCGTGTGGCTTGTTAATACTAGAATGATAATGTCTCACGTTGCTTGATTACATGAATTGTTTAGAGATTGCTAGCTATTATGACTTTTAGGAGGGGTCTTTCTTGTTAGCCCTCAGATTGGGCTCCTCTAAAGTGATAGTTGTACTTTATATTTGTACCTCATTAGCATTTATTTATTGGTTCAAATCTTTCCTTTAACACATTCAAACATTTATGAGCATCTGCTGTGGAATCTACAAAAATGAAACTTTCCTCAATTTCCTTTTTTACTCTAGTCTAGTCTTGACAGTATTATCAAATCCAATCATTCTCTCAACCAACATAGCCTAGCTCAAGGATAAGAATATTGACTTTTAGCTATATATCTAGCGGGTTTGAAAGATGAAACGCAACTGCATTATTGTACTTACAAGTACAGTGAAGCTGTTGTCTTCAAGTTTGAAAATGAAAGATGAAACCTAGTTTTTCCTTTTATAACATAGTGGAGAAAGCATGGCATTTGGGTCGATGATTCTTAATTTGGACGGTAGATGTATTTTGGAGATTAGCACTACATGACAATGTATTCTTTTAGAAAAATTTTAGTGGTGAACTGATGATAGTGTCAGCTCATACATGGCTCTTTTCCCATTCCTCAGCCATTCAGCTGAGCCAGGGTTATATTTTAATCAATTTTCAATATATTGCTTCAGAGGTATCATATCATTGAATTTATTATGGACTTGGATGTTAAGATATTCTCACTCTTTACTGCCTTTTTGTTCAGTTGAAGTTTGATAAAGCTAAAAAACATTTGACCTCTACAAAGAGGACTGTATAATTATCTTGAGTATTCCAAATTAGTCAACCTCTAAATACAGACTTCCTTTTGCTGATAGTTTTGCTTATCCTAACTTCTATGTTCTCAATCAAAGAAGATGGTAGTTATTGGCATTTTAACATAATTATATGAAACAATTCTTTTGTTTTTTTCTTTGAGAATGCCAATGAAGTAAATTTCTCTATCTTGCTATAAAATATAAAGACAAAAAGGATATAATAAACAATTTAAATCCAACCAATCCTTTTGCTCTTCTTTTGTTGGGACCTCTCTATGTGAAGGCGCTAACAGAGCCTTTGATTTTGCACTTGCAAGAACTTGATGTCTTTTCTTGTCAATAAGAGTGCTTCTTTTTTCCCTGCTTCCTTAAATCAAATTTATATGAACTTTGTCCTGGGGGATGGGAACTCCATTCTTGCTTGGCATATTTCCAAGTTCTGCTTCTCAAACCTATGGCTTGCAGAGCAGGCTGCTTCTAGTTTGTTGGGCATTCTGCCTGTAACATTTGATGAGAAAGATGAAGGACTTTGAACACTAGTGCTTCATGTAACATCCCTACCATAAAAATACGCGCAAAAAAATGAAATAATATAAATCAAGAGCTACAAGAATAGAGAAAGCAGAGAATAGGTGACTAAAATGATGGGCCTAAAATAGGGTAGCTATGGTGCTGCTAAAGTGAAATAGAAAGAACCTAGCATTAGATTTGTGAACTGCCAAATTATTCTTGAATTTCAAGCTCTTTGTGGTCCTATGGATTCTATAATATAAAACTCTTGTTGGAATTTTCTTGAGGAATCTGTTTTCAAATGCTTATTAGAGAGTCTGTCCCTGCATTCAAATTCATTGAATAGATTCTGTGCACTGGTTATGTGAGGAATTGATTAGCCGAAATGTTACTTTGAGTGTTCTGTACTCATAGGGTAGTACTTACCAGTTTTGATTATATAGAGATGAGTTAAAAAAATTAAAATGTTCTGTGAAAACTCTGTTATGAATTTTCTGAAAACATGTTATTGATGGTTCTTCAGTTCAACCTTGAATATATTAGCTTCTGACATGAAAAATAATTGGTGCAATTATTGTTCTGCAGGAGACTTTGAGAAAGTGCACTTCACATGTTTACCAGATATAGGAGAGATCCAAGTTAATGGATTAATGGTATGCACTTTCTGTTTAGTATCTATGTATCTTTTACGAATTTCTGCAACAATGAGTTTGTGGTGTGCTCAACATATTACTGCATATTCTTCTAGGTGAAGCGAAAATCATGCTTCTACTATCTGCCTGATTCCCTGCCTATAAAGTACACATTCCCTGGGAAGAGAAGAACATGGTTTCTCCATGTGGAAGTGAGGCATTTAAAGTGTGCGTGCATTCCGTGTGTACCCCATGATGAGCCTATTCTTTCAAAACATCAGGGCTTAATGGCTTACGATTGTGAAGGTAAGGCAAGATGCAACAGTGAAAAAAAGAGAATGGAAGGATTCAACCCCGGTGAACATCATGTTTTAAAGAAGCCAAAGGAAAAGAGAAATTCTCATGAAAATTACATGCAGAATGCAGTCAATGGAATGCCAGAAAGACACTGCTTCAGATTTGGAGACAAGCCTACTGGTGCGACCAATAAGAGTCAATATATGATGCCAGAGAATGAAGTTGAAAATCTGGTTGAGCTGCATGCTAACTCAATGCAAGGCAGTCTCAGTAAGATGTCAACACAAGTGATATCAGTCACTGGTATAATCAATAAATATTTTTCAGGTTTCAATGGCGTTGACAATTTGAGCAGCTCTTCAAACTCAGATGTTACATCTAGAGCTGTTCGTAGTGAGATTGAAGTTCAATCAAACACCAGAGGCAGAGCACACAGTTGCTCAAAGAGACAGATTGATTCCTTACCACACTTCAATCCCAAATCACCCCCACATGTCTTGCATGCTCCATTGCATGTTGAGTTGGTTTCCAAAATTTCAGGGGACAGAAATAGAAGATCCAAGGTTGGGAAACGTCTTCTGTTAGCTTCACAGAGTCTTGGGGTTTCTACTACTAAGCATAGTCCCACACTTTCTTTTTGTAGATTCAAAGATAAAAAACTACTAGAGGACAAATCTCAAATCAATGGTTCAATATTTTCTATCAGTGACAGTGATGATTGACATTATAGTGTTGACTGTCAAAAGGGTGTAAATATGGTGTGATTAATTGTATTTGATCCGTTTGTTTAGCAACGACTTTGAAATATGCCTTCTGATTTAGGGTCCGTTTGATTTACAGTTGAGTAGAATTGATTCTAGGAATGAATGGTTGAGATGGATGATGCACGCTTTACGAAGTACGTTGGACGGAAGTGATTGAAAATCAATTTTCATGGTTTTGTTTCACTAGAATCTAAAACAAACAAGCTATTAGCATTACCAATTTTTTAGGGGGGGTTGCATTTATGAGCAAAATGTTATAATCTTTTAACTTATATATGGATCATGAGAAAGTAAACAAATCTGCAATTGACTAGCTAGCACATGCAGGTTGCAGGGTGCAGGTCTCTAGCTATTTTTCAAAGATTTGGTGCAAAAGAATGAGATGAGGAGTGAATTGTACAGTTTTCAGTTTCTGTTGGATTGTTAAGTCAATCCTTCATTGCACTGGGTAAAATTGTAATAATCTATCAAACAGTTATCCAAGATCATTTTGTTTGCTTCAATGTACTGCTGCATCTCTTCTTTTTCATACATACAATATAAATTTTTAAAATAAAATTATTTTATATATATCCATTCCACTAAGCAGCTCTAATAATGGTTACTTCATTTTTCCTTTTTTGAAAAAAAATATAAACATTGATAGTGTAAATGCTTAATTATAAATACAAAAAGTACAAGATCTCTCATCTCTTAGTTTTGCCGAGAACAAATTGAAAGACAATGTCAAAGACATTTTAGTTAATATTGTATTTGGATAGGAGTGAACTCTTTAGAATAAAAAGAAGACTTGTAATTTTGGGATTGTACCGTCTTTGAACACTAAACAGTGTAGGACCCGGATCTCTCCAGTCGGAGGGGAATCCAAATTCTAACAACTGGACGCGTCAAATAAACAAGATATATCCGGGTGGAGAAACGACTTGTTATTGACACCTTCTAGGGTGTTTGCGGATTGAATTGGATTGGTTTTGAGGAAAAAATCATCTAATTTAATAATTTCGATTTTCTTATTTAATCATTCAATCGATCTTCATTTTTTTCCAAATCCAATTCAATCCAATCCAATTTTAATCGGTTTGGATTGGATTGGATTTCGGTTTTTCAAATAAACTAAAAAATGAAGTTATAAAAGCAAAACTATGATAAAAACATGCAATTATCTTATCTTATTCTATAACATACAAATTACTTAATAGCTTCCAATCCCATTATTGAATGTTATTTGTTAAATATAGTTACACAATAATAAATTTTTTATATCATCACAGAAAAATAATATCAATAATGATAATATATTAATATGTTCATAAAACTTTGGATCGGTTTGGATTGGATTGGTTCTCATAGGCAGATCCGAAATCCAATCCAATTAAAAATTTCGGTTTTTTGCGGTTTTGCGGTTTTTTGGATTGGTTGTTACGGTTCCAATTAAATTGAATTGGATTTGAACACCTCTAACACCTTCAAACAAACACATCTAAAGGCACCACAAAATTATTTTTCCCTATTTTTTTTTATCCATTTTGTTATTTTTTATTATTTTTCAATCATTTTTCAATAAATAATTCACCAAAATTATATTTTAATTCAAAAAATCACGAAATTGTCCCCCACACCCCGGGGGCATCTCGTAATTATTTTTCCCTATTTTTTTTATCCATTTTGTTATTTTTTATTATTTTTCAATCATTTTTCAATAAATAATTCACCAAAATTATATTTTAATTCAAAGAATCAAGAAATTCATGGAGAGATACAAGCCACAATTAGGAGCTTCATACATGCCACGAAGTGAAGTAGTCGGTTGCCTGTGTAAGGAGCTCACTGAAGCTCGGTTTTTGACAGTTTGGTTAAGAAAATTCTGTGCTTTGTTTGGATCCATTAACAGTGACTTTGAGTTAGAAGTTACTCTGATATGATTGTACCTTTTGTTTTTGTCATCGAAAATCTGAGGAGTATGTTTGGGCCTAGAAGCTACTCTCACTGTCGTTGTAGCCTGTAGGAATGGCAAATATGAGTCCGTTTGTCCATGACCATGATCCATTCTTGTAAAATTATTCCATTTGTTAAGAAAAAACAATATAATTGAATGGCAGTTCCAATTATTGTATCTTGTATTTTGAGTGTGTGTGTCTTTTTTGGGTCAATTTTTTGTTCCAGTTTTTGCCATTTATCTTTCTTTTTCTTTTTTTGTCATTGTTGTAGTTGTTGTGCGTTTTCTTTGTCTCAGCATCGTTGTACTTTTTTGTCATTGAAAATCTGCTGAAATACAACAATAAGCGTCAAAGCATCTGAAGTTGTCCAGAATGTTTTCTATCAGTGATCTACTGAAATACAACAATAAGCGTCAAAGCATTTGAAGTTGCCCAGAATGTTTTCTATCAGTGACAAAGGGTGTGGCTATGATGTGATTAATTGTATTTGATTAACTGAGTAAACCCCCACTTTAGTCCCTGACTTTTTTTCGGTCGGGCAGTTTAGTCCCTGACTTTTATAAATCAACACGTTAGTCCCCAACCTTATTCACCGTCGGTCAGTTTAATCCAAAACCCAGTTTTCCGTTAAGTGATTGATGATGTGGCATGGTTAGTCATACCTAGAACCTCTAGGTGACAGTGAACTACGTCGTTTTATGTGAAAAAAATATAAAAAACCAAAAAAATTAAACCTGGTCATAAATATAAATTGAAAAGGTAAAAAATTGAGCGAACCCTAGATGATCAATAAGCAAGCTAATTACCCAAATAACTATTTAATTATGTTATAGTATTTTATAGCAAAACATCATCATCTATTCTGCTATGCAAAACATTGAATAAGTGGAGCGCAAATAGCTTGGCGAAATTCAGATTTTCTTGTGTTTTATGCTCAAGCCACTCCATACTTCAAGGCATCATGATGTACGTAGTCTAATCTCTAACCTTTGGTAATATCTAGATTTAAATCTAAGAACCTAAACCCACATCTTCCCAACCACTGACCCAGGTCTTGGTGTAAGTGTGATACATGAATGACCATGGTTGTTGCAATAACAAGGAAAACTATACGGAATAAAGAACAAGTTCAACAAACACATCAACCATCTAGGGAAAATAATGTTCAACAACTAAATTATTATCCATTGGTATTGTTATGATAAGTTGTAAGAAACTATGAATGCATATTCATAGTAGGTGAGAGAGGTATGCTAGTTTCAATCTTATAAATGTGCACCACTTCTACATACACCTGCACACTTGGTAAATTATGTGACACACAGATTTTTGCACATCAAACCAAGGTTGTAAAACTCATAGATCCCACCTGGGTTGGACAAAGGAGGTAGGAGTGCAAAACATGAGAAGCGTATCTTAACATGAAATCCTCTCAATATGCTTTCTAGAAATTCTAACCCACCAAAGTAAAACCAAACAGCAAAAGAAAATTACAGAGGACAAAAATAAATGATACAACTTAGAAGCAAAACCCACAACCACGAAACCTAACATTCAGTCCAAGTCACACAAACCAGGAAACCAACCATTAAACAAGCCAACAACAAAAGGCACAAACCAAAAAAACAAGGGGACTCAAAAACTACAAACTCAATCTAAGTCAGTCTCACATCACAAAACTCTTAATGAAAGTTGCATAGCACCATCGCCTAGCCAAGACTGCACTCAATCACAGAGTCATAGTTGCTAACTTCACAGTGATGGCAGCAACGGTTCACAACTTTGGAACTTTCTATTTCTTAAAATGAAATCTCACATCTTTGGTTTTTTGGAGAAAAACTCTAATGAATGCACGCGTTAAAGCAATTGACTTGTTGACCATTGTTCCTAAGCCAAAACGACGACGTTTGAAGCCATGTTGGACTCCTACATGTCACTTAACGTGACATGTCACATCTCCGTTAACGGCGTATGACCTTTTGGACTAAACTGACGGATGTTTATTAAAGTTGGGGACTAACGTGTTAATTTATATAAGTTAGGGACTAAACTGCCCGACCGGGAAAAAGTCAAGGACTAAAGTGGGGGTTTACTCTTGATTAATTCATGTGGGCAATGGTTGGGAAATTATAAACATCATGTTTGTGATTTAGGGCCAATTTGGATGTACTTTTGCATAAGAACTTTTAGGTGAAAAAAAATAGAATAAATCAAAGAGGTTAGATGAATTTAACTTCTCCATAAGTTGAAATTAGTCTTTGTAGTCACCTTCTCCAAAAACTCTCTCATTTAACTTTTAATAACCAATTTCAACTCACGGAGAAGTTAAATTCATTTAAACTCTGTTTTTTTTCTTTCTAGAAGTTCTTCTGCATTTGTTCTGGACCGCCTACCGGTATCCCAGGTAGTGGCATTCGCGGTCCTGAGGGTACCAACCAAACAAATATGGTGCGTCGCCTACAGGCATAAGAGGGCATCACCGGCATATAGCACCCGGAGCGTGGGCTCCATGCTGGCTATGGCGCGTGCAGCTAACGGAAGATGATCGTTGCACCAACGAATTTTCCCGCCACTTACCTCCATATAAATAGGATAAAATGCACAAATCAGGTAACACTTTTTTGAAATACTCACTATTCATCTACTACACATACTCACTTGAGCGTTGGAGTGTCTGCAGGTACACCCCCCTCCACAGTTCGAGGACAATCGCCGTGGACCACCGTTTAATCCACCGGAAACCACCATTAGCGTCAACAACGAATGCTCCAATGACATTGACGACAAGCTCAGTAACTATTAACCGCGCACCATTGCGTAGTCCAGCAAATAGTGAGATAAATGAGATATTAAAAAATTACATTTAATTTAATGTAAATCACTAAATCAACACAATTATTATATTTCTTAATTGAGTAAATTAGCACATCGGTCCCGGACTCTTGGGGAACTTTGCAGTTTCGTCCCTGACTTTTTCAAAATAGCATTTTAGTCCCTGACTTTATTTAAACATACACTTTAGTTTAATAAAGTGAAGTGCTAAAGTGCACATTTTTTTAATAAAATAAGGATTAAAGTGCATATTTTTTAATAAAGTATGAACTAAAGTACTATTTTAGAAAAGTCGGGGACGAAACTGCATGGTCCCACAAGAGTCAAGGACCGTGTGTTTTTACGTAATAAAAAAAGTTAAATAGATTATGACAAAAAAATGTTCTAATAATAATAATAATAATAATAAAAGAAAACTAATGTGTGAGAAAGAAAAATGGCAGTAGCAATATTGCCCCCGTGTACTGTGGGAACAATTTTAATATAGAGTAAATAGAATAAATAAATCAAATAAATAAGAGGGATAATAAGTTAAAACATTAATAAATAAAATAGAGAGATAAATGATAAATTGAAAAAATCACATTAAACTTAATATAAATCAACAAATTTATTATATTTTTTAATGTATGCTTTTTATGTAATGAAAAATCAAGAATGAATGAAGACAAAAATTATTTTAATATAATAATAGTAGAATAATAAAATTAATGTGTGAGAAAAAAAAGAAAACGATAGGAGCACAACTGCCTCCCGTGGATGATACCCTCAGTTCATAAAAAATTACTTTTATAATGAGACATATTAATAGAAACGATAATGAGAGAAAATGTTTTAATATAATAATAAAAAAAAGAAAATGAAAGAGTGATAAAAAAACAAAAGAAAAAAAGAAAACGGTAAGAGTAAGACTACCTCCCGTGGAGAATACATGTGATTAAAGAAATCACTTTACTAAAGTGAGAATAATGTAACTAAAAAATAAAAACAATGGAAATTTGAACACACGAAACATATATTGTTTTGGGTTCGAGCCAAGAACATCCACATCATGGTGAGACTAATTCACTTTCAGAGGGGATTTTTTTAATCCACAAGATTCGAACCCGAGACATTGCTTAAGGGGAAACAAACATGTACCACTTGAACCAACCCCGTTGGTACGAAACATATATTGTGAAAATAATTATAATATAGAGAAAATATAATAAATAAATCAAATAAATAAGACAGATAATAATTTAAAACATCAGTGAATAAAATAAAGAGATAAATGATTATTAGAAAAATCACATTAAATTTAAATCAATACATTTATTATATTTCTTAATGTATGTTTTTATGTAAAGAAAAATCAGGAATAGATGACGACAAAAACTGTTTTATAAATAATTTTTATTATATGTATAGATATAGGTTATTTTATTGGTAATGTATAGATATAGGTTATGCATGAATGTAAATTTTTTCCAATAATAACAAAAATATTGTTAATTAAATAAATGGTTTAAAAAATTATTTCTACAATAAATAAGCAACAAACTTGAACAAATAAATATGAATGAATAATTAGAAAAATTATTTTAATATAATAAAAAAATTAAAGCGCGATAAAAAATGGGGAAAAAAATAAAAGAAAAGGGTAAGAGCACAATTAGTCCTGTGGAGGATACTCGTGGTTTAATAAATAAATCACTCTTGTAATGAAACATATTTATAAGAACGAATAATGAGAGAAAATATTTTTATATAATAAAACTAAAAAATAGAAAATGAATGTATGATAAAAAAGAAAAAAAAACGACAGCAAATGACTACCTCATGTGGAAGATACATGAGCTTTATAAAAAAAATCATTTTACTGAAACTGAGAATCCGTGACACGTGTATTGGGAGAATAATTTTAGGATACAGAATAAATAGATAAATAGAATAGATAAGAGAGATAATAAATGAAGACATTAATGAATAAAATAGAGAAATAAATTATGTAATGAAAAAAAGTATGAATGAATAATGAGATAAACTGTTTTAATATAATAATGAAGAAAGAAAATTAAAGTGTGATAAAAAGGGAAACGATTAGTAAGAGCACAACTGCCCCAGTGGAGGATACTCGTGATTTATGAAAACAACACTCTTGTAATTAAACATATTAAATAGGAACGAATAATGTGAGAAAATATTTTAATATAAGAATGATAAAAGAAAACGAATGTGTGATAAGAAAACAAAAAAAGAAAGAAAATGGTAGAAGGATAATTGTGTCCCGTGGAGTATATACTTGTGGTTCATAAAAAATCACTTTATTAAAATGATAATGAAAAAAGTAAAAGAATGTAGTGAAAAACAATTTTAATATAGATTAAATAGATAAGATAGATAATAGATTAAATTATTAATGAATAAAATAATGAGATAAATGCTATATTAAAAAAGTGAAAAAAATTAATATTTTAATTAAAAAAAATTAAAAAAAAAAAGTTAAAAAAAGGCTTTTTAGGAGAAAAAAAATTTAGAAAAGAAAAAAAGAAAAAGAAAAAAAAACCGAATCAAACTGGAGCGATGAGGAGTGTGTGACAGGTGCGATGCGGAGTGTGGCAGCAGCGTTAAGATATTATAGATTCTAGTAAACTTGGAATTGAAGGCGCAAATGTCTTCATTTGCGTCTTAGTACTTTTTTTTCGGTGGGTTGGGACTTGGGAAAGAAGGGGGAAGGGGAAGTATCGTGTCTTATATTTAATATTCAGTTTGGGACTTTTGTGGGACCCTCGTTGACAAATCTCCAAACACTCTGTTATTTATACCATCACCTCCGAAATGTACTGCGAGCTTAAGTCTACATATAATATAAGGATTTACAAAGGAATAGGAATAGAAGAAGGAACTACAATGGATTCCAATTCAGCTGCTTCAAGGTGAGTAGAGTACCTCTTCACTCCTGCTACTGCTATTCTTTTTCGCTTTTCATGTTATTCAGGCAATTATAGATATAAATCTTGCTTATTTCATTTATGGATGTGCAGGGACGAAGAAAAGTTCAAGCAAATAGCCGCTACCTTAATAAGTTTGTTCGCGTTGTTGAGTACCTTGGGGTTAGTAAAGACATCAGATGCTGGACAGGAATTTTTCAAAAAACACACCATTGTCATGAATGCCTTGGTCCTCTCCATTGTGGTATTCTTCCTAGTCTTGCTGCTCCTTGTTATGCTGCAGAGCCATCTTACCAGTTTCTCTGCAACCTTACTCATTCTCGTGATGGGAACTCTTGTCTCAGTTTTAGCATTGAGCCTTATTTCACTCACCACCGCTATCATCACTTTCGCCTTATGGGTAATTACCTTTATAATGGTTGCCATTTTTAATTGCCAGCATCTCTATAAACCGATTCCCAGTACAGTGTTAGACAGAATCAAGAAATTCATTGAGAGATCCAACCCACAATTTGGAGCTCCAAAAAAATGTTCAGAAATGGATTGGGAATTACAGGCCACAGAGCCTGTGTAGGGAGCTCAGTGCAACTCGGTTGCCACAATTTGCCACTCTGACAGATTGGTTACTGAAAATCTCTTCTTTTTTTTAGAATTTGCCACAGAATCAATATTATTGTATTTTTTTTTCCCCTTTGTCATCGAAATTCTGCTGAGTTACTCTGCGGTCGTTGTTGTAGGCCTGCCTGGCCCATGTATGTAGCCCATCCTTGTAAAATTTTATCCAATCCATCCATTTCTTTTAAGAAAAACATTTGATTGGATTGGATTTTTAGATCGTTTAATTAATTGGATGGTTGATAATTAAATCAAATGACAGTTCCTTGTACACTTGTTTTGGTTGGTCATCTTCTTTTGGGCTAATTTTCTTGTCCTAGTTTTTGTCATCGTTGTACTCCGCAATTGGTCCAACTATACTTTTTTTTGTTGTTGAAAATCTGCTGAACAAGGAGTTTAGGACATCGAAAAATCATAGAACGCCGCCGCCCTCTTCTGCCTCCTCAATGGGGCTTCTCTCCCTCTCCCCTATCTACGAATGTTTAGGTCATTAAATCATGAATGTTTTCTATCGGTTACAGTGATGACCGGCATTTATGATGTGGTTAATTGTACTTGATCAATTTCTTTCTTCAACGACTTGGAAATACTCTTCCGGTTCTTTTCATAAAACACTTCTTATAAATTTTTTTGTCTTTTTATAAGGCATTTTACAATTTAAAAAGAAAAACATTTGTTATCATTTTCCTTACTTATCCTTAGTAACTTAAATGTCTTTATAACTAACAAATAGTAGTGGAATTAGCTAATAATATTAAATAAAGGGTAAAATTAGAAAGTCAAAGTATTTTTTAAAATTCCAATAAAATTAACAAACTTTAACCACTTTCATTGATACACGTAATTCAATTAATAGTATCTTATAAAAAATTTCAAAATGAATGAACAGTAAATAAAAAACTTTCCCTTTATAATAGTATAGATATTTGCGTACATATTACATTACTAATATATATACCTCAATTTGTTTATTTTCTTTTATTAGTGATTGTTAATTCGATAAATATATATGATACTGACATACTTTATTATTATCACCATGTCTTATTCTTTCTAAAATATATATGATTTTATTACCTATAGTTAATTTAATAATTTTAATTTTACAATTTAACAAAAATTTACAATATGATTTCAACCATTTTCCCTATATCAGAATAATATACATAAATTAAAATGAAAATCATTACATATACTTATGAATTCTAAATTTTTACACAATTCAAAGAGATTGTTTCACATGTAATTTTAGACCTTTTTTTTTTCATTTACCCAAAACCCTAAATATTTCCTATTATAATAAAAAAGCATTAATTTAATTTTTTTTTATTAAGCCGGAAAATTATTATCTTCTTTTATTTGTTTTGGTAAACAGTTCAAGGCAGGGAAAATCTCCGAGCTTTTTGAGTACTTATAGATGTACTTACATTTTACCTCACCTTAAGGGGACAAGTGAGGGTTCAAATCTGTGCGACCTGTTATATACGAGACCTTATCTTGCTCCACTCGACCAACCCCTTAGGATTTAATTATCTTTTTTATTGATATGTATTTTTTTACATTATAAAGGAAAATATCATCGCCAAATAAACATAATAGTAAAATTAGAATAGAAATGTTATCCGTAAAACGGTGAAGTTTACGGTACACAAGTTTTAAATTTGTGTACCGGTACATAAGTTTTTGTGGCCGTTGATTTAGTGTTATTCCTTGCCATCCGTTGACCATAACACTAAATCAACGGCCACAAAAACTTGTGTACCGGTGCACAAAACTTGTGTACCATAAACTTCACCCAGTAAAACGTGTATTTCAGTCGTATAATAAAATTGTTAAAAAAAAGAAGGGATGTCTCTAAAAGTTCTCAGACCAAGTGTGTGTTTGGATTAGCGTTTGCAAACTTGAGTTTGAATGAACTTGGATTTAGTAAACATGATTTATGATAAACTTGAGTATGAGTAAACATGATTTCATGTTTGGATATTTTGCTGCGAACGTGAGTTTAAGAAAGTAAATATTGAGGAAACTCAAGTTTCACACGCAGAAGCTACAAAAACCTGCGTTTTGCAAACTCAAGTTTCAGAACTCAAACGTGCGTTTTGATAAGTGGAGCCAAACAACATGAAAAATATGAAACGTGAGTTTACTGATAGGGACGTGAGTTTGGGATTGGCAAACACCAATCCAAACAAGCTCTAAATCCCATGGGAGTTGTTTATTGAGTCCTTAAAAATAAAAATTACGGGAAACAATTGTAATAAAGTTGGAAGAAGGTTACGTGAGATGCTTATTCATAAAAATAAGAACGATGTGACAGACCAATACTATTTGGTCCAATACTATTTGATTTATTCAAGTCAGCCCAATGAGATCTCAAAATCATAAAGTACACAAGTTGGCTCAAGTACACAAGTCGGTCCAAATACATAAGTCAGCCCAAGTACATAAGTAAGCTCAAGTACACAAGTTGGCCCGAGAACACAAGTCAGCTCAAGTACACAAGTCAACCCAACTCTGAAACCCTACTAGGAGCACCGTAGGCGCGTCTGTACAATCTCATACTGGATCGTGTCCCAAGGGTAGACTCAAGGCCTCAATCCATAAATATTCCTCTATAAATACCAGTAACGTGAAAGGTTAGGTACACATGAATCACCTCAGTTACTATTACTCTGCCAGGGTTCAGGCCAACTTGGGCGTCAGAGTGGAGAGATTTATCATAGACCAGAACCGAGTCCGATATCCTTAGAGTATCCGAGTCCGAGTTTCATTCTCAAACAAACAAAGATGCTTAAATAAGCATCCAATTCTTGTAAATTAAAAAAATGATAAAATTAACTCACTAGCGTGAGTAAGATAATTTTACCAACTAGAATTATTGAAAAAAATTACATAAAATAACGAAAACTATAAAAAGAGATGAGGTGTGCAAAGAGATGGGGTGTGTAAATAGGACCCACATAAAAATAACAAAATATATTTTAAACAATTCATGCTAGAGTTTTCTTCTCTCTCATTCTTTTTGTTTTTGTTTTCTTTTTGCTTTTTGCAGTTTTGCCTCTCGACCAGAAGTAAATTAAACAAAATAGTCGTCTAAAATAATTTTCCTTTTCTGAGATATGAACTGGTCGATGTTGAGGGTTGAGCACTTGAGCTCAAATTCTTGACTTGGCAGACCAGTATTATTGGATGGGATGATATGATAATAATGGCTTCACTCTCAGACACATGAATCATCTTTCACTCATCACTTGGCTCTATTGTCCTTCAAGGTAAGCCTTATTCTTTCCACCTTCTTGCTCTTACCTGTCGAAACACTCTTCCTCTCTAACCCCACTTTTTGGTTTTTTGTTTTTTTCCCTTTTTGGTTCATGATTTTCAGTATAAAGTTTGTACCTTTGGAATCAATCGATGGTTTTGGATATGGAGAAGAGTATATATGCTTTTCTAACTGTACACCGTTGGGAGTCTCTGAATTGCATGAATTATACGTTGAGTTCCCTCAGGCCTGTCCATGGCAGGTTGGCTCTGAAATTCCTCAGGTGGGTCATGAAGCAACCCAATTTGGAGCTTAATCATGTAACCCATATCATCTCTACTACTACCCACATACTTGTTAGAGCTAGAATGTACACCTTTGCCAAAGCAACCTTGAGACATCTGTTATATATGCCCATTGGCTTGAAATCTGTTTTTGGTGCTCTGATGGAAACATACCCCATTTGTAACTCAAATCCAGCTGTTTTTGACCTCCTGATTAGAGTTTGTGTGCGGGAAAAGATGGTTGGAGATGCTGTGCAGACTTTCTACTTGATGGGTTCTAGGGGGTTGCAGCCCTCTGTGTACACTTGTAACATGGTGCTAGGTTCCTTGGTAAAGGACCAAAAAGTTGAGCTGTTTTGGTCCTTTTTCAAAGGAATGCTTGCCAAGAGGGTTTGTCCTAATGTTGCTACATTCAACATATTGTTGAATGCTTTATGCGAAAATGGGAAGTTTAAAAGTGCTGGCTTGCTCTTGAGGAAAATGGAAGAAAGTGGTCATTTTCCAACTGCAGTGACTTATAATACTTTGCTTAATTGGTATTGCAAGAAAGGAAGGTATAAGGCAGCATCTGAGCTGATTGACTGCATGTCATCTAAGGGTATTGCAGCAGATGTTTGTACATATAATGTGTTGATAGATAATTTGTGCAGGGGAGGCAGGAGTGCAAAAGCTTATTTAATATTGAAAAGGATGAGAAAGAATATGGTGTATCCTAATGAGATAACATATAATACTCTCATAAATGGATTTGTTAAGGAGGGGAAGATAGAAGTTGCTACAAAAATATTTGATGAGATGTCATCATTTAATTTGTTACCAAATACTATCACTTACAATACTTTGATTGTTGGGCATTGTAGCAAGGGCAACATTGAGGAAGCATTGAGACTTTTGGAAGTGGTGGTATCACATGGTTTCAGACCTAATGAAGTCACATATGGGGCTCTTTTAAATGGACTATCCAAGCATGCTGAATTTGGATTGGTTTCCAGTATTCTTGAGAAAATGAGGATGGATGGGGTGAGAGTTGGTCATATTAGTTACACAACAATCATTGACGGATTGTGTAAGAATGGCCTACTTGAAGAGGCTGTGCAGTTGCTTGATGATATGTTAAAAGTTTCTGTCAATCCTGACATTGTTACATTTTCAGTGCTCATAAATGGATTTTTCAGGGTGGGGAAGATAAATAATGCAAAGGAGATAATGTGTAAAATGTATAAGACTGGACTTGTGCCAAACAGCATTTTGTATTCATCATTAATCTACAACTTCTGCAAGATGGGAAACCTAAAAGAGGCATTGAATGCTTATGCAGCTATGAACCACAGTGGTCATGTTTCAGATCACTTTGTATGTAATGTATTGGTTGCCAGTTTTTGTAGATGCGGGAGAGTGGAAGAGGCTGAATATTTTATGGATCACATGAGCAGGATGGGTCTTGATCCTAGCTCTGTTACCTTTGATTGCATTATAAATGGTCATGGAAATGCTGGTGACGCATTAAAAGCATTTTCTATGTTGATAAAATGAATAGTTTAGGCCATTTCCCAAGTCAGTTCACATATGGGGGTCTATTAAAAGGACTTTTTGTTGGTGGACATATTAATGAAGCCAAAATATTTTTGCATAGACTTAGTTCCATTCCATATGCCATTGATAGTGTTATGTACAACACAATACTTACTTGGACATGCAGATTAGGAAATTTATCAGATGCTGTTGGTCTTATTAATGAGATGGTTACAAATAATTTTGTGCCTGACAGTTATACATATACTAGTCTTATTGCAGGGCTATGCAAGAGGGGAAAAATGGTTGCAGCTCTCCTTTTGTCAGGGAAGGCAATTGAAAAGGGATTATTATCTCCAAATCCTGCTGTGTACACTAGTTTAGCTGATGGTCTTCTTAAGGAAGGACATTCAAAAGCTGCTTTGTATATTTTTGAAGATATGCTGAACAAAGGTGTTGACCCTGATACTATTGCATTCAATGTGCTTATGGATCGATACTCAAGGAAGGGGAAAATGTCGAAGGTAAATGATATCCTTTCAACAATGAGGACTAGAAGTTTATGCTTCAACTTGGCTACTTACAACATTCTCCTGCATGGATATTCAAAGAGACATGCCATGGCAAGATGTTCTATGTTATACAATGAAATGATCAGAAATGGTTATGTGCCAGATAGGTTAACATGGCACTCTCTTATTCTTGGATATTGTAAGTCCGGATCATTTGATGTTGCTGTAAAAATTTTAAGAAGGATAACACTTGAAGGTTTTGAAGCTGATTGTTTTACATTTAACATGCTTATTACCAAGTTCTGTGAACGAAATGAGATAAAAATGGCCTTTGATCTGGTAAAACAAATGAATCTGTTAGGAATTATTCCTAATGTAGACACATACAACGCCCTTTTTAATGGACTCATTAGAACTTGTGCTTTTGATGAAGCCCATTGTGTTTTGCAAGCCTTGTTGGAAAGTGGTTATGTTCCTACATGTAAACAATTTATCACTTTAATTAATGGCATGTGTAGAGTGGGAAACATAAAAGGAGCAATGAAGATGCAAGATGAGATGAAAACACTTGGTGTCAGCTCCCAAGATGTTGCTATGAGCGCTGTTATTAGAGGGCTTGGACATTCAAGGCAGACTGAAAATGCTAGTTGGGTTCTTGATTTCATGCTTGAGAAGCAAATCATTCCAACTGTTGCTACTTTCACTACTTTAATGCACATCTATTGCAAAGAAGCTAATGTTGCAAAGGCTTTAGAATTGAGGAGTATAATGGAACAATGTCATGTGAAGCTTGATGTTGCTGCATACAATGTTCTTATATCTGGCCTTTGTGCTGATGGTGATATTCAAGCTGCTTTTAAACTTTATGAAGAGATGAAACAAAGAGATCTTTGGCCTAATACCTCTATATACATAGTTCTTATTGATTCTTTCTGTGCTGGAAATTATCATATTGAAAGCGAAAAGATTCTGTGGGATTTACAGTCTAGGGAATTGGTTTCTTTAGATTTGTATAGAGGTACTGAAAGATTGAATGAATTGTTGATGATTGCCAGGAAAGAATTAATTCACTTGAGGTACAAAACAAGAAGAAAATTTGGTTAATCACAGTATGCTTTATCCTTGCCCAGAATGTGAGTTGACAGATGAGACTGAGAAGACAGTTTTGTTGCTCAGCCTGATGTGATAGTGCTGATATGTTTTGCATTCCATTCCTCTAGTCTTATTCATTTGGTTTCTTGTACAGTATCTTCCTCCCTTAATTCTCATTCTTTTAGTAGTAATTATTTTTGTACATTCCAAATAACTAGCTATTTTTTTTTAATTTACTTTGCTTCAGGTTGGACTTCACATGAACAAAAACCTTCTTCTCAGAATAAGGTTATAGACAGTGTTTAGAGAAGAAGTATTGTTTCAGTGTATAACAAAGCGTTTCGAGTTCCTCAGCGGTCAGCATCGTTTCTTATAATGTGGCATGGTTCGTATGCTATATGATGATCTCAAAAGCAGGAGAAAAGCAATGAAGAAAACAGCAAACAAGCAACCAGCTAAGTTCAGTACCTTATTAATTCATCTTTAGATTATTCTGCTGATATACATTGTGAAAGAATTTCTCATGTGTCTACAGGGTCTGTTCTATGTTAGATCTTCGATTGATGATTGTCATACCTTAAGTCTTGAGCTGATGGATTCTAATTTGGAGGAGCCTAATCAGGTCATTGTCACGAGTCATTAATTTATGCATGTTTCATTGTTAATATAGATGGTGTGGAGTGGATGTTGAAAATAATAATAAGGGTCTTGCTAACAAGGACACTGGTTAACAAATCAAGAAATAAAAAGTATTTATTGAAAAGAACAACATCTAACACATTAGTAACTCTAAAAACTTTACTTTTCATTTAATATTTTCTATCTTTGAATTCTTATTTCTTAACAAGGCCCTAAGAGCACTTGTTTAGCATTTTCGTAGTAATACTAATAATAATGGATTGGATGTGTTGTAATCCTCCCAAAGCAATGGTTGTTCTGGACCTGCTGATTGAACTATTGTCAAATGAGGCTTCTGATTTGTTCACGGTATTATGCACCGTATGCAGATCCATGCGTAGAATGAATAGCTTTCTAGCATGCTCAATCTGCTGAATCCCCAACATGTGCCATAGTTATTCTGCAAAATTGATCCCGAGTTGTTTAGCTGCTCTTCGTTCAACACCCTGATTGACCGACTCTTCAGCCAATACACTGATTGACGTACTTAGCAGCCCAAAGACCTTCAAGGTATGCCTGCTGGTTGGAGGACACCCTATTTGACATGGATAATGCACCAAACGTGTTTAAGCCTTGAATTTAACCTTTGGTATGTAGAAACTTCTATCTTATGGTGGTGTTATATGTTGCATGTAATGGTTGTGTTTTTCTGCATTATAGGCACTTCTAACTTCCTCAAAAGCAGCTTTATGACTATTTTCTTGATGAAGTCATAACTTAAGGGATCCAAGCACTGAGTCACAATCACGGTTGCGGCCATTTCCACAATAACCACAGGCTTAAGAGTTGAAGAAACTGGTAGATTTGATTGGCACAGTGATGGCATGAAAAGGGCATTTGGTTTTGGAGTTACAACAGTATAAAGTTCTTAAGTTACAGATGGCTTAAAGGTGCAGGAGATTGATGTTAACTTGGTGAGTCAATATTGGATGCAAAATTGCAAATGCATTTGAACTGCTGATATATAATGCTTCTTAATACTCCCTCCGGTTCTTTTTAATAGTCGTTTTAGAGTATAAAATTTGTTTATAAATAAGTGTCATTTTCACATACCAAGGCAACAATAAATGCTATTTTTCCAACTTTACCCCTTCCAAATTTATTAAATGATGGAGTATTTATTGCATATGACTAGAAATGGTGGAGAACTTTAAATGCTTTAATGAGAGAGAAATGATATATTTGTAAACAATGGAGCTAAAAAGACACTTATTACATTCCTTAATCTATGTGCAAAAACCTTAAACGACAGATAAAAAGAAACGGAGGGAGTATGAGATAGGCAAGTCCGACTGTCTTTATGGTCATGTTTTATTCAACATCCTCATATGCTAGATATATAAATTTTATTTTTCGCAGTTTCTAGCAAATTTTCTCGCTGTAATCTATTTATATTGAATCATGAATTCCATAAACTTAGTTTTCATTCATGGAAAGGAAAAAGCTCACATGTTTATGTATTGCTTATATTCTCATAAAGAAAATACTTCTGCATGTTGACCAATATGGATTCTAGTATAGTATTTGTCTGATTAATGATTATTATAAATTTATAATGTGCTATTATTTTTCTTGTGCCATATTATCAACCCCTTGGAAATTGTCTTCTGCAGTGCCACAGTGGCTTCTCTTAAACTCATGGACATTTGATGTTACAAGGGCCACCTTTATATGTCTTTTGCTTGACTTGATCGAACCTGAAGCTGATGGAGCTCTGTGAGGAGTGCATTGGCATTCACAGAATCACAGTGGCCTCATGATAGTAACTCAAAACAGTTTATGGTCGGTCTCACTTGCTGTGTGTTTTACTATGATCAATCAACAATTCCAGATTCTGTTAGTTTACATACGGTAGCTAATGCTATAAAGGATATGATGAAGGAAAAACTTTCTGGATTTAACTGGGTTCTTGATTTGATTTTGACCTTTGTTTGTAATGTAGAACTCTTCAACTTGAGCTCCTGATTCCTCTGATTCTAATTAGCCATATGGTGGGCTGCAAATGGATACAATTCTCTGTAAATAGAAAAATTGTTCTATTATCTGATACATTTCCTAATTTCCATATCGGTGTTGTATCTAAGTGAGAGGGTTATTTTACATGAGAATGAGGAGAATATTATATTGACTATTAAATGTTAGTATGAAAGGTTAAAATTAAAATATGAAGTCATGTGATATTTTTAAATGATAATATGAGCATCACTGATGAACAATAACCCACCACGAGTTTCTGCGTTTGTACCTTGACTCCTTGAGTTACTCTTTTCAAGAAACAAAAATCACCATGTATTGCAAATTAAACAATTCACGGGCATTTTAGTAATTTTATAAAAGTAGATGGTTTTTGTTATCATCGTCACATGAGTTTCTAATCACATTTATATACGCTAATTCCAATTTTTAATATGAGCTTTTTAACCAAACTAGTGCCATTTGATTTTCATTTTATGATTTAGTGCAATTTTTTTATATTTGATTTAGTGCAACTTAAAAAAAAAAAAAATCATTTTGGTGTAAATTCACATAACATAAACTAGTTGTTAAGCTGAAGTTATAAATAATATTTACGACTTATATTTCTAGTATAATTTTAAAAAATGTGTCTTTTGATTTTTTTTAATTTAAATTAAATAAGTTGTGACTAAAAGAAATGGCCTATTTTTTTAATATATTTTATAATTAGTTTATCATATGTATGAATTACCTAGGGGTGAGAATATGTTAAACCATCGACAAAGGCACATGATGTAGCTTATTTAAAGCCAGATCCAACATATTTAATAATAAAATGTCAGGTTCATGCCATTGAAAAAACTTATATATTTAAAGAGTATAAATTCATATTTATATAAAAGTCTATAAAATTGATAGACCCACCAATTTATATTAAAAAGTTAATAATTATATTTATAAAATAAAAATATATTAAAATTATATAAATATAGATATAATAATAACTTAATATTATCATATTAATATATATATATATATATATATATAAAATAGAGTTTAATATATGTACACTATCAGTGTAAAGAAGTTTTCCACAGACATCTAATGGTGTGCCGTCACATCAATTATTGAATTTAATAACACATGAGGTGTCATATTCATTAAATGATGTGGCAGTACACCATTTGATATCTGTGTAAAACTTCTTTACATCCTATATAATATATAAACAATATATAACATTGAAGAATCATGTTACAATTAGACGTTTAGTAAATAGAATTCATGCTTTCTTATCATGGAAATGAAAAGTTGATAAAATATGGGTAAAATACCTTTACGAAATCAATAATATCCAATGATATTTTTCTAAGACTTAAATTGATAAAATTAAAATAATATTCCCAAACTTAGGTGAATATTTTATTTTTACGTCCTTTTCTTTGGTGCACTTTTTTTTTTTTGGTACACAATTACCTTGAAACAAAGGGACTCTGGGTTTATCTCCCCTCTTCCATCTCTATTCTCTCTCGCACGCGGCTACATCTTCCTCCCAATCCACCACCAGCAAGCAGCTTCACGGCACGGGAACGTCGCACCTTGCTCCTGCTAGCGCCTCGTTCTCGTCTCGGGTGCTTCCGGGGAACGTCGCAGCTCTTCCGGTGAGTATATGTTTCGTCCCAGGTCGCGGTAGTATATGTTTCTCTGCTGCTGTTCTTAATTCTTATATTGCTGTTCTGTTCTGTGATTGATTGACCGCGCTTCTGTTCTGTTGCTGCTGCTGTATGAAGGCATGTGTGATGTGTGATTCAAGAGCTAGGATTACTCAACATTGTAGTACTCATTTGTCCATCCAAATGACACACCAAAGACACAGTCCTTGACTCAATAAATTAAAAGCTTTATTTATGTTATTAAACTCCACCTCATGAGTGACAAATTCATCCAACTATAGTTCCTGTTGATAAAGGGGAAAAATTTAGCAGACTAGAAATGTCCCAAATGATTTCATCTTTCATTAATTTATAATTACTCTTTTAGTCTCCAATACTTGAAGGCAAAATTATCAGATTTCCACTTACTGAGTTCAGCAAGTACTGATATATGGAGGCTCATATCAATGGCAAATTCAATCAAGCCTGTCAGTGTCTCTAGCTAAACCTACAATACAAGTAATGAAATAAAGAAATCATAACTATAAATGATTATACTTGATTTTTCTTATTTTTTTAATCTTCAGGACAAATTCGTAACCTTGATATAATTCGTATGTTATTTTAATATATTTTAGAATTAGCTGATCATATATATGAATTATCTATGAATAACGAATAAAAAATTTAACAGTAAAATGTTGCACTATTTTAGTAAGAAAAACCCTTGATATTTTTTTTTCATGTGATTTTTTTATGACATGATAACACTAGTGTGTGGTAGTTAAGGGAGGAAATTCCATCATGCAAAAATTTATTATCTTTATTTTTGGTTACAAACAAAAATTTGTTATCTAATATACTAAATGTGTCAATTATGAATATTTATAAATAGAGAGATAAATATAAAATTTTAATACGTCCAGATTGTGTGAAATTTCAACGTCTCAGAAGCTGGGTGTGACTGAGTCTGATTAAGGTCAGTGGGGTGAGTGAGGGAAGCAGAAGAACAAGCATCAGCAGCATTGGCATTCCATTGTGAAAGCAGTGATGAGGAAACTAAGATGGGTTATGGATGGAGGAGGGTTTTGGGATTTGGATGTTTCCACTCCTAAAACGCTTGATGGTTTGGCATGTCCTGTGCCTGGAGACCCTCTCCCCTTGGGTTTATCACGAGGGACTAGGCTTTCCAGATCCAAACAACTCCATTTTATGCAACGTTTCATGCATGCCCCTCTCCTTCCCACCTTTGCCCAACCTCACGGCTTCTCTCTCCAGCGTGTTCTCTCCCTCCCCTTTTCTGATAACTGGTAAATTCATCACCTTTCTCCCTTTCTCTTTCACCCCCCATCCCGAAGTTTCAATTTTTATATGCATTTGGTTCTTTTCAGTTAATGGGGTTGTAATGTGATCAGTTCAACAGGGGAAAGGAACCCTTTTAATAATTGTGTTGCATTTTAGATTAGATGATGATAAAGCTGTTATGACACTTAAAAAATAGGATTGGAATTGGATATGGTTTGGCTACTTTAATTTAAACTCTAGTAATATTGTACAATTTGCTACCTGTTAGGATGTAGGTGGATTAGTAATGAGCTCATTGAAGGTGAATTTATGAATAGGGTTATATGAAAAAATGATTAACTAAGTCAATAATTGTTTGCATTAATATAATTAGTGATGTTAATTGTCAGCTGTGTCTTCAATATACATAATTGAAGTGTGTCTGTCAATTGTCATGGAGTTTTTATATTAGCTGATATTCAAGTCTGAAAGTTTTGCAGGTTTGTATTTTTACTGGGCCAGTTCAATTTGCAGAGATTTATTTCCTCTGTTAAGAGCAGTGAGGAAAAACCAGCACGGCTTTCCTCTTGGTTAAAAACCTTTGGGAGACACCTTCAGCAGAAATCCTTGTATGCCCTGGGTTTCTGTTCAGAGTTCCAGTTAACACCAGATGATACTTTACTTTTTGGCTTAGATGCATATGACTATAATGATAAACCTCGTGGGAAAGCAGTCCTTCATCATAAGGTAAGCATTCGTCTGTATCCTCTTATGAGTTTCTAAATTCTAAGTCTTTTGTGATGCTTTCATTCTTAATAATTTTAGTTTTTCCTGCAATCACACAGTTCTAGAATTCTGTGGCAATGGTATTGGATGAGGAGTAGTCCACCTGTTAAATGAGTCATTCCAATTTTTACTATTATGTACTTTTCATATATCGTAGAAGAGATGAATTGTGCTGTATTTGAGGATAAAGTATGCATCCCAAAGCCAACGTTGCAATTCTCAGTTTGAAAGAATTTGAGCGTGAGTGAGAAAATAAAAGGAAGTGTGGGAAACTGTGAAAATGTGAAAGAGAGAGATAAACCGTAGAGCAATATCTGAGAAATTGTGCACTTAATATTCTGTTCAACTCTGTGTTAAGTTCTTACATTTATACAGGCTGTTGTAGAGTTGGAGACTGCTGTTACAACAGCTAGCTAACTCTACCCGACTTTAAACAATTAAAGGCATCAAAATAGGAAATTTAGTAACAAAAAGCCAATTTTGAAAGTGCTTCAAACTCAGACTTTAAGAGATAGATCCAAATATAACTAAAGGCATAAAAAAAAGGAATTTTATTAAGAAAAACCACCAGAGGAAGCCATAGGTGCAGGTCCCCACAAATCACTAAAAATAAGTTTGAGGGGGTTCTATGTAATTAGTGGCTGAAGCTGTAGGGGGTTAGCAGTGGGGGTTCTATGTAATGAAGCCAGAGTCGGCAAAAAAGGAGGATGGACCAGGACATGAAAAAATCTGGGCATGAGTGAGAAAATGAATTGTGGGAAACTGTGAGAAAGTGAAAGAGATATATAAACCAGAAAATAATCTGACAATCTGTTAATTTAATATTTTGCTGAATTCAGTGTTAAGTTCTTATGTTTATAAAGGCTGTTGTACAGTTGGAAAGACGTCTGTTATAACAGCTAAGTAACAGTTTGAATAACTAACAGCTGACAGTTACAAACAGTTATAACAGAAGCTAAAATATTCTGTTACTGAACTAGAGAATAGCCTGCCGAGCAATATGAGGATATATCTGACACGGTTTATTATAAATTCTACATTAGCTACCACTTGGACGTGCACATCAATCCAAATCATATCAACTATATGTTTGTTTCTTTTGGGTTCTGTTTTCACTTTCTGACATGAATTGAATTATTTTTTTTCACTAATACAAAATTTTATTGGTGTGTGGTTGTAGTTTCCACATCATGATCTAACAGTGGAGGCAGTTTATCCTGGTCTTTTTGTTGATAAGACTGGTAATTACTGGGATGTACCATTTTCAATGGCTGTTGATCTTGCTTCTGTGACTACTAGTGACTCTTCTGTTGGTTATCATTTGTCTGCACACTACACTTCGGGGTCACCTGAGCAGTTTGAAAGTATTCAAAATCAAATTGATAGAGTACCACCTACTCTACTTCCAGGTTTGGCCTTCAAAAGTGTCTTTTCTTACAGGAAGAAGATTGATATTTGGAGAAGTGAAGCCCCTAAGTTGAAATTGGTGCAACCATATGACATATTTCTTTCAAATCCTCATGTGTCTGTCTCAGGGATTATTGGTAAGTTGTCTTCCTTGTGCATAACATTTTTTGCAAACATATTCTAGTGTCCATACAAAGAAAGGACACTTGGCTGTAAACTTTAGATAGCTACTCCTTCACTCAGTAAAGAAGTGAGGGAACTTTCATATATTTTCTTAACATTTCATATGCTTGTTTTTTCTATCATTAGATGGAAAGGATTTTGGAGCCTTTGGGATGTATGACTTAAGATAGTTAGTGCAGGAAAGGTATAACAGTAGGCTTACTAGCTGATGATGGACTGGACTAAATAACTAATAAAATACATTGGCACTGCTCATGAGTATCTTTTATCACTTACGCTTTTCCATGTTACTTAAAGTTATGGTTATTTTAGAATGTGCTTATTATTTCCTTGAATTCTTTTATGGTAAGGTGCTGCTTTTCCATGTTACTTAAAGTTATGGTTGTTTTAGAATGTGCTCATTATTTCCTTGAATTCTTTTATGGTAAGGGGCTGCTGCAACCACTGCATTTGGGGATAATTCGGCAAGAGCACAAATAGATGATGATAGACAAGGTTCTGCAGGATTTTTTGTCCAGGCTTCTGGAATAAAGTCTTCCTTTCTAGCGGATATATTTGCATCCATTTCATTTACAGCCCAACATGGAAATTTCCAAAGGCTTTTACTAGATCTTACACGATTTCAGGCTCGGCTGGATTTTCCTTCTGGTTCCAAATTTCTTTCAGGTGCAACAAGTCTAGCACAAGATTTTCTCAATTCTCAAAAGCCCAGCATGGAAGCTGTTCAGGCAATCTGCCCAAATGCTACCTTATCTTTTCAGCAGCAGGTAATTCAGAGTTTTAAAAGTTTAAAGACAATATTTGCTTTGTAACTAAGTTGTTGAAGAGACTTGTTCTTATTTATATGGCTTCCTGTTGATTGTTCATAAGTGAATGCTCACTGTGAAATGTTAAGATTATTAGAAAATCAAATTTCTGAACCCAAATTTCACTATCATCTTATGATTCTCATCTGGGGCTGCAAATATTTCAAGCATTTGGTTCTTAATGCTGTTAACCAAGACATTTTTTATGTATATCTTGCAGATTGTTGGTCCTGTCAGTTTTAGAATTGATTCAGGAATTGAAGTTGATCTGAAGGACCCTGACTGCCTTATACATGCACAGGAACCTGTATTTGCTGTTGAATATGCATTACAAGTACTTGGTTCGGCCAAAGCAGTTGCTTGGTATTGCCCCAAGCGCCAAGAGTTTATGGCAGAACTTCGTTTCTATGAGACATAAGCCATAGCACTGTAGAAATCTCTTCTGTTCCTTGAATTGCAAAATACCACTATTACTATGCTCATAAAATATATCTTTCAATTTAAATAAATTGAATTTTATCAAATTACCTAAACAGTGATGTCAATACGCGAATAAGGATGTCTTCCCGTTCGTGTTATACTTTTTTTTGTAACTTTATCAGTCTCTTTTATATTATGCAATCAAGATGAAATACTGTTTATTTTATAAGAAAACAAAAATGACGTATATTCTTTTATTTTTCAAATAATTTACAATGAAAAAAAGACACGTATGTCTTTGACTTAGTGTCTCCCAAACAATACAGTTTACACTGTCGAGTTTCAATTGCAAGACATTCAATCCAAATAAATGCGGAGCTTTGAAGATCAACTTCACTAACCTTTTTTGTTATGTTTTGTGTCGTAGTCGTATTTTGTGTGGTGGCCAGTGACCACATTAATCAGACACATGGTGTCCATAATTGCCACACAAATGGCAACACATAACACCTAACACATTAAATGTTCAAAACAAACACCACCTGGTTACTAATTATTGGGAATCGGTTCGTGATTATCGCTTAGATTGTGACATATTTTACTTATACTTATAAATTTGTGCTAAAAGAATGTAAACACAACAGTACTTCACAGAAGATTAGTTTATATTTACATTACCATAGAAAATGTCATAACAATCATACCACTGAACTTCTTTTCTTTATGAAGACCGTTGTTGTTATTAAATTTAATTATTTCAATTTTTTAATGCATCAACTTCTATTAATATTACATTATAATCATGTTTTATCTTAGAGGAGTAGTACTCCCCGACAATGGAAGAGTCACCTAGCATACTGCCCCAGGCCACGTCATAAGATGTTGTTGCTTTTCTTCTTCCATCAGATTCTAATTTTTCCCTATTGAGATTCAGATTTGGAACAAAACAAACTTGGGACTGCAACATCTGCTCCTTGTTCTAAGGACACATTTAGATTGAAGATTGAAGAGTGATGACGACGGGAACACAAGCCTACGGTGAACCATGGTACTGGGACAACCGCTACTCCAATGAACCTGGTCCTTTTGATTGGTACCAAAAGTACCTTACTTTGGCTCCCATCATCAACCTCTATGTTCCTCGTAACCACCTCATCCTTGTTGTCGGTTGTGGCAACTCAGGCAAGTTTTCCACTCCAAACCCATCTTTTTCCTTTTCATCTCTCGTTGATCTCTCAGATCTCTTAATGTCATTTAAGGCCACCCCACTTGCCCATTTTGTTTGGGTTGAATAAAAATATGATCTTTTCCCCTTAAATTTTTTGTTTTTGTTTTTTGGTTTCATCACCTTTTATGCAATGCGTGTCTGTCAATTTCAAGATTTGTGTTGTTTGCAGCCTTCAGCGAAGGCTTGGTTGATGAAGGTGGTTACACGGATGTTGTTAACATTGATATATCTTCGGTGGTGATTGAAGCTATGCAGAACAAATACCGAGATCGTCCCCAGATGAAGTGTATCCTTCTGATGGATTCATTTTATAATGTCATGACTTTCCTTTTAAGGTTGCCACCTTTGTAATTGGATCATGTATGCATTAATGGAACCATAAAATTAGTGAACTTGTTTATAAATTTTGACAAATAGTTGCCAATACCGAACTATCCTTAATAATTAGGTAGATATGAAAATGGATGTCAGAGACATGAGTGCTTTTGAATCAGAATCGTTTGGTGCTGTTATTGACAAAGGTGTGTTTATCTTACATAGATTTCTTCCCCTTCTATTTTTATTATAATTAGAGTACCTATTGGACAATGAATTATGCTGCTGATACTGTTTGATTTTGTTTTTCAGGGACTCTTGACTCTATCTTGGTGAGTGATGATGCTCATTGAAATACTTGTATGTTTAACAAGACTTATAGTTTGCTCATTGCATGTTTTTGTTTGTAGTGTGGAAATAATTCAAGACAATATGCTACTAAGATGCTTGAGGAAATTTGGAGGTATAATGAAACCATGAACAAAAGTCTATAGTTCTTTACTACTACTGTTTTATTTTGGATTTTTTTACTCTTGATTTGTTCACCATTATTGAAGCAGTTGATGACACACTATAGGGTCCTCAAGGATAAAGGAGTCTATATTCTGGTAACTGCACCTCATTCTTTTAGTATCAATCTCCCTTCAGATTTACTCTCCAATAGATGAAATGTGTCATCTATTGCTTGTAAAATCATGCATTTAAAACTCTGATTGCTTGTAAAATCTGCAGGTGACATATGGAGCTCCACTATATCGCCTACGTTTGCTACGGGATTCATGCTCGTGGACAATAAAACTCCATGTGATAGGTTGGCTTAAATCCTAATGTCAATATCATTTTGTATGCCAAGTTTTATGAATCTATTATAGATTTGTTGTCTCTCTCTCTTGGATCATATCTCCAGACTTATAGTTTAGCCACATTTCTAGCTCTATCATTTACTTTTGAAATTCGTAAGGTTCCAAATAACAAATAAGTTGTAATAAACTTGAGCTACATATGAGCAGTACTTGCAAACTAAAATGCATTGTTGTAGTGGGGATTGGGGATTGCTGAATTTATGGCTCTTGCCTTGATGATTAAATGCATGAGACATCACCATTTGGCTTTTGATATGAATCATGAATTGACTATTCCAAGTGTTTAAACCATTAAGTGAAAGCAACACACTAGACAATGCACGACTCACTTATCTTGTACTGAAATTCAACTTTTATTAAGAGAAAAGCTAACAACACGCTTTTTTGGCACACTTTTCAACACACTCTTTATGATTGGTTGAAGAGTGTGTTACTGGCATTCTTCTTTAAGAAGAATAAGGATGGCAAAGAATCAAATTTTAGACCACTTGAACACAAAGGCTTTGATGCTTTGATATTATGTCAGAAATCAACTATCCCAAACGCTTAAATTGTTAGGTAAAGCAGTGAAGACACAAAAATGGCTTTTTTAAAACCTTATCCCCTTTAAAGCATTCAATTTAAGCATTCCTTTATAAATTGCTAATTTGCTACTGTTTAATAGGATATATAAGCATTTTTAGTCTTGTGCATTCAGAGTTGGAGTATTAATTAAGCCCTTGTCAATAACTACTGCTATGGCATATGCAGATAAACTTGCATCAGAAGAAAAATCTGATAATCCAGTTTGGGAGCTGACAAAACCTGTTCCACTTAATGATGATGGAAGCTCT
Source organism: Sesbania bispinosa (assembly GCA_026901365.1). Lineage (NCBI taxonomy): Eukaryota > Viridiplantae > Streptophyta > Magnoliopsida > Fabales > Fabaceae > Sesbania > Sesbania bispinosa. Next base: position 762,899 of record QLOH01000431.1, read on the forward strand.
GTGGAGGAAGCCTTAGGACAGAATCCTGATGTCCATTATATATACATCTGCACTAAGGTAATCAGATGATTTGTGCTATGTGCATGGTCAAGAGTACGTGTCGTGTACCACTATTTTGGAATAATTAATCTTCATGGTTTGAAATTCATACTCCTTTTCTGAGTGATGTTGTATATACTTTGCCCATTTGGACTAATGATTTTTATTATAATCTTTCTGCCAGGAAATTTCTGTTAACTGATATAAAAGCATGAATTGGCAGTTTAGCGAGGAAGTATTTGCACTCTACAAATTGTGTCATTACTCTTACTGTAGTTGATCCTAGAATTTGTAATGTTAAATCCAAAGTTAATGACCTTTTCTTTGCAATGATATGTATTATGAATGATTTAATTTCTCAACGTTTATGTGATCTAAAGACCACAATATTTCTTTAATTTTTAATTGGATTGGCTCCATGACTTTTCCGTAAATTGAGCCATTTATAATAGTATTTTTCTTCTTAAATCAGATGATATTTCAAGCTTTCCAAGATGGCTTCTTTGATGCAGCCAATTACAACAAATCTCAAGCTATCATATGCAAATTTAGTAATAATTTCCATTTCTCACACTCTAGTGTCCAAATAAAGAAGAAATAATCTATGTTAGGTTATAGAGCGCAAGCCAATTTGACGTTAGAGCTTTTAGGATGAATTCATTCTTGACTAAATTATTTTCACACATAAACCATAAATGAATGCCATCTTACATAGTTTTAGTATTAGTTTGACGGCCCCGTTTAATATAAAAAAAAGGTATTACTTTGACAGAAGAGAAATCAAATATAGCCAGTCATATTTAAATGCAAAATAAGTTTTGTATAAAGTCTTGTGTATGTATCTTATACTCATTCTCATCCAAGGATTTTTCCTCTTGAATTAAATTGCAGAGAGAGTCTTGTTGCCTTCTTGACCACGTTAATATTAAAAAGAATACTATTTATCAGAATAATATAAAAAGAAAATACTAATTACTAAAATAGGGTGGTTTTTGTCACATAAAAAAGAGAGAAGCCATGGGGGATTGAGGTGGTGTTGAGTTGGGCATTGCCTTAGTCATCTCCAATGGAGTAATTCATATGAGTTACTATATTGAATAAATTATAATTTTTTACACATTTCTATAATATCATATCATCTTTATAATTTTAAATAACTCAATTCACTTTTGCCTCCAATCCGAAAACTCTATAAAGTTTTTTAAATTGACCTCACAATTTATCACACTTTATATTAATTTATTATTCATTACAAATTTAAATATTTATATTAATTCATTTCCCAAGTGAAAAAACAATAAAATATTAGTTGGACCCCATTTTCTCTATTTACCTCCTATATGTGTAGTTGGATATTGTGTGTCGAATTATTTAGCTCCAACACTTAAATCCCACATGCATTTACTTTTTTTTTCTAGACACATCTTTATCCAGCAACTCTGTTATAAAAGTGTTGAGTAATTTAGTGTCATATGGTGAGTGATAAATCAAATGTGTGGCACTAAGTGAGTTAATAGTTCTAAGTTCTAACATCATCTCCATCCTAACATTTTTTAAAAGTTTATTAAATTAATATTTTATAATTCTTTCAACTTTTTCATATTATTATATTATTTTTATTATTCTGAACAACTCATTCACTTTTTATTTCTAATCCAACAACTCTAAAATATTTCTTAAATAGACTCCACAATTTATCTCATATTTATATATTTTATTATTTACTTCCTAAAATTATAATAAAAAAAAAGGAAAAAAAAAACATGAGCTACCCATTTTTTGGGCTGTTGTAGGTGGAAACTAAAAAATGTTGCTAAGCATCCAAAGCAAGCAACTTTTTGAGCATAGCATCTTAAGAGCAGAGCACCTCAGTTATTAGACCAATGGAAATCCTTTAACTCACTTAACTCACTTAGAGCCGATACAAAAATTTTTTATAATCGCTTATGATACAAAAAATTAAAATATTAATCGTTATTTTTAAATTTATTAAAATTTAAAATTTTATCCAATCTTTTTTTTTTTCAATCTTTATTTTTAAATATACTTTTTTCTTATTGCTAAAATTTTAATTTATTTAATTGTGATTTATTATTAAATAATAATGTAAATTAAAATTCAATAGTAACACATAATCTACTAATATAATTTAAAATTTAATAATTATTTAAAATCATTCTAATTTTTTAAAAATTTTTAAGATATTAATTTAATTTAATTTATATAAAATTATACTTTTATCAGTATGTTATTAAATTAAAGATTGAATTGAATGAAAAAAATCTTCAGATGAAAATGCTATTTTAAGGTATTCATTATACTTTTCTTTTTAGATGGAAAAAGATGAAGTTTGTTATAAAGATAATAGACTTACATCACGTAACATCCCAAAATTTAGAAATATAATTTAAATACGACGAGTTAACGGTAAAAGTAGAAGTTACATAATAATAATAATAATAATAATAATAATAAATATTAATATAACTATATTTATGAGATAATAATAATATAATATAATAAATATTAGGAGAGACGTCAGATTAGTAGGATCTTAATCAGATATGTTTATATTGAATATAATAATAATATTATTAAGAGATAAGTCATAAGATTGTAATTAACATTAATTGTTATAAATATAGTAATTGTTATATTAATAAAATAATATCAGGATTAATAATGATAATCTTATGAGAGAGATATGGTTAGTGTTTTAAATTAGGATAAGGTTTTAAAATAGGAATACTAAGAGATCACAAGGATTAAGGGTGAGAATCAATACAAATTTAGGATAAGATTTAATTATAAGATTTGAATTTAAATTTGAATATAGACGGATAAGGACTCTATAATATCATAATAATTCCTAATGAATAAATAAAATAAAATAAGACTTATGAAGAAAATAATAATAATATCATTATATTATTATGTTTTAAAAAAAAAGATATTACTTAATTAAAAAGGGTAATGGGTGGGTAGGAGTAGGCCTAACCCAGTTAGATATTTAAATAGATGGAGGGTTATCTATTTCACCCTATTGACTTTCAAACGTGAGATAACCAACCCTAGGAAGAGAGAAGCAACTTCACAAGGGGAAGGTGTACCATAATAGATCACCAAGGGAGTGGAGCGCTACTATTTGTTTTCTAATCGTCAACTCTAAGGTACGGTGGGTGAGAGGGTGCTGCTTGTATGTGTACGTAGGGGTGAATGGGTAGTGAGAATAACCTCTAAAGTTTAATAATTGAAATCAATATACGAATATGTGTTGTTTTGAGATGAAAATCTGTGATTTGATGCTTATGTGTGTTAATCTTGATGAATCTTGATTGAATTGAATGAGGGTAATGAGAATAGTGAAAATGGGATTATAAGGGTTTGATGATTTGGGGATTTTGATGATTAATTATGAATTTGTTGTAAGATTGAGTCTTTGGTCGATTTCATGCGGTAAATTGTATAATATTGATGTATTGATGATGAGGAATGATTAGAGGATGAATATAAGGGTTTAAAAGGGATAAAAATCGCAAGAACTGTAATTTCGTGTCGCGAGTAATTGATTACAGTAGGTTGTAATCGATTACCAGATGTTTTGTTTGCAGGTAATCGATTACCATGGGTGTGTAATCGATTACCAGAGGTTTTGCTTGTAGGCAATCGATTACAGGGGTCTTGTAATCGATTACCAGAGTGGTTTTGGTGATCTTAATGTTTGATGATGATTGTGCTATGTGTGGGTGAGGATGGGGTAGCCTCTATGTGTATGTATGAGTTGATATTCTTTTCCTCACCGTTTCTATCTGTGGTTATCATTTACAGGTGATGACGATTACTCCAACGGTGTCGAGTATTGAGTAATGAAGAGTCGTTCTGATACTTGTGACATCAGGGTATATTATTGGGGTTTTATCTTATGTTTCTAATTAGGAAGAGATTTTTTAAACTGTTTTAAGTGCCTTACATAACCGGTAGTATATTTTGATATTGATACTTGAGATTCCGCTGCTTTAAGTATTTCGAAAACAATTGACTTCTATTTCTATTTTATATGAGTTGACTTGAAATAAATGACGTTTTAAACGATCCGTTGTAGGACACTGGTTTTTCTATATTTTAATTTATTAAGTGTATAAGAGTTGGGGGGTAAAAGGGTGTCACAATTTACATCATGATCCCTGGCTTTGAAAGGACATTAGGATCTGGCAGCTATTAGTTCACGACAACATTTAACTCCTGCTCTTATATTGACAATATTTATCATAGTCTTAAATAATTATGAATGAAAATATTGAGCATAGCTAGTAATTTATGGATTCAGAATCAATCCCATTCATATATCCTAACACCTTTTCTTAAAGTTCATTCCACACCACAATTTCATTGGGACCCATGTTTCAAATTAAAAAGCATTATTATGTATATAAAAGACCTGCTCAGTCGGTGAGTAGAAATAACATAGACAAATTGAAAAGAAAGATAGAAAAAGAAACTAAACTAGAAGATAAAATAAATTAGTGTTTTAATCCTATGAAAAAACACTTTTTTTTTTATATTTTCTGAAAAAACACTTTAACATCAATTTGATTTAAAATAAAAATTGTTAGAATTTCAAAGTATGGAGTCGTTACTCATTATTTTGATTTTGAAGGGGTTTTATTTACTTATCACAATTTCAATACAACGGTTAATGCAATATTTCTGGTATAAAAGACCAAAGAGATTAATCCCTAACAGTTTAAATTGACTTAAAAATAGTCTAAATTTTCAACAGTAATTTTATCTAGAGGAGGGATCAAATTATTTGATCCATAAATTTTACTTCGACGACCTTATTCTTTGATCATATTAACATTCAAAATATCAAATTGACGGCACGAAATTGTAAACAAAAATGCAAATTACAACATATGAAATCTAGTTGAAAAAGCTGAAAAAAAAAATTAAGAGGAGGAAAAAAAAAGTGTATATGTTATGTGACAGTTGCTGGCTTTTGACCCTGCACAACACAACAAACACTCTTCATTCCTTCACAGTTTACGCGCAGAGCAGAGACACACAGAGAGAAAGTGATGGAAAATCAAGAGGAATGTGAAGTTGGCGAAAAGGGTTGCAAGGAAAATCCCGTTCGAGTATATGCGGATGGGATTTATGATCTCTTTCACTTCGGCCATGCTCGTTCTCTTGAGCAAGCCAAAAAACTGTAATTTGAGGAAAAAAAAGTTCTTTTTTTTTTTTTTTATGTTTTTCCTTTCTTTCTTTGCTTCCATTGAACTTTGTCTTTTCTCTCCACCCACCTCCCACTATTTCATTTTTCATTTGAAAAGAACCCATTTTTATGATTTTGAGTTCAACCCCATGTGCTGTTGTTTTTTGGGCTGGTTCATGTCATGGGCTAAGCTTGGGGGTTTTCATGGTTTTGCGTGGCCTGCTGATAGTCTCTCAATTTTCGTTTTTTTTTTATTTTTTTATTTCTGGGTCTGTGTAAATTATGATAGTTGTTGTTTGAGTGAACTTCTTCATGTTATTCCAATCATTTGGCCTTTTTCTTAATTGAAGGTTTCCAAACACCTATCTCCTTGTTGGATGCTGCAATGATGAGATCACCCACAAGTATAAGGGCAAAACTGTCATGACTGAGAAGGAACGCTATGAGTCTCTTCGCCATTGCAAGTTGGTTTTCTTCTTCTTCTCTTGGTTTTTAAATTTTGATTCATTATTGCTAATGTTCCTACTTGTACTGTACACTTTATGCTAGCAAGCTTCTATGTTATCAAAGAATAGTAGTTGCATCAGGTTAGGTTTTTAATTTTGATTGAAGTTTGATGGCTTGGATATGAAATTTACTTGCTTTTTCTTTCACTGCACTTTGTTGGGCAACTAATTATGTGGTTTCTGATCATGATACTCTCTGACCATGATAGACTGTTTTCAATAATAGGCCGATGCATGCTGAGGTTAGAACCTTGCAAGTATATCTATGTCAGATTATGGTTTAGACTTTACACTTTAGAGAGGTCATGAGTGTCATTCTGTTTCCATTTTTAAAACCAGTGTTTGTGGACTCAGATAACTGGCTTACTGAGATCAATTATGCCAATTTGTAATGTTGAAGCCCTATGGTGTCTGTGGCTATAGAAATCTATGTCAATTTTTTCACATTATAGTACCAGGAATATTTTGAGTTAGTTTCATCTTGTAGCCAATTTCAGATATTAAGTTTATTCAGAGTTGGTCTGACCAAAATATTGGTTTTTGATACCCTCATTTTATTTGTTTATGGCTGTGGACCTGTGGTTTTAACTTCCAATATATTCAACTACAAAAACAGTTTGCTTAATCATTTATAAGCTCCAAAATTTTGTTTTGTTTTGTTACCTCCTAAAATTTAACTAGGGGTTGAAATCTTCCATTGAAAATTTATAAATTCAGTCCATTTGTTTGGCTTATTTAAATTGCTTTTAAATTCCTGATTACAGTAGATTGGACCTTCGCATTTTCTATTCACTTAATTGCTTTCACTGTGGTATTATAATGCAAGAAGCAGTTCAATTGTACTTGCTGCAGGTGGGTTGATGAAGTTATTCCAGATGCACCATGGGTAATCACTCAGGAGTTCCTTGACAAGCATCAAATCGATTATGTGGCACATGATTCTCTTCCGTAAGGTTAACCAGCCCCAGGATAGCTGTCTTGTTTTTTTTTTTTTTTTGATATTTGAATTTGATCATGGTTCAAAATTTGTGACTTCTTGATGAAACATTATAAACACCAGAATAGAATAACTTTATATTGAATGGACCCAGTGACATGTTTGTAGCTGCTATGTGATAAGTTTTGGGTTCTTAACTAGTAAGTATGGATACAATAGTGGACACGGATCTGAAACTGTGATACAGGAGGACAGACACATGGTCAGGTCAAATTTCTAATATAGGACATGACATGGACGAGATATGTTATATAAAAAAAAACAGAATAACTTATTATGATTATAGAACGTCATGGCCTAAAAAAAAAAGAAAAATTCTTTACATTTGACACTGCAATGGAAAGTGTTATTGCTTGTACTTTATTTTTTTTTAAATATAGTTGTCTAGAAGGAAAAGAAATTGCTGAGTTTTATTTTTCAGAAAAAAAGTTTTATAAAAGGTATGAATATTGGGTGATAACAGTAGGAAATTGTCTGTGGTTGCTAAGGAGAAAAATGAGAGAAGTTCCATGCATTATTTTTTATTGAGGTATTGATAATATGTCCCTGCACACAACTCATTGATCACAAACTCTCTATAAGTCACAGTCATTATTCTGAAATCACCCAATAGGAGGTTGAATTTAAACTCCATGTCCCATGTATTAATTACTACAGGTTGCTAAAGACAATTTGTCAAGATAAATCTTGGCCTTTGTAATTCGTGTGTGGCCTAAAATAACTTTAATGAAGACTCACACTTTGAAAAATATATCATAGCTCTCTCTTCCTCTCTCAGTGTCAGTCATGACTCACGAACTTAATGTGTTTTTGTTAAATTCCATCTAAATACTAATAGCTTCTCAAATTAGATCTCATGAATGAGTATAGGTATTTTCATTTGTTTATATTACTATTATTGCTATCATTGTTTTTATTTATAATTGTTATTATATTATTATTACTAGTTTGTTTCTATTATTATTTTTCTCTTTTCTCTTGGTTGTTTGATTATGCTTCTATTTTATCTATAACACATCGACACTATTCTCCTTATGTCATAACTTATTCTGACTGATACCATCTTCATCAAGTTCTTATATATTGTCATTTACATTAATACATCCTCCCTTATTTTATTACCGTAGTTATGCTGATGTAAGTGGATCTGGAAAGGATGTCTATGAATATGTAAGTTTAAGTAATAGAACTATCTTCTAATTTAGTTTCATATAATTAAATGTCCTTTCTTCCTCTGTTTCTGTTTCTCTGGCTGCATTCACTTTTATTTCTCAAACAATTCATCTCTATGATTCTGATCTGACTACTTTTATCATTCAGTTTTTTATGATTTATTTAAAAAAAAAATTGTATATGTGCTGATTGGCCTATGGCTTACTGAATTTTTATTTGTTTATTTTTTTTTTCATCAGTCTCCTCTTTCTCCTTTGGCTGTGTCATTCTATATCGTGTCATTCTATATCGAATAACACTAGTTGTAAACATCTCAAACTTTTCAGCTGCCATTGATGATCTTATGCCTTTTAATTTCTTATATAGGTTAAGTCTGTTGGAAAATTTAAGGAAACAAAGCGGACTGATGGAATTTCTACTTCTGATCTCATAATGAGAATTATCAAAGATTATAACCAATATGTGATGCGTAATTTGGACCGTGGATATACAAGAAAGGAGCTAGGTGTCAGCTATGTCAAGGTTTGTTCCTTTGGTCAGCACCTTCATAGCATACTTAAATTTCCTGTTTTATTAATCACTTGCCTTATTAGTTTACTTTCTTATATAGCGGGAGGATTTATCTTTGTTGTATGATCTCTTGTTTACAGGAGAAGAGATTGAGAATGAACATGGGACTTAAAAAATTGCGTGAGAGAGTGAAGAAACAGCAGGAGAAGGTGGGAAAAAAGGTAACAATGTTGGTCCTGAACTATCCATTTAGCCATTAGCCTTTGCTTTGTATTTTGCATTAGTAGCTGTTTGTACAAGAGTCTTTGAGCAAGGTGATAATCTGTCAGCAAAGAATATTTGTTTCTTAATTTTGTGTTTCTTTCATCTTTGTATAACAAATAATCTGTGCAGTGTACACAATGCGAGTAAGTCAATATCCATGAAACCTGTATCTGTCTTTCTTCATAGTTCATACTAACACATTTCTGTTCTATCATTAGTACGCTTCATGAGAATCAAAATAGCTTCCTTTCTGGGGATTTTTAAAGTTTTTATTTGGTTAAATAATGGAAATGTAAGAGAAAATTATCTTGCGAAGGAAAAAAAAAACAATAGTAAATTGTAGCAGACTACAACTATCCAGTACTACCTCCGTTCCTATTTAACTGTCCACTTTCAAAGAAAAAATTTGTTCCTATTTAACTGTCCACTTTCAAAGAAAAAATTTGTTCCTATTTAACTGTCCACTTACAAACCCAATGCACTAATAATTACACTTTTCTCCATTTTACCCTTATGTTAATAAATGACCCACTATTGAAAACTAATGAGAGCCAATAGTACTAAGAGAGATAAAATGGTAAAATAGAAAGTTTAAAATTTATTTCCATGAAAACAAGAGTAATGATTGCATTCCTTAATATGTGTATTTTTAGTCAAAGTGGACAGTTAAATAGGAACGGAGGTAGGATTCTTAATTGTCATATTTTTTCTATTTCTTGCTGAGGGAGTGAGTTCGCATAGAAAGGGAGTGAAAGAATACTTAATGGTTACATTATTTATGCTGCAATATAAGTTATACAAGTTATAAGAGTCATTGTCATACGATGAGCAAGACTGTATTGAGCTTTGCAGATACAGACAGTAGGAAAATTTGCTGGAATGAACCGTACTGAATGGGTCGAAAATGCGGATCGATTGGTTGCTGGATTTCTTGAGATGTTTGAAGAAGGCTGCCACAAAATGGTTGGATCTCTCTTACCTCTCCAAAAGCTTTCTTACTCATGTGATCTTGTTAAATAATATCTAGTTAGAGATTGCATTTTGCAAATCTTCTGATTGACTTATTTGATTGGTTTACTGATTTACTAGGGGACAGCAATCAGAGACAGAATTCAAGAACGACTGAGGACACAGCAGCTAAAATCTCTTCTTTATGATGAGTGGGATGATGATGAGGATGATGAATTCTATGATGACGAATCTGTAGAATACTACAGCGACTAAAGTGACAAATATGCTTGTGTATTTCCAGGTTCCAAACCATTCCTGTAATTAAGCTACCCTTTCTGTAAGATACTGGATAAGTCATGCATGCAAGATAGTTTGGACATTATTTGCCTTTGTACATAGTTTGATATCTATTTTCTTGTCAAAGAGAATGTAGAGCTTGCTTTAAGAGTGACCAGGTGGGGCAGGCTTTGCCTAAACACAAATCCTCTTCCTGATGGTTTGGATGCTGAGTTCTTTTGAGAGAAAAAAAGAAAAGGATAGAAAAGAAAGTATAGGATCCTGTAGGTCCTCACAATATGAAGTTGCCACAGCTTTGTTGGAATCTATTTTTCAGTTGCACAAAAGCAAAATGAGGCATTCACCTGTGGCAATAAATAGAGTTTCGTTTGTATTAAGTTCAGTGGAAATTAGTGAACAAAATAATGTGTTACTTTAAATAACTAGGTCATTATACATTATCCACATAGACAACTTTTATTTTAAGCAGTTAAGCTCATGTATTTGTGGTGTTAATGCATTTTTTTTTTTCATTTAATACTTTCTTTATATAGTAGTAGGAAGATTTATAGTATGAAAAGTGGGAGGATTTAGCATTACTCTTTCAGCTATACTGAATTAATCAAGTTCACTAATTCAGCAAGCAATGACTCTTCCCAATAAAAAAAAAGGGATTGTTTTCATTTAAAACACCGAAATGATATCCCCTTCTTCCCACTCCCCCATGTTAGTGCCTTATCCATTGCATGGGAGATTGAAAGTGACTCTATTGTAGCTGTCCACCTTCCAATTAGTCATCTATATTGACATGACATGTTGAGGAAGAAGAATTGATAAGTTAGGATTTTTCATGCACTTTGAGAGGAAATGTGTTTTGATGATTAGACTATATGGTTCTCCCATTCATTCACCCTAGGTGTAAATGTCTTAGATGTGCCTCATATGAAGTGTGATCATTTTCTGTTGCATTATCTTGTTGTGGCGTCTTTCTTTGGTAGAATAGCTATGTATAACTAGGTTTTCTTCCCTCCATAGCATAAAAATGACAAAAAGAATATGCTTTAATTTTTCCATGATATAAAGAACGTGTTAATTTAATAACAATTATCACATAAATTAGTGGATTTGATTTGAAATAACCAATCCCCAGCAAATGTCAAATTTCCAATATATTGCATTCTATTCTACATGATGAGATGTATGGCCTAGTCTCTTGCATCATGATAAAATCATGACTAGAAAAAAGCAAATATGCTTGGTTGGTATCAAATTTTTGGAAGCGTGTGTCTTTAGTTGCCAAATTCTGTCATTTTTAGTCTGAAGATATCTCATTAAAGCTTTTGATTGGCTAGACAAAGAAAATGACTAAATTAAGGATATCCATTATCAATATTCAAGGCAGAACATATATAATAGGGAAAGGAAAAATTCGTATGAAGTAAGTGGAAGTCATGTACTAATGAACCCTATAACAAAGTAACACTACGGTATCTCTAGAAAGAGTTATGCTATTTGTAGTAAGCAAATTGATAATCACAAATAATTGGCTTCGTTATAACAACAACACAGTATTATACTACATTGTTAATTTTGAATGGGTAAAAATTGAGTTATGTTGTGATTAGCCTGTGCGCACTCAAGGTCAGTAAGGAACGAGGTCTCACAAACAAGCATTATCTTCCTATGCCATCAACCAAGATTAATTAGCCACGTGTTGTGGTTTAGCACCTTAGCTAATAATTTCTATCTCTTCATTATTGGCCACAATGTTTGATTCAAGGTGTTGTCTTGTCTTTGTTTCGAACAAATCAAGGCATTTAGTGGGGCTGCTAGCTTATGTTATGATGATTCCTTTTAATTAATTTAGTGATACCAACGAATACTAAGAGCATTGATTAAACAATCCATGAATAATTTTTTTTTATCACACTGCATTAAATGCTACATAATATTACTCCCTCTAGTCTTTTTATAAGGCACTTGCTAATCTCTACGAAACATTTAATTTTTTTCCTGATTTACCCTTAATAAAATTCTTCCATCATGTATTTTGCTAATTGTTTATTAACGAGGTATTATAAATATTGTTAGGTGACCAAGAGAGAGTTAAACTTTTACACTTTTCCATATATATTTGTTGTTCCAATACAATTGATAGTGGGAACTAGTACTATATTTAGTGCAGAATTTAATCTTAATTATTTAGTGAGAGAATATACTAATAATATTAAATAGGGGTAAAAATGGAATATTGTATTATTTTTTTTATGAAATCAATAAAATTAATCACTTAAACTACTTTCATTGGTCTGTGTAATTCGGTTAGATGTGCTTTATAAAAGGACCATAGAAAGTATAAAAATTTTCCATTTTTAAATCTTAATAAATATGTTTACGATACTCGTTAACATTTTTCATTAATTTAATCTGGTGTCTTTTGTTTCTTCTGATAAAGGCACAGAATCCTGATCTGCACAAAGTGATGGGAATGTGGCTTTATCACACACTTGGATATGTCGGAAGGGAATATGCATTGAGAAAGAAAGGATGCTTATTTATTGATCCTTAATAGTATTATGTTGATGTCTCAAGATGTTGTCACGATCTAACTTGCGGCTTTGGCTGATGATCTCTAATTCTCTATACGACCCATTATCTTTCTTAAATAATCTTTGATTCAATACACATTTAAATGTATGTGCCAATTATCTATTTGCAAATGTTTGATTTTGCTTTTAGCTAATACTTTGAATTCAACCTACATTCTTTTTGTGGCCTCTAATTAAGCCTGAGAATTAATTAATTGTTAGGTTGTATACCTTTGTACAAAAATCAACTTTCGACTTCCACCTAAATTATAGTCGTCGTTTCCTTGATAGTTAATTTAAATTTATAAATAGATTCCTTGCTGAAGGTTGCACAATATTTTAGCACCTTAACCATTCTCAATAAATAACATTACACACTGTTAGGAACAATTATCTTATAGATACACATTAATTATTGCCTAATATTTGAATTCAATTCAGAGCGGTAAGAGACACTCGCTGAGCATTGCGATACTTGTGTAATTTGGATTAAAGGTAAATAATGTGTCCATTTGATTTTCAGTTCATAACGGTAATATTCTCTCCGGTCCTATTTATAAGACAACGTTTGACATCTTTTCATGGTTTTATTTATAAGACAGAGTGCACAAATCGAAGCATTTATTGTTTTTTTCTCATATTTGCTCTTATTGACCATTAAATGTTTTAAAGTGACACAATTACCATGGTAGTGGAGTTTAATTTTAAATAGGGATAAATTTGTAATCTTATAGAGTAATTTCTTGAAAATCAACGTATTAATTACTTTTCTTAATATGTGTGTTTTTGTCTGAATTGTCTTATAAATAGGACCGGAGGGAGTAATAATTAATTTTCCTGAAAATGATTTCAAATTCTAATGTCTTTAATATTCTCTATCTTTCTTTTTATATGTTGTTTATGATTTTTGCATAAGTATTAAGAAATGCAATAATTATGTCTTTTGAGTCCCATGTTTTTTTTAAAGATGTCATTTTTCTTTCTCCCATTAATGTAATTAATATTTCTCTTTTCTCAATAACTGTGCATAAACACCATGTATTTATATTCACATTATTTACCTCTTACCATTAATTTTTTGTTGGAAACATAAAAATACATTTATTAAAAGTTTGAACTTTTAAAACATTTATGATTATAATAAATATTTGAAATAAAAAAGAATCAGATTACGATAAGGGTAAAATTGAAAAAATAGTATTTATTATTGCATTGAAATCTAAAAACGATACTTATATAGAAACAAATTTGAGACCCTAAAATGACACTTAAAAAGAAATGGATGGAGTAAATACACATCATTCATTTTTGTCAATTGATTCTATTAAGATCATTCCATTTTAATTATAGCGATTTTAATTTCTAACATGTGTAAACATTGCACATGATAAAAAAGCAAAGGCGGAAAAGTTTTATTAGAAAATGTAACACTTCATATTACAATGCATTAAATGTATTGTGATAGTTGTAATTTTCAATAAAATATTTCCACTTTTAATTTATTATCCCATGCAATATTACACATGTTAGAAAATCGACATAGCGATTGAATTATCTTATCACTATAAAATGACATATAACATCTTTAATTACTAAAATATAAAGGGTAAACAGGAGATATTATGAAAAAAATTAATTTGAGTATAAAAATGTAAAAAGTTCAACTAAGAATTGAATTTTTAATAACTTAAAGTACTACTAAAAGAAAGTTATTTTATCAAATTCAACTAGCTAAAATGACACTCTTTCCATTATAAGAGAATCTTTGAAGCTTTTCCACGGTTCTATTTATAAGATAAAGTATACAAATTTATCAAAAGTTTTAAAGTGAGACAATTACCATGGTGGTGGAATTTAATTTTAAATAGGGTAAACTTGTAATCTTGTAAAGTAATTTCTTGAAAATCAATGCATTAATTATTTTTCTTAATATGTGTGTTTTTGTCTGAATTATCTTATAAATAGGATTGGAGGGAGTACCAAACAGTGGTTAGTCATCGTGTAAGTAGTCTGTGACCTTAGACGCACTTTACCTATGAGTAGAGCCGGAAAAATGGGCTAGCCCGACCGGGCCGACCCGCAAAAGCCCACAAAAATGCAGGGCTCGGACACCTCTTTTAGAAGCCCGAATAACTCCCAGGCTTTTACCCCAGCCCAATAAAGTCCGCTACCCGCAAAAAATCGGGCTACCCACAAAGGGTAGGTCTCGAACACCTATTTTAGAAGCCCGAATAACTTCCGGACTTTTTAGCCCAACCCAATAAAGCTCGCTACCCGCATCAAGGCGGACCGGGCCGGGTAGCCCGAATTGACACCTCTACCTACGAGGTCAGGGTTCAAATCTTGGAATTGGCGCTTTTAGGAAGACTCTAGCTAATTACTACCCCCGACTCGAGGGATAAACATAAAACTATTCTCGAGTATTAATTATAATAATTGTAACAAAACAATCAAGAATGCAAAAACCATATAAATAAGAGAAAGAATAAAATTGTGTAAAACTTTTATATATTTTTGCTCCATAAATTATCATAATTCTAATAAAATCTCACTTATTTAATATTTATAGGAAGAAAGATATAAAATTTCAAGAAGATTCATTTCCTTGAAATATATGCATATATGAAGATACACTTATATATAGGTACGTACTAGACTATGATATAACAATCCGTAAGCAGTGTACTGAATCATTGGACTTGATCATGTTCCTACAAGTAGGACAAGAAGAATGAGAGAGCAGCCACTCATCAATGCAAACCACATGGAAACAGTGATTGCACTTTGGTAGGAACCTTATCTTGTCCCCATCACAGAACTCTGCTAAGCAAATGGCACAATTAGAAGAATCTGAAGAAGATGGAGGAGACCCAGAAGAAGGGGCATAAATTGAGGTTGGTAAAGCTACCATTTCTTTCTTCTTGAGCCCTGAATTGAGCCTGCGAGAAGCAATCCATTGAAGAGGCTCCGTAAGGACACGGTTAGCACATTGGAAGACACATTTTAAGGTAGTGTTGAGGCCAAGAGCACAGAGGAAGGCACACACTATGGCTGCCAAAAGAACCATTAAATTGAGACTAGTACCACCATGTTGTGGAGGACTACATGGTTTGCTTATGGTGGGGCTAATTGTGGGTGCGCCTGTGGGAATGTGAATTTCAGCCATGGGGTTGGAGATGTTGTGATGAAATTTGGTACATAACATGGAGAGGAAAGGAGAGACACATAGATAGTACATACAAAGGTACAATTAAACATAAACACAAAGGGAACGCATATTGGAGGGAGTGGTCGAATAGTAACGGATAGGGGTGGAGAAATTGGTGGGGCTACAACATGGGATATTGCTGACTTGATAATCCACTATCTTTGTTTATGCGCTTCAAAGGAGTAGGAAAAGCAAATCATATGTTTCTCCTTTCCTCTCTTATTTTTTTTGTTTGTTACTCTAGAGTTTGTTTTAAGGTATAAAATCATGTTTCTGGGAATGGTGTTCTCGACAATCTTATTATCAAGAATGTGATTCTGGAGTAAAATTTATATGTATGTTTGGTATGTATTTAATATTTCTAGGAATATTTTTAAAATTTATTTACTTTTAAAAAATAAAAATAGAAAGAATGTTGTAGAATGAATTGGAAATGAGGAAAATGACTTTCATTCCCATTGGAATATAAGATTCCCATCGATCACCATATGGGAATAAAAGTAGGTAAATCATGCCTAAAATACATTCTCAGAATCAATAATACCCAAGAATGTTTTTCCAAAACTTAAAGCAATCATGGGAAAATAAATTTTCCAAGCTCATTTTCCCGTGAATATTTTTCATACCTTAAGAGTGTGTTTGTTTAAAGGTATGTAAAATATTTCCAGAAAAGTAAGCTTGGGAATGTGATTTTTTTCATGTTTGATTCACGTTTTTAAATAAATATTCCTGGGTATTATTGATTCCAAGGATACTTTACCCACTTTTTATTCCCATATGTTGAGAGGTGGGAATTTTATATTTCCATGGGAATGAAAGTTATCCCGGCCCACTTCTAGTTCATTATATAATATTTTTTCTATTTTTAATTTTTTTCAATTTTTAAAATAAATCAATTTTAAAAGTATTTTTGAGAATATTAAAAATTAAATATACCAACATACATATAAATTTTACCTAAAATAAGATTCCGGGTCTGGAAATATAATCTTACACCTTAAAACAAACTCCCCTTTTGTTATATATATTGGATCGATTTTAAAAAAGAAAACTCTCCTAATATTATTTGTTATATATTCATAAACCTTAAATCCAAAATATTCCAAACTCTATCTTTTTTTTATGATATGAATTTTAAGCTTGGGGCTATGTACTTGGACTTATTTCTCATATATGTTCAAATCCGAACATTTTCTCTATTTTTAGGAATGTAAATTTCTAACTTTTTTTTTCTCATGGGATCCTTGAGAATCAGACATGAATTAATTAAGATGTGTTCTAGTTCACCAAAAAAAAAAAGCTTTAGTTTTTTCTACAAAATTAATTGTTTACTATGTTTTTCTAATATTATACATATATATAGAGAAAGGGGTTGAAATTAAACCAAGTTGCATTAATTGTTACATTATTAATAACTTAAAATGTGATTTTTCTAATTCAATCATTGAATTATAATTATTTATTATCCAGATTATTTGAGTAGAATCTTATAAAATTTTAGCACAAATAAATTGATAATTAATTAGTTCTTGTTTTTATATATTTTAAAAGTATGTGTGACATTAATTTAAACACATCTCTCAATGGTGTATCAATTAATTTTAAATTAATACTAGCGGAAAGATAGGCACTGCCGTGCCTGTCTATCCGCATTTTTTTGGGAAAAAACGTAAAATTTATTTATTTATATTTTCAAATACTTCAAATTCAAATCATTTCTTAAACTTGGATGATATACTGAATTCTGATTTTTTTAATGATAACTTTTTTAACACTAATGCTTATTTTTACAATTCAAATTCAAATCCTGATTGATTATATTTTTTCCTCTTCTAATTTTAATCCCTATTTCTTAATTTAAATTTAAAATATTATCCTTATCATTTAAGTCGTGAATTTTTAAAGTAATTTTAAAATGTATAGATTAATAATTCAAATTCAAATCCTTCTTAGATTTGGATGATATACTAAATTCTGTTTTTTTTTTAATGATAGCTTTTTTTAACACAATCCTTATTTTTACAATTCAAATTCAAATCCTGATTGATTCTACTTTTTCCTATTCTAATTTTAATCCCTATTTCTTAATTTAAATTTAAAATATATTTTTAATTTAAATTTAAAATATTATCATTACCATTTAAATCGTGATTTTTTAAAATAATTTTGTAATAAATTAGGGGTATAATTGGAAACAAAATATGGACGCCAAAAAGAGGTATCGTCTTTATATATTAGTATAGATAAATATTTATAGATATAATCCATATGATAATAACTTTCAATTCAATGATAAATTTTAAAATACAATATTCTATATTAAAAAATTATTCAATAGTACGGTAACAATTGGTATAACTTGCCTTGATGTAATTTTATTATCCTCATATAAATATTTCAAATTTGTATGAAAATTTATTTGAGTCTATGAGATTTGATGCGCCATGATAGTAATGAAATTTTATTTTATGACTTCAAACAAATTATCCAAGATATTAGTCCAAATTTGTGGTTTGATTGTTTATTTTCTTATTCTCTTTTTGTTTAATTCTTTACTGTTAATGTTTTTCCATTTATTAATTTAGTGCATGTCATCACCAACCTAATAACTCTGATGTGATGGAACTCATAGTTTAAACCACTAATAATGTGATCATATTGTATATATATTGTTACATAACTAAATTATATCTATAATAAACTAAAGTCTATAAGTGTGAAACCAAGTTTCAGAGAATTAATTTAAAAATTAATTCCATTCAACGTGATTCATAATTTATGTATAATTAGCAAACTGTAAATTAGATTAAATTTATTTTTTTTAAATTTTATCAAGCCAATCAGAGTGTGCTTTAAATGTGATTTTTAAAGAAAAATTAATTTAATTTAATATCATGTTTAAAAATTCATAATATTTAAATATTTTTAAAAAATTAAAAAATAATAGCTTAGTTTTAAAATTTTTAAAATTATAAAAAATTAAATTCATAATTTTAAAAGACTTCCTTTCATGTAAGAATAGATAATTCTGCACAATCATGTAAATGTGTTTTTTTTTTTTTCTTTCCCTTTTTTTCCTTCAAAAGACTCATATCGTGTTTCCTTCTTTCCGGTAACGCGGCGACTATATGCAGCAAGTTGTGGGAGAAGATAATTAACTTTTTAACTTTTAATTTTATATTCAGTTCATATCCGATTCTGGTATGTGGTTGGAATTAATTTGATTGATCATCCCTCAAACTGTTCTACTTTACACCTATCTGCCACATCACCTTCAGCTTGCATATATTGACTACAAATAATATATACACAACTTTTGTTGCTCCTCTCTGTTCATTATTATTATTATTATTCAATAGAACATTTACAATATATGAAAGATGGGGTTAATATGCTACTCTTAATCCTAAGTGTTTTGAACATTGAATAGTGATTAAATAAACTAAATAGTTAACTCATCGTATCATTCTTATAAGTAATTAAATTAGTTTAACAAATATTATAGATAATATGTGATTAAGTAATTAAATCAATTTTTTATAATTAATGAAAAATGTATGGTATTATGTTTGCCAAGATAAAATTAATAGAATTTTTTGGATTTCGATTCCTGGCGGTGTGTATGGAAAAGACTTTATTGGGAGAGGCAAAGTCCACCTCGGTAAATGAGTAGTCTTTAGCTATCGGCGGGTGAATATCTTTGGTTAAAAAAAGATAAAATTAATAGAATAATTTTGTATAAAGAAATCTGGAACTATGAGTAATTACGGAATTCTGAAAGTTGTTCCTGAACCACGTGTGTCTCTAGCTATATCCTAGAGATAAGGTACATAGATGCTAATTGTATTAGAACTCCCACACATATGTAATGTTTTTGTTAATAATTTTCATTTCAACCACGTTATGGAAAAATAAGGCATAACTAGTTCAGCTACCATCATTCATACACAGGCAGATAGAACATTATATTAGTTTTGTACAGCCCGTTTTGAATATAAAATGTGGGTTTTTTTTCACCCTCGGATTTGAACTTCAGCAGGGAAAAATTAAAGTTAAAAAAGATCAAATCCGATACAACCCACTTCAAATTCTAATGACATTTTAAGTTTTGCTTTATATGAATTCTTATATATTTAGGATCCAATGTTGAATATGGCCCATAAATTAAATATCATTTGGTGAGTATTAGGACGTAGGAAGGTGTACATGGTAGACTTTTTCTTTATATCCTTCCCAACGCCACATAGTCATAGCCCATCCAGAAGCTAGATGATTAAGCCACCGATATTAACAATTACCACTTGTATTTGATTTATAAGAAGCAAGTAGGATTTTGACATTTTAGATGGATAAAGTGTGTAAAGATAATTTATAAAAGTTCATGTTTAAAATTATAATTAATTTTATATGTATGTATAATAAATCATAAAGTTATTAAAATTTTAATCGTGGCTATAGTTTTAATTCCATACTAGTGTGCTTGTCATTGTAATAGAATCAGAGGCTTGTTCACATATGTTAATGTGAATTCACCTTCTCATAAGCCTCCCAAAACGTTAAATGAGGCGCAGTTTCCTTCTTACATAATGAACAACTTCTTGGAAGGTATACTTGACAGAGCAAATCTTATCTTAGAATAGTATTTAATTTATAGATAAGATTAATTAAACTTTTAATATATGTGAAATTGCAAAAAAAAAAAATAACAAAATTGTATTAAAATTATTTTAATATCATGTTGAATTTTTTTTATTAATTGTGTCTCTGGCACCATGTTTATATGTATAAAAGTAAATCTTATATATATAATATTGTAATTATACGCCTTTTGGTTATGGACTTTCTATTGCTGGAGCCCTTGTGTTTGAATAAAAAGTCAACTCTAACATTGTGTTTGAAATTATCAAAAAAGTTATATATTTGATTTAAAATAAGATAAAATTTAAACCGATTCATAGTTCAAAACTTGCAATCAGCTAATAAGAATATGAAGGAAAGCAAAACAAGGAACCAATTAACTTCAATATTAATAACGTCATTGGCTACTTACTTTCAAGGAAACTAAACCAATATATATTGAAGAACTCAGAATATCCTATTTCTATTGGCAGATTGCTGAGTAGTAGTTAGTTGGACATAACACAAATTGTATTTTCCAAACGCTGTGCTGCAAAAATTAAACCAGCCATTGGTACCATATATATAAATTAAGACCTTTCTTTGTTTCTTCACATTAATCTGTAAAACTTTCATTGTGCACTTCTCTGTTTCACTTCAAGTATCACCATGCCGCCACGTGGGGTGAAACTCAGTATTCAAGATAATCATGTATGTATTTGAAATTTTATATATATCTATGGACTGATTTTCCTTCCATTCCATCTGAAATAACTTTTATGTTATATTGATCTGAAATAGAACTAATGTTGTTAATTATTATAAACTATAGTTTTAAAAAATTCAAGGGTTTAGATCATTCATTGATCTTAATAAAACTTGATGTGTAGGTGATGATGGACAATGGCATACTAAAAGTCACCTTATCAAATCCAGATGGGATTGTCACTGGAATACAGTATAAAGGCATTGATAACTTGCTTGAAGTTTTGAACCAAGAATCAAACAGAGGGTATATATATATATATCTTACAAAGTTTGTTTTTACAAATTAAGAAAACTTTGTAATTAATTTGGTCACAAAAATCTGTTATGTAGGTACTGGGACCTTGTTTGGGGCTCACCAGGAACCAAGAGTACATTTGATGTGTATGTCTATTTTCTTTTCTTTCTATTTTTGTTTTATTTGAATTAATTCACTTTCACACATCTCAATATTTTTAAACTGCATTTGATGCATGAGGACAGGATAAAGGGAACCACTTTAAAAGTTATATTGGAAAGTGAGGACCAAGTTGAGTTATCCTTCACCAGGATGTGGGATGCCTCCCTTGAGGGAAATATGGTTCCTTTAAATATTGATAAAAGGTAATTAGTGACACCTATATATATATATATATATATATCATTAAATTAAGATGGTGACACTAAAATGAAATGTCTAACTATATATTATATCAATTTTAATTAATTATGTGAGTGTGACTCTATATATAGGTTCATAATGCTTCGTGGTTCTTCTGGCTTCTACTCCTATGCAATTTATGAGCACTTGGAGAACTGGCCTGCTTTCAATCTTGACGAAACAAGAATTGCTTTCAAGCTTAGAAAAGACAAGTATATATAATATATGCTTTGTATATATTTTTCATGCTTAATTTTCTAGTCATTAATTGTTATGTGCTTATAATTAGTTGCAAAGATAGACTCATTCCAAATTAATTAATTAATTTGTAAATATGGTAATCTCTCTCAGGTTCCATTACATGGCGATGGCAGATAATAGACAAAGAAACCTGCCTCTTCCAGATGATCGATCACCACCAAGAGGCCAAGCCCTTGCCTACCCAGAGGCAGTTCTACTTGTCGATCCTATTGAGCCAGAACTTAAAGGAGAGGTACCTTTTAAGTTAATTAAATTATCTTAAATATTGCTAAAGTCCCTTGTAAGATTAATATAGATATCTTTATTTGACCAAAACAAAACGAGTCCTGATTTTTTTATACTACTTTTTTCATGTTCACTTTCTCTTTATATGATCTTTTTCTTTCATTTACTTAAAAGTCTTGGACATCTTTTTTTTTTCATCATTATAGTCACGCACATTTATAAAGAATATGGTGTGTCAAACACTCGTTATTCAAAACAAATACAAATTTGTAGGCATTATCTATCTAACTGCTTTCCTTAGTCGTCGTTTGTTGTAAGGACTTTATCTTTCTTTTTCTCCCGTGAGAAAGGACATTTGTTTTGTAGTTCCTTTTGATTCAACGACCCTGTCTCGATATTCAAATTTTTATATTTGGGCATATCAGATGTATTATTATCAGTAGTAGTTACTATTAATTAATTAATTAATGTGTTTGGGATATGATTTGGTGGTACATGTATAATGCATGTGTAGGTGGATGACAAGTACCAATATTCATGTGACAACAAAGATAACAAAGTTCACGGATGGATTTGCAAGGATCCGGCTGTGGGATTCTGGCAAATTACGCCTACCAATGAGTTTCGATCTGGTGGACCCCACAAACAAAACTTAACTTCCCACGTCGGACCTACCACCCTTGCTGTAAGTATCTCATAATTAATTTAGAACATGTATTCAACATTAGTTAGAAATAGTTTTCTTGAAAAATCAAAACACACACTTAATCATTTACATGTATTCCCACCAAATAGAAGCAAATTGTTAGGCCAACATGTATTGAACATACATGTACTACAAATACATATATATATACCATTTGGGTCTAATTTTAGAATCCTTATTGGTAATTAGATGTTTCTGAGTGCTCATTATAGCGGAGAAGATTTGATACCTAAGTTCAACGCTGGTGAGGCATGGAAGAAAGTTTTTGGTCCAGTTTTCATCTATTTGAATTCTCTTGATAAAGGACGTGACCCTCTTAAGCTATGGGATGATGCTAAACGACAGGTAGTACATTAATATTACTTTATCTATATATATATATATATATATATATATATATATATATTATATAGCTACATTATTTTCTAACAGAATTATGCACATACCAAACCAAACTTACTTACAGATGTTGGTGGAAGTTCAAAGCTGGCCCTACAATTTTCCCAAATCAAAGGATTTCCCAAAGAGGAAGGAGCGTGGAAATGTTAGTGGCAGGC
This sequence comes from Sesbania bispinosa, assembly GCA_026901365.1. Taxonomy (NCBI): domain Eukaryota; kingdom Viridiplantae; phylum Streptophyta; class Magnoliopsida; order Fabales; family Fabaceae; genus Sesbania; species Sesbania bispinosa. The sequence goes on from QLOH01000431.1 coordinate 786,397, forward strand.
TATTGGTTAGAGAGAGGTCTGTTCTTAACTTCTTAAAAAATGTACTTTGGAGTAATGATAGTCTCTTGCTGATAAATTTTACATTTTTTTATCTGTACTCACATATATCATATTTTTTTTCTGAACTTAGTTTTGGTCATTATAAGGTTTTAAGATCTAAATTTTGAAAATTGTTCAAGAATTAATCACCTAAACCTGCTCATCAAATTGACTGAGCTAATTAAGTGAATATTTGCAGTAATGTAATAAGAATTTCCTTCTATTATAGTAGTTTTATGTTCATTGAAAACAAATATAGTTTTCTTTTAATTAGTAATTCTATTTTGGTATCTATATATATAGGTATATACACGATGACAGTGTACCAGCAAAAGGTGCCTATGTTGGCTTGGCTCCACCAGGAGATGTGGGATCTTGGCAAAGAGAATGCAAGGTGACTTGAAAAAGACAAAAATATAGTCTGGTCTTGAGTGTACACGTTCTTATTACTATGCTAATTTTCACTATAATGTGCCATTATACCATTTTATGAACTTAATTATAGGCAGACAAAGTTACCATTAGCTAATTTATATATTTCATTTTAATTGTTATCAGAATTATCAGTTTTGGGCTAAAGCAGACGACAATGGCTATTTCTCCATCAGCAATATACATGCTGGCGACTATAATCTTTATGCATGGGTACCTGGTTTTATTGGTGACTATAAATATGATGTAGATATGAATATAACAAAAGGTATATTCATCAACCCTTTTATTATTTTTCTTTTAAAACTAGATAGAGTTTAATTTTGTGTTAACTATTTTGTATTTGTTTTATGTGAAAACAGGTAGTGACATAAACATTGGTGATCTTGTGTATGAACCTCCAAGAGATGGTCCAACATTATGGGAAATAGGCATCCCTGATCGCTCAGCTGCTGAGTTTTATGTTCCTGATCCAAATCCCCAATATATCAACAAACTCTATGTTAATCATCCTGACAAGTTAGTCACCTACTTTTCAACTTAACCTTTCAGTATGATTAAAGATTGAATCTAGAACAAATTTTCAAAATCCAAACATTAACACCAATGGACCACATTAATTTCCCATATGTAAATGCAGTGAAAGCTTGTAAATTGACCAAGACTATTCATATACTAATTGTTATAGTCAATTATAATTGGCAGGTTTAGGCAATATGGGTTATGGGAGAGATATGCAGAATTATACCCTGACAAAGACTTGATCTACACCATTGGTGTTAGTGACTACACCAAAGATTGGTTCTTTGCTCAAGTTACCAGGTAGAGATATAGTACTTTCATTTCATAATAGATTTTGCATTAAAAATAATGAAAATTTTTCCTTCCCATTATTTTCAGGAAGAAAGATGATAATACATATCAAGGAACCACGTGGCAAATCAAGTTTAAGCTTGACAATGTGAACAAAAGCAGTAGCTATAAACTGCGAGTGGCTCTTGCATCAGCAACATTATCTGAACTTCAGGTGCATTTCTTAGTTAATTTCATGCATTGGATTGATAGTATAGTACTAATTAAGTTCTAGCTTATCTTATGTTTCATATGTAAAATACATTGTTTACAATTTTAGGTTCGAGTAAATGATCCAAAGGCTAGTCGTCCTCTATTTTCAAGTGGGTTGATAGGAAGGGATAACTCAATTGCTAGGCATGGAATTCATGGGCTTTATTGGCTTTACAATGTGGACATACCAAGTGCTCAACTTGTTAAAGGAGATAACACCATCTTTTTGACACAGACAAGAGGCAATGGCCCATTTCAAGCCCTTATGTATGACTATATTCGTTTGGAAGGTCCAGCACTTGTCTAGTTTCAACAAGAAAAATATTTGGAAATAAATTAAGAATGGTGCTTTGAAAGAATGAAAATTTGCATCTTTTTTTTTAAACTTATTTGGATCTTTATGTCTTTGACTTTGACTGTTGTACTAAATATATGTGAAAGACCTTGTATTCATTTTGGATTATAATGTTGTACAAGAAAAATAAACATAAACATGGATTATAAGTTTGGGATTTTTAAAATACAAGATGTTTTATAATATATTCAATTTTACAGAGTCCAGCCAGCAAGCAAGGGAGAAACTAAAAAAGAACAAAGTCCAGTCATTCATATATAAGGTCATTGATTAACTGCAATGAAAATCAACTTTTATTTCTTTCTATGAATCACAAAAATTTATTTATCAGAGATAGACAAAACCAAAAAGCCTCATTGTGTAACAGAGAAGGAAACAACCCCTTGGACTGGTTTCTCACTTTCCACAACTACAACATTATTTGACACATTGGTCACTGAATGTGCCACAAACTTGGGTTCCTCTTGTGAGTAAAATGAATACTGAAAATGACTAATCCTATTAGGGAATAACAAAATATTTGAAAAATCAGCCACCCACTCTGTGCCATTTCCAGGCACAGTTAACATCCCAACAGTTGATCTCAAGCTCATGCCTTTCACATTGTTCCTATCAATCACCACCTGATCAATGGCACTGAATTGTCCATCTAGAGTTACAATTGGAACCTTACTATTGGGGTTCCCACTGAACATATTATCAACTATATTCAAACCAGAAATTTGTCCTTTAATTGACTTCAAAACAATATTAGCATCCCCTAAGAAAAATCCATTAGTGACATGAGCTTGAACAGGATCTTCCATGACTATAGCTGTATAATCCATGTAACAATTGTCAATTCTAGTTTGTGAATTCCCTGCCAATTTCACCAAAATACCAATTCCACCAAACCCTGTTGCCTTATTATAACAATGCACCCCTGTGATCATGTTAGCTTGTCCCCTTATAACAATCCCAATGGCTGCAGAGAAAATTGCAACATCTGTGATTGCATTGTCATTGCTAGCAAGATCAATGGCAGTGCCAGAGAATTCCCTCTCCCCTTTGTCCCCACCAACTGTTGAGTGTTGTCCAAGGAAACAGCTTGATATGTAGGTCTCATGACCACGTTGGACTAGAATTCCTTCTGTGGTGAAATGGAGGAAGAAGCAGTTGCTAATCCTGATTCTAGCAGAGTCAACAATGAAGATCCCTCCACCCCGGTAGCTAGAATCAAAGAGGATGTCTCTAAATGTTATGTCTTCATAGTAAATTCCTATAGTTTGCTGAAGTTTGTTGTTGTTGAAGCCATGATCATGAGTGGAATTGGATGGTGTTGTTTTTTGGGGCTTTTGGGAGTTTGATAACTCAATAAGATGCCGATCAGTAGGAAATGTATCAGAAGCTCTCAATGTTCCTCCTTGTACCTAATCAAATTTTCATGTGTACAAGTTTCAGTGCAAGATGAAGGACTATAGAGTATAGAATCCCAAAACCATGGTTTTGAACTCTTCAAAAAGTGAAACCAAATATGCAATTATAGTGTGTTTGGTTTATCGCGAGATCACATTTCAATTATGGATCCAGGTGTGGCGTTAGCATAGATTCACGTTTGAAATGTAGTTTTAAAGTAAACCAAACACACACTTAGACTAGAGTCACTAAATAAAGTGTTCATTAATAAAGCGTTTTTTATTTACCCCATAATCACGTTTCAAAAAAGTGAATCCTGGAAACGTAACGTTGGCTTAAATCCACGTTTGAATTCAATCGTGGTTTTGTAATAAGCCAAACAAGATAATTGAGTATCAATACCAAAGTGCATGAATCAAGATGAATCTTCCTCGTATCCATGTATAGGAGGCATCGTAGACCCAATTATTAAGATTTAAATATCACATGCAACACAATTTTTGTTAAATTCAAATAAATAATCAAAAGAGAGCAAAATATTAGACAGAAAAAATGTTTGACTACAAAAGTGTTATGTATAACTAATTCAAGAAAAAATTAAAAATTATAATAAAAGAAAAACATTAAAAACTATAAAGAAGATATATAATTATTTTTAAAAATATGTCATTTTTTAAGTATATATTAAAAGGTATATGCTAATTTATAGCTCGTTTGCTTTGTGTCTGTTTGGTTTAAATTTCTGATCATGCAGAATTAATTTCACATAATTAAATTTAAATAACTTTCGTTCAATTGTAAAATGTATTTCACTCATTTTGTCATTTCCAATCTTTAATATCGAGCAGGCACTGAACTATCTCTATGCATAATCTATGGATGCGATTTTTTTTTTATTCTTTCTTTCTCTCTCTATATATAGGTATAGGTGGATCAACTTATTCTGACAATAACTCTTGACAAAGTTACTTCGCTTGCTAACATTTTATATACATTGAATTTCATTGGTCCAACCATCATACTGAAAGTTTTCATTAATTAGATTAACCCTACAAAATTTCATAAATTTTAAAAATCATTTGAGATACTTCATCAAATCACTTCATTTTAATGTATAATAGTATTCTTCTTAAAATATAAATAAATATTTACTCTAAAATTACACATTTGAATGTCTAATTTATCTAAAATTTTGTATGCATAATCATCATATTAATATTACATTATTCAACGGTTAGATTTATTAAATCCTTATTAAATTCAAATTCAATTTAATCTAAAGACTATATTTTAACCCTCTCATTTCTCATAATAAAACACTCCTCTCACTTGATACACTCCCTATATATATACATACATATATATATATATATATCCAAGGTTCTCTCTGTTTCTTTCTCAACAAAAATCTTTATCTAAGAAAAATAAATGAATCTTTTTATGGTGTGGTTCTTTTTTGTATTAGTAACGTTAGAAACTAACCCTGAGTCTGACCACCACTATTTTGACTTCATTCACCTAAACGTCTGAAGTAGTCAAATGTAGGTCCAATGGCATGTGACTAAGCGTTACTTAGGGATGCTTTTTGTTTTTGTTTTTACTATGATTATCTTAGAAATTACGGTTCATCCACCTAATTAATTACTTCAATTTTGAATTTTCATGTATGTGTACAAAGATAAGATCACTTTTTTTTTACAGGACAGGTATCCCCTATTATCAGGAGCAATCCTGTTCGGAGCTTAGTCACAGTTAAGGCTCCTCACCCGTCGAAGAATGTATTTAATGGGAATCTAAGTTATTCCCACAATCTCAATCTGTCTTGCTTGCTACGTGACAACTTTTGGTAGATAAGATCACTTTTAATAGGGAAAAAAAATCACTTCTTTTCAAGGACAGTAACAGCTTTAACATAAAAGAAAAGGGACAATATCAACAACTGCATTAAAGTAACAAAGGAGGATCATAAAATGATACTGACCACAACATTGGCAATAGCAGAGGAAGGAAATGTGATGGGTTTGCTGATTGAATAGTTTCCACCTTGCAGATCAATCACAACACCTCCAAGGTCTTTAACACCTGGCAACATTTCAAGCCCACTCTCCATCTCAAAAACATCTTCAAGAGCTTTCAGAATGGCATCACTACTGTCTTGTGCCCCTGTTGGGTCTGCACCATACCCAATTGGGTACACCACTCTGCCACTCTAATTCAATTTCAAAACCAAAACCATGCAAAGATTGAGATTTTTTTAATTAATTTGCTTTCAGTTTCAAATTAAGAAATGCTGCAAAGTTTAAAAAAAAAAAAAGTAGAAAAAGGAAGCATTGTCACCTACCCCTTTTGTGTCTGAAGAGGCAGAGGGTGGTTGGGACAAGGTGGTAGCAATGGCCTCTCTGTGTTTAAGTTTGCTCCTGAAATGAGAAAACTCTGTATGTTCATTGAAGCAAGTGGCTTCTTGTACCACCAATAATAAGAGAAAGGCTAAGGTTGAGAATCTCATGGTTTTGGGCACTGACAAATTTTTACAATGAAGATTTTGGGTTTGATTTCTCATACACAGAGAGACAGACACTGGCAAAGGGAGTGAAGGCAATTATGTAGCAGATGTAACTGTTTTCTTCCTCCTTTAAGATTATATGCTCTCCACTCCTTCTACGCTATTGAATTGGTTGTTGTCTTTCTGCATGTTCCCCATGACCTTTAAAAAGCACACATGCCAAAAGCTAATAAGCACACTTTAAAATTAATTGCATATTATCTAAATTTTTAGAGTAATATTAAAAAAAAAAAAAACTTTGATTGATTGACAATGAGGGATAATCTTTTCACATTAATATTTTATTACTCCCTCCTATCCTATTTATAAAATAAAGTTTGAAATTTTTTCATGGTCCTATTTATAAGATAAAGTGCACTAATCTAGAAGCATTTATTGTTTTTTCTTATTTTTACCCTTGTTGACCATTAAAGATTTTAATCAACACATTAATTACTTTTTTTAATATGTGTGTTTTTATCTGAATTATCTTATAAATAGAATCGGAGGGAATATTATTTAGCACGCGTCGATAAAAATGAATTATCGACTTCTCAGCAAATTATTTTCATAGTGAAGTGAAAATCTTAATTTTTTTTTATTTGAGAAAATCTTAATTCTTCAGGTAAGATACTCGTCTGTACACTTTTGACTTTACCATCAATAGTTACCTTTCACTACAACTACAAAATTTAATATTTTAATGTTAGTCATTATCAATATCTATTTATATATACTTGAGAAACATTAATGACAATATTAATTGATTATCACTTGATGTTAAAAAAAATTAAATACATTTAATGATGCTTTATAGATAGTAATTATTATTTGAGGAAAAGTACTTTAAATACATTTAATGATGTTAGTTGCTTTCATTAAAAAATGTTTGATAAAATTAGCTAAATATTGTAAAATATCAATAAGAACATTATTAAAATGACAAATAATTATGTGTGATGATTATTGAGGAATAAAATTATAAAATAATTTTGGCTAGTTGCTATAAAAGCAAGCTTTTTTTAAAAGAAAAAAATTACCTCAAATGACTTTTCAAAAAAGTTACAGTAGCTACCTGAAAAAGCTAAATTATCAAAAATGGTTTCAACTTTCACCTAGTTAGCTAAAATGTTTTATCAAACACTCTCATAATATTAAAAATGTGTTTGGTAAGATCAAAAAAACTAGCTTCTAACTTATTTTATTAGCTTATAAGTTAGTTTAATCAACATAAAAGTGTTTGGTAAAATACATAAAACTATCTTATTTTAATAGTTTTTAGCTTGTAGTCTCTAGTTTTTTTTTATATTTTTATCCTCATATTTTAATACTCTTTCCTATTTATTTTAAATTTATTTTTATCCTTTTTCAACGTTGTTAATAAAAATTCCCTCTTCTCTCTCCCTTTACTCTCTTCTCTTTCAAATATCTTTCACATTTTTACTTAAAAATTACTTAAATTATCTTTTTTTTAATTTTCTCAATTATTTTTATATTATACTATTTATTTTAATTATTTCACTATTTAGTTTAATTTTTAATAAATTATCTTATCACTAAAAAAGTTAATACACATTTAAAATTTATAAAAAAAACTAAAATATTGTTTACCTAATAATATTTTTTTATCAAAAAAGTTAGAATTTATATAATTAAACCCTAAATATATCTTTTTGTGTCATTTTATTTTTAGTGGCTAGCTAACATAGCCATTATATATATGTTTAAAATATAATACTAAATCTGATTATTTTATAAAAAAACAAATGACTAAATCTTTAGATCAATAAAAACCATTTAAAAATTAATTAATTATAATTGATAATGTCATAAATCTAAGTTTTATTCCAAACATATTTATAATTAATAATAAATACATCTACTTGTAGAGAATACGATTAAGTGTCTCATTAACATATAACTCATAATGAATGATAATAATTATAATAAAAAAAAGTTGATCGGAAGTTCATCAAATTAGTTTCTTCTTCCAACCTTTTTGCCTTAATTATCCTTTTGCCTTTTTTTTAATTCAATTTTCCTTTGATATCTCGCAATACGTCGGCGTATCAGTGTATTCCTTACAGAACATAAGCAAATTAAGCAAACCCCCGCCCTCCCGGGTTTTCTAATATTATTATTTAGGGTGATCTTCCTTCCTTTACAGACAAACCTACCTAATGAATGGAATAACTTTGGATGAAAAGGGAAGGAAGGAAAGAAGGAAACAAAATAAGGTAGTATAAGCAAAAGGCTAAGAACAAACTATTAAAAGGAACCCCTCACACAAAAGTTTTATTACAAAAGCTACAAGATTACAAAATCCAGCACGTACTACTTTCCTTTTAGCAAAGTAATTCCCATAATGTTCTCTTGGAAAAACAAAATATATAGGTGGGCATTGTTGAGCTGCCTTACGTTTCCCTTTTCAGAGATTGTTCAATTTGGTTTGTTTAATGCCTATAATAGTTAAAATGTTCCATTTTTGTTGGTTTTAGAAATTAATGGAAGTGACCTTATGTTTATGTATGATCTTCTAAAGGATGTGAATAAAATCTCATACAAAATAGAGTGATAAATTCAACTTCTTTTATAAGTTAAAATTAGTTACTTATGGATAAATTAAATGAGAGACTTTTGGAGAAGTTGAGTTACTAAGACTAATTTTAATTTCTTGAAGAATTTAAATTCATTTTACCTTATTGATTCATTAATTGTATTTTCTTCTCCTAAAAGTTGGAGAAGATTTTTCAAACTGGCCTTATAACTTTATTTCAAAGAAAAAATTTGCAAATTGGTTAGGGTAGTCATCAATTTTACAAATGCCTCACTTCTGAACGTATGGTCTTGTATGTTATTGTTTGAATTCTATTTTGTTTTCATTCCCTAATTCTGAATGTATGGACTTTAGATGTGTTGTAATTATATTATGTTTTCATCACTTGAAAATCAAGTAACATGTTTTTTAACTTAAAGGATGGCCAACTGATGATGGTACAGGAGCAACTAGGATAAAGTGTTCTTTTTTAAATTGAAATTTCATCATTATTTCAGTCATTAGTAATGTAAAATGCTAAATAGGAGTTGAATTTGACATACTGCAGAAAACCTCAAGCTGGCAAATTTGAGTCTTATTCACAAGAATCAAGTTCCATAGGGTGAAAAATTATATATTTGTGCCAATACTCTGAATATGTTTTCCCAAACAAGGACAATGGGCATACAAGATTTAGTTGTATCTTGAGATGAACATATTCCAATCAGACTCAAAAATTTTCTTTAAGCTTATATACATGGATAACTCTTCTCAGAAAGGCAAACACTCAACAATAGTAAGAAGATAAAACATGCACAAGTGTCATCACTCATCAAATAAATTCACAAGAGCACATCAACATGCCTCTCCCTAGTCTTAGCACTCTACCCCACATTGTTTGAGTACTGGACCAGTTTGCTTGGGCAAGAAAGGATCAATCCTGACCCAAATCAATGAGAAAATGGATGCTAGAAGGATTGACCAAAGGACCACAATGGTAGGAGTCCTATTTTGCTTTCCCATTAGACCTTTGAGGAAAGGATATAAGTGAACAATGACCCAGAAGGCAAAGAATAGCTTCCCAAACAAAGGTCCCCATGAGCCAGAACCATTGTTAATGGCATCAGAGACTCCAGCCACAACTCCCACAATATTCAAGATTATAAGAGTGGTTGGTGGGATGAGAAGAGTAGTCCACTTGAAGAGATACAACTCTCCAAATTCAGTATCCTCTGCTGCTTTTGCTGTGACAGTAAAATTGGTGTCTACTCCAGCAAGAACTTTAAGGAGACCTTGAAACACAGCAAAAAGATGTGCAGAAACACCTCCAATGACCCAAAATTGCTCATTGCGCCACCAGTCTTCAATGGTAACTCCACTCCATCGGAGCTCAAGCACACCAGTCAAAATGATGGAGATAAATAGAGCCATAAACCAAACACTAGCAAGGTTGGTCAGCTGCATAGGAAAACCAAAAAAAAAAAAGATTACATTTAGAAAACACATAATCTTTTCACAAGAAATTTATAGTTGTGTACATACAGTGGGGATGATGAACTTTCCAGTCAAGAGACACACTGCTGGAACTGTGCAGTATGCAAGTAGAGGGATGGAAGTGAATGGATAAACAATGGTATTAGTGTAAGCCAGCCTCTCAAGGTACTTCAGTTTTCCTCCATAGCCATACCACAATGGACAATGGCGACTAAGGAAAATCTCAACAGAACCAAGAGCCCACCTCAGAACTTGGTGCAACCTATCTGATAGATTTATAGGAGCAGATCCCTTGAAAGCTGCTCTCTTTGGCATGCAATATACTGATTTCCATCCTCTGCAGTGCATCTTAAACCCAGTCAAAATATCTTCTGTGACCGAACCATAAATCCATCCAATCTGAAATGAAAACAAGTTTGTCAGAAGGATACATAGATATAGCAATCATGGAACTCTATATCTACCTTGTTTTATGTTGTAAAGGGATATGTAATCAATAACTATAGACCAATGTATTTTCCTATTTGATATGCAAAGTAAAGTATCAAGAAAATCCAAATGTTTCTTCATCATTGTTTTGAGATTAATGGCTTTACCTCTTTGCCCCATTCAGTTTTCTCTTCATATCCACAGCTTATAACATGAATGGCTTCCTTGACCAATGATTGAGTATTTGTTCCTTCAGGAAATCCTCCATTTTCCATCAAAGTGGAAGCAATGAAAACTGGTGACTGTCCAAATCGCTTCTCAAAACTTTTCTGGGACATGAGGGATGATTTCTCTAATTCTTCATAGCCTTCAAACCCTTCTTCAATCTCTTCAAGATCAAACATGGACCCAGACCCTTTTCTAACATAATCTTTCCCCATCATTTTCTTCTTCTTTTTGTACAATCCACTAAAGAGACCCTTTCCTGATTTCTTTTTTGACTTGGACTTCCTACCACCACAACAAAAGCAACACCATGATGGCCAGCAATCACATGTCATCTTTGGCCTTTTCTCAGACACTGGAGGATCATAGCCATATAATGCTTGTCTGTTGAACACAGTTCCAGTACCAACATAAACTGGACCTTGAATCCCATCAAGCCCTTTCATATTGATCTATGATAAAAGCAACATTCAAGACAAGCGGTTAAGATCAGTTAGTGAAATGCAATTGGCATATATTTGTTAAATTTGAGCTTACAAGAATGATACTTACATCAAAGAATACAGTGTTGCGATTAGCATATCTATCATGGCGATCAATACCATCAAATCTTTGTGGAAATTGGACATAACAGAGCTTCTTCCCAAGCTGGGGATCCATTAAAAAGCACATAGCCTCTCTTACAGCCTTGCTATTATTGATGTAGTGGTCACAATCCAGATTCAACATGAATGGTGCATTTGTAAGCACAGCAGAAACTCGAACCTTTTGAGAATAGACAATAGCAAGAGTTACAAACATGTTTCTGAAATCCAATTTTTGCAAGAATTAAACAATATCAAGTTCTTGAACTTACCAAAGCATTCATGGCACCAGCTTTCTTGTGGTGTGGATAGCCAGGACGTTTTTCACGAGAAATATACACAAGTTTTGGCAACTCCTTGCCTTCCACATCTAGTGCACCAGCACTTCCTAAATACACCTGCAAAGACAAGTCCATGAGCCATATCAGTTAAGATGACATCAACTATTCCTCACATTAATTGGGATAGGCCTAATTCAATAGCTATTCACATTTCATGATGAGTGTAAGGTTTTCCTTAATGATAAGATAATGAAAGTACACAAAAGAAGAACTACTGTTTGATTAGCATTTTCATTTCCTGTTTTCATTTTTTGTTTTCTGTTTTCTGAAATTTTATAAAGGAAAAACTGGAAATGCTGGAAACAAAAAAATTCTGTTTCCAGCCTTTCCAGTTTTTCCTTTGTAAAATTTCAGAAAACAGGAAACAGAATGAAAACAGAAAATGGAAACAGGAAATGGAAATTCAAACCAAATAAGCCCTAAAGAATGCATTTGCAATAGCCAAACCAAACCTGAATCATTCCTGGATGATCACGGGTGTTGTTCCCAGGCCATGGAGTTCCATCCTGCATCACCCACCCCTCTTCTGGTTTCTTCTGAGCATTTGCCACCAAAGCATTAATTTTCACTTTAAATTCTTCATATTCTCTCTGCCATAGAGAAAACAAAACACACAATAAGTCAGTTTGGCATGGAGATATTGAATTTGAGACATAAAAAAAAAAAAAATCTTTCTTTTCCTATATTTACATTATGTATCCCACCTTCATAGCCCTTCGTTCCTTCACAAATGTAGGATGTACCTTATCCTTCAAGTAATCAATCTTCTCATTAAAATAGTACTCAGGAGCCCTTGGCTCTATGCTATACTTCTTGCAAAAAGGAACCCATCTTCTTGCAAATTCAGCAGTTTCTGCCAATGAATCAAACAGAAGCATAGATGCACCATCATCTGATACATAGCAGCAGACCTTCTCCACAGGGTAGTCAACAGAAAGGATTGACAGAACAGTGTTTGCTGTTATAATGGGTGGTTCCTTCAAAGGGTCCACAGTACTCACAAAGACATCAACTGGGGCCAGTTGGTTTGGTTCCCCTTCACGCTCAAACCTTATGGACAAACGGTCCAGGTAAGTTTCACGTGTGATGGGGAACCACTTAGGGAACTGATCAAGAATCCATGACAGTGCAAACCATATTTCACATATCACAGAGATAAGCCACAAGGCAAATGCATCATATGCTGGAGTTAAGATACGGAATCTAAAGAAAAAAGCTAGGATGACAAGCCTCATGACAATTACTATGCGATATGGATTGATTAAGCTTGAAGATATTGGAACCTTGCGCCACAATGGTTGCCTAGCTTCAGCCAAACTGTCAGGTGCCAAACAAAAAATGAAATCAGTGCCAATCCAATCAACATTTAACAATATTCAGATTAGTATTCCCTTAAAAACTTTGGTGATACAATTATTTATAGATCATCTTTGAATTTGACAGCATTCAAGGAGAAAATGCAATCTCATGTCATGTACAAAAGTTGATATATGTGCTTAATTTCTTCTCATAAAAAAAAGGAAGTAGTCTCATGTACATAGACTATGATATTTTCTATCAACAGGAAAGAGCAATAGAGGAAAGTATCACTTACAGGTAGTCATCATCTTCACCTTGGTCTTCTTTTCCATCCTCTTTGTTTAGTAGACCTCTCTTTTCTTGCCTGACTTTCCATTTCTCTACTCTTTCTTGCCATTCTGCATTACTGTGTAATTCTTTCTCCCCTTCAAAATCCTTGCCAGCAACTATAGAACAGTAGACCAACATATAAACAAGAAATAATTTCCCAGAAAACAAAAATCATCATCATCATGGATAATTAGTCATTTGCCTATACAATTGTCTTTACAAAATTAAACAAGTTGCTTGCTTAGTGCTTACCACTTCCTGCTGAAGAGAAAGCTTGACCATTGGGATGCAATTTCTGTTGATTATAATCCCCATTTTCCTGTAAAAATCAAAACAGCCCCATAGTCTCATTAATTATTCATATTCAATTAATTGGTAAGTTGATTTCTCATTTTCATGATTCTGATGTCATATCATTAGAAGAAATTACCACATGATTAACATCACGATGCTGGTCTAGATCATCATGATGATTCTTAATCTGAAATTCATCATCAAAATCACCAGCATCAAAGTTTTCCTCTTCATCTCCAACCACTCTAGGAGAACCTGTAGAGAAGCCACCGTGATCACCATGTCTATATAAGTTAACAAGCCCACATTTTTCATAACAATTTTATGTCCTTATAATAACACAAAGTTTCATTCAGTGACAGAGGTAGGCTATAAGGCTAACCTTTTTGACGTTTATAGCGAGTGTTGCATTGAGGGCAGCATTGGTTCCCTTCACTCCTCTCATACTCATAACAAGGTCGACAAACAGGAAATCCACACACATGACAAGCCACAAACAGCTCCCCATTTTCCTTATATCCAATCTCATCACCACAAACTCGACATGTTTTTGATGAAGATTGACGTGTAGGAGGCTTATGCTGAAAAAAAGAAGAAAATTAAAAGAAAACACATAAATAGAATCAATGGCAGAAAATGGGTCATGCAGGATTTAGGAAACACATTAGACGAAAGTGATTTAAAATCAGTTATAACAGAATTGATTCTCACTATTTCTAACTGGTAAGCAATATGAGAATTGAGAAACTAACAGGAAACAAGGAACAAAAAAAAAAGAGAAGTTAAGTACCTCATCAGAGTCATGTGAGAAATGAGAATGAGAGCCAGTGATCAAGCCAGCCATGGAGTTTGAGGCCATGGCAAAGCCAAGGTTACAGAGCAGTTGGGAAGAGTACAGGAAAAGAGGGTTATATATGAAAATGTAGGTTGAGAGTAAAACATCAAAGTTATGGTTGTGGATGCAAGAGTATGTACCAAACTGTGAGTTGGGGGGTCGTGGGTTTGAGTCTAAGAGACGTCAGGGAGGGAGTGATAGGTGTGAAGGGCTTTTCTTTTATTATTAAGCTTGCTTGGACTCAAAGGAGGTGTCTTTTTCTAGTTCTTCTTCATGCATCATCAATAAGATACATTCATGTTATTTGATATTTCACACAAGCTAAGCTGGTTATAATGTCACGTCCCCTACCTTTCTCTGTTGAAAATGGAAGACCTGCAATGGAGGCGTCTTTTAATTTCTAGTTCTTAATGCATTCATCAACATGATACATGTTGCACATAAGGGAGTTGTAATGTCACATCTCCACATTTCTCAGATGACAACCTAATGGAAAATGGTATTTGTAGGAGGAAGAGTGGTGCAATGTTGATCACATGCAAGATCTTCAAAGTTCCACAATGGAACATAGAGAGCGTGTCTTGGAATTTGAATCCAGCATTCTTAATATTCAGGAACAATGTAGTAACATAGACATTTTTTTCTTTGGAAATATTTGATTTTTGCTGCGCAAGTTAGAAATATGGGCTTATGAGTGAACAGACCACAACTTTTTTCTTCAATTTTCAAAGATGGGCTTCCCATTCAAGTCCTTTGAGTTTGAGGTATAGCATCACAAACGGGGTATTATATTCACACCACCCTTTATACTATTCACACCACCCGTATTTTTATTTTATTGTTTTTCTGAATTACTCTTCCCCGCTTTTCTTTCTTCCCTTTTCTTCTCCTCAACCATGGCCGCAGCACCCTTCCCTTTTATCTCTTTTTTTTTTCATCTTGATTTTTTAAGTGCCGACACAATTTAAAAAAAAAAATCGTGTATGAGGAATTTAATTTCCGATATATAATTTTTGTATCAATATTCGGTACACAATTAGAAAATTGTGCATAAAAAATTCAATTTCCGGACCATATTTCAAATTGTGTACTGGATAATTCAATTTTCGATATGTAATTTTTATTTACCAGAAATTGTGTAATTTTTTTATGTGTTAAAAGGGAATTGAAACCCCAGAGGCAAGGTAATGGTTACCATTCCTGAATTTATGTCGGGGAATTTTTATCCTCATTCTCATCTTCATTGGAAAAAATTCTCTAATTTTGGGTCTCCAAATGGAATAGTCCGATAAAATCCTTAAACTCTGTTAGACATTGTTATTTCTAGATATAGTTACTAATTTTTCAAATTGAATATCGTGCAACACTAAATACTTGTGGCTCAATTGTCAATGCAAACTGAGATTGCAGAAATAGTTATTAGGTTTGATCCCCACTAAACAGTAAACACATTGTTAGAAATGGGTGAAGAGTTTTCCTTAAAAAGTTATTTGAGGTAGTTTTTAAAAAAAAAAACTCACTCTAGCTGAAAATTTAAGGAAAAACTATTTGAGGTAGCTTTTTTTTAACAAAATCCATTTTTCAGCTACTAGTTGAAAACTTATCACAAGTTTATCTCTTAACAACCACGCATTCATCATTATTTAGTAATTAATGATGTCCTTATATGTCCTTTTACTAATTTCAATTAGTTTTACCAAACATTTTTAATCAAATCAACTAGTTTTTACTACCTTCGTTTCAAAATTGGTGTTATTTTAGCATACTCCTGAGTTTCAAAACTCTTGTTGTTTTAGATATCCAAAAAAAATTAATTACTTTTTTTTCAACTATACCCTTATTTAATTACTTACATCAACCACCAACTACTTTTATTTTCTCTCTCTTAACTACATAAGTCTTTATTATACAAATACTTTTTTTTATATTTTCAAGGCATTTTAATGACTTAATATTAAGTCATTTTACACACCCACTAACTAACCTTCTTTCTTGCACGCGAGGGTATTTTAGTAAAGATATTATTAAATTAAAACACATCAATCATTTTCCTGGTCCGTGCGCATAACCTTAAACAACAAGAGTTTTGAAACGGAGATAATAACTTTTATCTAATTTTTTAGTTTTCAGCTAATTTTTTCAATTAGTTTTTCCACACATATACTCTGAACCCGAGGTAATAGGAAATATAAGTAGTTAATATTAAAAAAAAAATGATATCGTGCAACAAAGCAAAGCAGCCCACCGAGAAACTCAAAATAGCAAGGATTAGTTACACTTGCAATTTCAAACCTGTAGACCTTCGCTGCTTCTACGGTTCTACCTAGAATTTGTTCACCATCCATCTATTTTGTGACACAAAAAACTCCAGATTCACGTTAGGCACTTCTTCAACATTATCGACTAATCTGTTCAACTACGGCACCTGGAAGTTATTGCTCTAGCACAATTTTATCTGAGCAATTACGATTATTTTCGTACTTAATTAGTACTTCTGGCCCTACCAATGTGTTTGAAAAATGCATTCCATTATAATGGTGACGGTAAAAGAAAAGCATTTGTGATAATTGCCACATGACCTTTGACGAATTAGCGGCTATAAATTAAGCTAGTCACATGTAGACCCCAAAATCAATGAAAATTGCATTTTCCTGTGGACCAACTTTAGACTACTAAGTTCATTTTAGTAAGAGCTGAACTCATTAATTGGTTAATCTTTTTAATAATTGGAAAGTTATTCGTCTCAACTCTGAATTTCCTATATTAAAATTCTCTCATAATTTTATTTATTGTGCATCATGAGCCAGTTTTATGAACCAAACTGTTGAAAATGTATATTCTCTATCAAATACCTTACCTTCACTTACAGTATAACTTGTGGTTCAATCAATCTAAATCTTCTTATAAATCTATAACAATGTTAAGTATGGTACTAATTTGTCCAAAGAAAGAAAGGAAAACTTCACAACCAAGGTATGCACAATTCCCTCTTCAGTCAGGACTCAAGGACCAAACTTTTGGTCACCAGCTTCAAACCTTCAACTTACCATGCTTTGATCCACCGTAA
This sequence comes from Sesbania bispinosa, assembly GCA_026901365.1. Taxonomy (NCBI): domain Eukaryota; kingdom Viridiplantae; phylum Streptophyta; class Magnoliopsida; order Fabales; family Fabaceae; genus Sesbania; species Sesbania bispinosa. The sequence goes on from QLOH01000431.1 coordinate 803,659, forward strand.
CAAAAACATTTGCATTTACTGCTTCATTTGTTTCAATCACAATGCGATTCTCAGACACATTCCTCAGAGCATGATTAGGGAAGGTGCTTCCTGTGGAGCTTAATGAATACTGAACATTTTTTATAAGGTTAGGAAAAAGAAGAACATTGCTAAAATCAACAGTCCATGAGGTTCCATTCCCTTGCATAGACATTTTTGCAACTGTGGCCTTTAAATTCATCCCCCTCACAATGTTCCTGTCAACAATAACTTGATCAATTTGTTGGAAAGGACTATTTGATTGGTCCAGCTGAACAATTTGGACCCCATTATTTGAGCCTGAGAACATGTTATCAACAATATTAACACCATTTACAACCCCTTTTATAGATTTTAGGACAATATTAGCATCACCAAGGAAGAAACTGCTGGAGATATGGAGTTGAACTGGGTCTTCTGAAACAATACTGGTGTAATCCATGTAAGAATTCACAATCCTGGTTTGTGTCAAACCAGGTAGTTTCAAATAAATCCCAGTACCTCCAAAGCCAGTGGCCTTATTGTAACAATGTACACCAGAAAAAGTGTTGGCCTGACCAGTAACCATGATTCCTATAGCAGCAGAGAAAACTACAACATCTGTGACAGCATTATCATTACCCTGGAGGTTTATTCCAGTGCCTGAAAAGTTCCTTTCATTTTTATCCCCACCAGCAGTTATATGCTGGCCAAGGAAGGAGTTCCTGATGTAGGTTTCATGGCCACTTTGGACTAAAATTCCATTGGTGGTGAAATGTGTGATGTAACAGTTTTCTATGTTAGTTCTAAGTGAGTTTATGACTGAAATGCCTCCTCCCCTGAAGTTTGAGTCCAACAAGAGATCCTTGAGAGTTATGTACTCAAAATTGTAGGATGATGAAGGGGAACTCTTCTTGTTTTCTCCACTGTTCTCACTAGAAGAGGCTGATAAATCAATGATGTAGCCATCTGCTGGAAAATTATCTGAGGCTCTTATGGTTCCTCCATGTATCTGTTTTTCCATCAAATTACAAACAAAAATCAAACTGAGCTGTCAAAATTTGAATTCTTTTGGATTCCCTATTTAGTAAACAAATAAAAAGTATAGCTGCCTTGACTTTCTGCAACTTTGTGTTGTAAGAATTGGTAAAAAGCACAACTCTTCCATTCTAAAGTGACAAAAAAAGGAAGAAGGAAAATACTTTTTTTTTTTAAATCTCAATAGAAGTAGTCATACTTATTTTCTTGGTCTAGGTAGATCAACCGTTTCACCATTATGACTAAAATATATTAAAGTCTTGCAACACAATGCCAATTGTCAAACAATCATGACAATATAAGCTTTGGTAGATACTTTTTATATTATACATTAAGTAATACTTTATAGAAATCTATATTTGTCATGGAAATTTTTTTTCATGAATGATGAATAAAGTTAGCAACTAGAACAGTTTTTGCAGGCATACCATGAGGTTCCCCACCCCAGCTACCGGCAACTTTAGTGACCTACTGATCCTGTAACTTCCACCCTCAAGGTTAATCTGAGCACCTCCAAGGTCATTAATTCCTTCCATCAAATATCCTTCACTTGGACCCTTGGCTGCATCTGCTATGGCTGCAAGGAGTGCTTCAGTGCTATCTGAATTGCCTGTTGGGTCTGCACCATAAGATGTTACAAGGTATACCCTTGGATTGCTCACACCCTGCATGACAAAAAACATCAAACATTTGATATTTTCCCAAAGAAGTAAACTAAACTAAAGGTTATGCATGATTGAATTACCTCAATTGGCTGAGGAGAAGGAGAAGGGCTAGAAGATAGTGGTGAGAAAGAAGATGGTTCTGAAGCAATGGAATCATGTCTAGTTAGAGAGGCCTTAAATGACTGCAGTCTATGTATTGATTCATGATAGTTGCCACCAGAAATGGTTCTAGGAGGCAAATTCTCCCCACAAGCACAAACTAGAATGAAACAAGCCACCACAAGAAGCAAGGACCAAACCAGAGATCTTCTTGCCATTGTTGGTGTCTCTGGTGAGAGGTTTGAGATGCTGAGGTTAGTGTGAATCGGTTGGGGAAAGCATTCTAGTTGTGTGGCCATTTAAATAAGGTGGAGGGGAAACATAATAAGAAGGGAATAAGGGAATAGGAAGACATGGAAAGAAACAGGGTTAACTAAGATTTGATAAGAAAATGTGTAGGGACATTTTCATATTGGATCATACATATAACACCTTCATTTGGACTATATATATAGATATTAGTGAAGGTTGGTATGTAACCTTTTCCTGAAAACTTATAATTTTCCCTGACCTGATACAAAAGTAACCAGTTACCAACTTTGTACGTACCTTTCGGACCTCTACAAGTTTGACATTGTGTAAAAGGTATTTTGGATTAGGAAGAAAGTACTCCCCTCTAATAATTTCACTGAATTCTAACATGGAATTAATTATAGGGTAGACGGGGGACACCATTGTGCCACGTGGTAATGAGCTTGTGTAATACTCCCTTCGTTCCAAAACTCCTGATGTTTTAGCGTGCTCCTAAATTTCAAAACTTTTATTGTTTTAGATATATAAGAATAATTAATTAAGATTTTTTTAACTATGCCCTTATTTAATTACTCCCTCCGTTTCTTTTTATCTATCGTTTAAGGTTTTTGCACATAGATTAAGGAATGCAATAAGTGTGTCTTTTAGCTCCATTGTTTACAAATATATCATTTCTCTCTCTTATTAAAACATTTAAAGTTCTCCACCATTTCTAGTCATAAGCAATAAATACTCCATTATTTAATAAATTTGGAAGGGGTAAAGTTGGAAAATTAGCATTTATCGTTGTCTTGGTATGTGAAAACGACACTTATTTAGAAACAAATTTTATACTCTAAAACGACTATTAAAAAGAAACAGATGGAGTACTTACATCAACTAACACCTACTCTCATTATCTCTTTCTTAATTATATAAGTCTTTATATTTTCAAGGCATTTTAATGGCTTTAATGAACTCGGAACCATATACCACTACCTACTAACTAATCAATTCAGCACTTTTCACCCAGTATAAAATAAAACAAAATGGGGTAAGTGGTAGTTAAATGATATGGATGGATATTAAATGAGGGTATTTTAGTAAAATTAGTATTAAACTAAGACACATCAATCATTTTCTTGGTCTGTGCGCATAACCTTAAACTACAAGAGTTTTGGAACGGAGTGAGTACTATCTTTATATTATCATGATCCCTTTATACTTTACAAAAATATTACTATATCGGTTTTTCTAACCTGTGCAATATTGCACATGATAATAAAACAAAAGTAGAAAGGTTTTATTGGAAATTGCAACCATTAACATTATCAATGCATTAAGTGTTGTGATAGTTATAATTCTCAATAAAACATTTTCACTTTTTTTTATTATCTTGTGCAATATTGCACATGTTAAAAAATTCGATATTATATTAGTCTTAGTTTCACACCAACCTTTACCCTTTCTAGGAATAGTAATAAAATTACCAAAACGGACCCATTTTTTCTTTTTTTTTTTTGGTGAATACCAAAAACCAAAACGCACCCATAGTTGTTAATTAGGATTGACTTCAAGACATAATTTAATGGAACTCACATTTTTTTGTGTCAGCATAGCTGCATGATCGGAAGGAAAATATACTCTCTTTTGATGTGATCACAAAAGAGTTCATGTCATGTGCTTAATCTTAGTTTAGAGGTGAAATGAAAGTGAGAAAGCATGAAAATATTGCTTCCCTTAAATTTAGAGGATCGTTACAAACAATTCGTTCACGCTTTGGGTACCTCGCAATTTAATTTGAGCCAACTAGTCATATGGGAAGAGCTAGACGTGACAACGCAACCCAAGTCTTGAAAATGTTTCGAACATGTTTTTGTTTTCTTTTTTTTTTTTCCTAACAAACACTTTAGCCACATATTTTAATATTTTTTATTTGATGAAATTTATGTGAATTTTATTAAATAAAATTAAATATATTTTTCATTATAATATACGTTTATTATTTAATATGCTATCATGTGAGGGTGCTTTAAAGATAAAATAACCCTCATAAATATTTAATATTTTCAAATCTTAAAAGCATGTGAGGACGTTTAAGGAAAGAATCACTCTTGCATGACCTTACACTTAATCATTATAGGATTGTAATTGAGCTGAACTATTCATGAAATATTTAAGCTCGGCTTGTTAAATATTTAATCAAACTCATTTGTTTAATTAAACAAATAAGTCCAAACTTAAAGTTAGTCTCGATTATTTATCCAAGTCCAAGCCTTATAAGCTTGACATTAAGAGCTCGTGAATAGCTTGTTTATTATATATATAATAATTAAAGTAAAGTAAGATTAACAAAAATTAGAAAAAGAAAACATACAGTTATAAGTTTATTTTTAAAATAAAATAAAATAATAAAGTAAAATAATTACTATATATATATATATAAAGTATTGAAATATTTCTTATATTAGTCAAGAATTTATGTATTGAATTTCGAAAATATAATATTTTAGAATTTTTTTAACTATATATATCGTATATTAAGAATATATTTTGATTTTTATATTATCATTTAATAATAAAATATTTATTAAACCCTAAATTCATAAATTTTAAAAATGATTTAAAGAAATTTTCATGAGAGCGAAAACAATTAAGTTATAAATGAGTTAAACAAGTCAAACTCAAGCTTTGCTTTTCTTTAACACTAGCACAGTACCCGTGCGATGCACGGGTGACGTTAGGTTACTAGTGATGTTCGTTTTTATATATATATTTATTAAATTTTTATAATAAAATTAACTTATAATATAATCATATATATATATTAAATAGTGGAATGTGAAGAACATATTGTTATCATGTTTATAGAAAAAATAGTAACCAATACATCGTTAACATAATTATAAATTTAAAATATATTGATATTTAAGAATTAAAGTGTGAAAAAAGGATAAAAAAACAGTAGGAGCAAGATTGTCCCCGTGGAAAATATTTATGCTTCATTAAATTAAAAAACCTACTATTGTAATGAAATAAATTAATTAGAACGACTAATGAGAGGAAATATTTTAATATAACAATAATAATAAGAAAATAAAATGAAAATATAATAAAAAACAAAAAAAAAGAAAGAAAAAATGAAAATGGCAGGAGCAGGTATGCCTCCCGTGGAGAATACATGTGGTTCATAAAAAAAATATTTTACTGAAGTGAGAATAAAAAAACTAAAAAACACAAGTAAGAAAACACAACATGTGTATTTATGTGAAAAAAGGGGAAAAAAAAAAGAAAACAATAGGAACAAAACTGTCTCCCGTGGAAGATACATGTGGTTTATTAAAAAAATCATTTTTGTAATGAAACAAATTAATAAAAATAAATAATGAGAAAAAGCATTAAAATATAACAATAATATTAATAAAAAGAAAATAAAAGTGTAAAAAAAATAAAAGAAATAAACATTATAGGAGTGTGTCTCCCGTAGAGAATACCCGTAGTTCATAAAAAAATTACTTTATTAAATTGAGAATAAATAAACTAAAAAAACGCATGTGAGAAAACATTACATGTGTTTTTATGTAATAAAACAGATAAATGACAATGGATAATGAAAGAAACAATTTTAATATAATAATAAAAGAAAATTAAAGTGTGATTAAAAAGGAAAAAAAAAGACGACAGGAGGAGAACTGTCTCCCGTAGACAGAACTATGGTTCATAAAAAAACACTTATTAAAATGAGAATAAAAAAATTTAAAAAAACTCAAGTGAGAATACGTGACATGTGTATTACAGGAACATTTTTAAGATAGAAAGTAAATGGATAGATAGAATATATAAAAGAGATAATAAGTGAAAATATTAATGAATTAAAAGAGAGATAGATGATATATTGAGAAAAAAACTTTAAATTTAATTTAAACTAACACATTAATTATATTTTTTCAATCTATGTTTCTATGTAATGAAAGTGATAAATAGGAATGGACAATGGAAAAAATTATTATAATATAATAATAACAACAACATAAATAAAGTGTGATTAAAAAAAGAAATGTCTCCGGTGGAGGAGACCCGTAGACCGTGGTTCATTAAAAATTTCACTTTACTAAAAAAACTCATTGAGAAAACGTAACACGTGTAATGCATAAACAATTTTAAAATAAAGAGTACATAGCTAAAGAGAATAGATAAGATAGATAATAAGTGAAAACATTAATTAATAAAATAGAGATCGAGATAAATTATATACTGGAAAAGACACTTTAATTTTAATGTAAATTAAAACATTTAATGTAATCAAGAATGGATAATGAGGGAAACTGTTTTAATATACAATAATTAAAAAAAATTAAACTGTGAAAAAAGAGGGAAAAAAAAAAAGAAAACAGTATGAGTAAAACTGTCTCCCGTAAAAGATACATGTGATTCATAAAAAATCATTTTACTGAAATGAGAATAAAAAACTAAATAAACGTAATTGAGAAAACGTGACAGGTGTACTGGGAGAATAATTTTAAGATAGAAAATAAATAGACAAATAGAATAGATAAGAGATTATGAGATAAATTATTTTAATATAATAATGAAAAAATAACATTAAAGTGTGATAAAAGGGGGGAAAGAAAACGGTCGGTAAGAGCACAACTGCCCCTGTGGAGGATACTCGTGATTTATAAAAAAAATCACTTCTCTAATAAAACATTAATACGAACAAATAATCAGAGAAAATATTTTAATATAAGAATACAAAAAAAGAAAATGAATGTGTGATAAGAAATAAAAAAAAAAAAGAAAACAGCAGAAGGAGGACTGTGTGACACCCTTCTACCCCATACTCTTATATGTTTAGTAAATCAAAGTTTAGAAAAGGGTAACGTCCCACAATGGGTAAAAAGGTTCACAAACGCTCTTAATAAATTTTCATTAGTTGGAAAACGACTTTATTAAAAGAATTAAACTCCAGATATAACTCAAACATAATTGCAGCGGAACTCCAAAATATAAAGACACTAATAGCCTACTGCCATACAAGGCATCCAAAAGCTCATAAAAATACTCCTAATCCAGGAACATAATAAAACTCCTAAAATACACCCTGATGTCACATCTATCAGAGCACGTCCCTTTAATCATAATCGACACCAGTCGTGTCCTCATCAACACCTGTAAAAATATATCCACAGAATACGGTGAGGAAAAGGAATACTACTTATACATACACATAGAGAATACCCATCCTCACCCACAACATCATCACAGCATACCATCAATACATTAATCACCAATAAATAACATTCATCTAAACTCAACACATATTTAATCATCTATATCAACATACACATGTCATACAATCATTCTCATTTATAACACATAAATACATCCATTATACATTCACCAAGCTCATCATCATCATAGCATCATTCATATATCATCATACTCATTATCATCATAACATCATTCATACATTGTTATACTCATCATCATACATCAATACTCCTCTAATCATCTACTCAAAGATCATGACTTGGAACTCTACACAATGGGTGCACCTCGTCAATCACTCTAGTTAGTACCAAGATATTCTATCGGTGTTACCACACACTATCCGATAGGTTGTACCCCCTCCATGGGCCCGTGCATCGAACGCCCCATCTTAGTCCCCTGAGTTGTACCCCCTCTATGGGCTCGCACAACTCAGTTCACCTCCCGAATTGTACCCCCTCTATGGGCCCGCACAATTCAGATCTCATCACATATGCTCAAGGCATCTCTCCTAAGTTGTACACCCTCTATGGGCCCGCACAACTTAGGTAACATCATCATCAAAAGGTGATATACACCAACATCATAAATCTCATCAAAGGTGATATACACCATCATTAATATCATCAACATCATCATAAAAAGGTGATAGACACCATCATCTATATCATCAACATCATCATGCATTAACATGTTCATCAATAAACACCCTCATCATTAAGTGATATACACTATTAACATCAACATCATACCTCATAATGCTCATCATCAACATCATCATTATCAAGTGATATACACTATTACATCAACATCATACATCATCATCATCGCAAACATCATTAACATCATCAACATCATACTCGTTATAAAGCATCATCAAACATCATCAATCATTATCAAACACTCAGGATATCAAAATCCACTCTGGTAATCGATTACCAACTTCTAGTAATCGATTACCCGCAAACAAGGTCTCTGGTAATCGATTACAATCACCTTGTAATCGATTACCTGCAAGCAAACACACTGGTAATCGATTACAGCACCCCTGTAATCGATTGCCCACAGACAAACTCTCTGGTAATCGATTACAGAACCCCTGTAATCGATTACCAACAAGCCAACAGGGCTTCTGGGTTGCCCAGAACACTCTGGTAATCGATTACCACTCCTGGTAATCGATTACCCGCGACGCAGATCGCATAGTTCACGATTTCAAACCTCTCTAAACTCCTCCAATCAATCCCTAATCAATCTTTTTCGTCTAAACATCATACATAATCATTATTAACATACAATACTCAGTAAATCAACAATCTATTACAGATTATACCATCAATTCATCAAAACCCCAATTTCTCAATCCCTAATCATCCTTTTTCCATTATTCTCAATATCATCTTTAATCTCTTTCAATAATCATCAATTTACATACAATCAATCATCAATCAACAGATTATATCATCGTTCTAGGTCATACATTCATCAATTCGAAATTATGCTCTTAGATTACTACCCAAACATCCCCTACATACATATACAGGCAATACCCTCTCCCCCACTGCACCTTAAGCGAAGCTTGATCACAGCAAGGAAATCTTTTCTTGGATTCTTGGCGTTCACTCCACAGCAGCTCTCTCTTGAGACTCTGTTTCTCCCCTCCTTAGCGTTTCGCTTACTGACGAATGATACGAATAAGGATTAGGGTGCTCGGTTACCCCTCCTTACAGAAATAACTAACTGGGCTTGGGCCCAATCTCACCCCCTTATTCTATTTTCAATTAAAATTACCTTTACGAAACAAAATTAATAATAATAACACTCCTATTATTTATTTCCCATTAAATTAATTATTTTCTATTAATCTATTTAATTTAATTAATATTTATCCTAATAAAATTTAGGATGTTACAACTCTCCCCTCCTAAAAAGAAAATTCGTCCTCAAATTTTACCTGAAGCGAACAATTCTGGATAAGACTCCTTCATCTTCTCTTCGAGTTCCCAAGTGGCACTCTCAGGTGTAGGTCCTCCCCATATTACCTTAACTAAAGGAATCTATTTACCTCGAAGTTGTTTCACCCTTCGATCCTCAACTTTCACCGGCATGGTTTCCACTGTTAGGTTTTTCTTAACCTCAAGATGATCTGACTCAATCACATGCGAAGGATCGTGAACGTATTTCCGGAATTGAGAAACGTGGAAAACGTTATGAAGATTAGACAAGTGTGGAGGTAAAGCGATTTGATAGGCAACATTGCCGACTCTTTTAAGGATTTGATAAGGACCAATGAATCGAGGTGTAAGCTTTCTAGACTTTAATGCCCTACCAACCCCAGTCCACGGAGTGACTTTCAGGAATACATGATCCCATTCTTTAAACTCTAACTCCTTCCTTCTCTTATCAACATAGCTCTTCTGCCTACTCTGGGCTGTCCTCATCCTCTCCTGGATTATCCTAACCTTATCAGTGGTCTGCTGCACTATCTCAGGTCCTAACGCAAGACTCTCACCCGGCTCACACCAACACAAAGGGATTCTACACCTCCTACCATATAATGCTTCATACGGTGCCATACCTATGCTAAAGTGAAAACTATTATTATAGGTGAACTCTATCAAAGGTAAGAAGCTATCCCAACTACCCCCTTGATCTAACACACAGGCTCTAAGCAAATCCTCTAAGGATTGGATGGTTCTCTCGGTCTGACCATCAATCTGAGGGTGATAAGCTGAACTAAGCCTAAGCTGGGTCCCCAAGGCCTGCTGTAAGCTCTCCCAAAATCTAGAGGTAAACCTGGGATCTCTATCGGAGACTATACTAGATGGTATGCCATGCAACCTCACAATCTCACTGATGTACAACTGAGCCAACTTCTCTAAAGAATACTTAATATTGATGGGAAGGAAATGGGCACTCTTAGTTAACCTATCAACAATGACCCAGATTGAGTCGTGCCCCCTCACAGTCTTAGGTAAAGCAACTACGAAGTCCATGGATATACTATCCCACTTCCACTCAGGTATACTCAAGGGTTGAAGCAATCCTGAAGGTTTTTTATGCTCTACCTTAGCCTTCTGGCACACTAAACAAGCACTCACGAACTCCTCTACGTCCCTCTTCATCCTAGGCCACCAAAATATTTTCTTCAAATCCTGATACATCTTAGTGGATCCTGGGTGGAAACTAAGCTTACTTCTATGCCCTTCTTCTAGTACCAATCTCTTAATGCTAGGTTCACTAGGCACACACACTCTTTCTCCAAACCTCACGACCCCATCAGTACCAATCACAAACTCTCCACCACTACCCTCTTCTATAGCCTCTCGCCTACTAACCAAAAATGGATCCTCTAACTGGGCCTTACTAATATCCTTCAGCAAATCATTACTCACCCTGGTCATTCCTAGCTTCACACTCTCAGAGGTTACTTCACAAGCTAAACTCAAATCCTTAAACTGGGTTAAAAGATCCATCTCCTTAATCATCAGGGAACTAACATGGATAGATTTCCTACTTAAAGCATCAACCACTACATTAGCCTTACCAGGATGGTAACTTAACTCAAAATCATAATCCTTAAGAAACTCTAACCACCTCCTCTGTCTCATATTCAGCTCTTTCTGGTCAAACAGATACCTAAGGCTCTTATAGTCACTAAAAACCTCAAATCGGGAACCATACAGGTAATGTCTCCAAATCTTCAACACAAACACTACGGCTGCTAACTCTAGGTCATGGGTAGGGTAGTTTCTCTCATGGATTTTCAATTGCCTAGAAGCATAGGCTACTACTTTACCCTCTTGCATCAACACCCCACCTAAACCCATCTTAGAGGCATCACAGTACACCACAAAGGATTTACTAAGGTCAGGCAACACTAATATTGGTGCACTAGTCAACCTCTCCTTAAGGGTTTTGAAACTAGTCTCGCACTTACTATACCACACATAGGCAACTCTCTTCCTAGTCAACTCGGTCAAAGGCAAAGCTAACTTAGAAAACCCTTCTATGAACCTCCTATAGTACCCAGCTAACCCAAGGAAACTCCTAATCTCACTCACTGTATTAGGGGACTTCCACTTAAGCACGGCTTCTACCTTAGAAGGATCTACACCTATACCTCCCTTGGAAATTACATGACCTAAGAAACTCACTTGCTCTAACCAGAACTCACACCTAGACATCTTAGCATACAACTGATTATCCTTAAGAACCTGAAGCACTACCTTTAGATGTTCCTCATGCTCCTCCTTAGTTTTGGAATAAATTAGTATATCATCTATAAAGACAACTATGAATTTATCCAAATAAGGGTGAAAAATCCTGTTCATGTAATCCATAAAAATGGCAGGAGCATTCGTCACACCGAAAGGCATTACCAGATACTCATAATGTCCATACCTAGTCCTAAAAGCGGTCTTAGGTATATCCTCCTCCTTAACTCTAATCTGATGATAGCCTGATCTAAGATCTATCTTACTAAACACACATGCCCCCACTAACTGATCCATCAAGTCATCTATCCTAGGCAAAGGATACCTATTCTTAATGGTTACCTTATTTAACTGGCGGTAATCAGTACACAACCTCATGCTACCATCCTTCTTCTTAACAAACAATACAGGCGCTCCCCAGGGTGACACACTAGGCCTAATGAACTTCTTCTCTAACGGGTCTTCTAGTTGCTTCTTAAGTTCCGCTAGCTCTATAGGTGACATCCTATAAGGTGTAGCTGAAATCGGTCCTGTACCTGGCACTAAGTCTATGGCAAACTCTATCTCTCTCTCTCTCAGGTGGTAAACTAGACACCTCATCAGCAAATACTTCAGGGTACTCACACACTACAGGTATCTCACTCACCACAACGCTACTATCAGATTTCAAAGAAGCTAAAAGCATGTAAACCTGGGCATCTTCCCTTAGAGACGCCTTCACCTGATTGGCAGTCATAAAATCCCTACTCTTACACTCGACAGGGTGACCAAAAACAACAAACTTATCAGCACAGTTTAGAAGGACATGGTTGGATGATAACCAGTCCATACCAAGGATGACATCTAGTTGACTTAGAGGCAAACAAATCAAATCAACTAGGAAGTTTCTATCATTAACAGATATAGAACAGTTTAAGCAAACATCAGAAGTAGAGACTGACCCACTAGCTGGCGTTTCCACACTCAATACAAAAGGCAAGGAAGAAACAGGAAATTTTAGCTTAGACACACCAGCACGTGATATGAACGAGTGAGTCACTCCAGGATCCGGCATCTCCTGATAACATGAACGCAGCCAACGTAACCTTTTGCACCAACGGGCAGTCCATCGCTAAAAAAAAAAACTTCTCGATCTCGAAGAGTCAGTCAGCAGCATCGTCAGGGTCATATCCCCCACAGAACATAGGGGGATGGTTCCTCTGGGACCGTGCAAGCCAGTCCGTCTCGTGATGTTCATTAAGGTTTCCAACCGCCTGTGCCATAGCAATCAAGGCATCGGTCATCGCTCGATCGTTCCTACCCCCAACCATTACTCTTTCTTATTAAAGAAAGGGTAAGAAAACATACCAAGTAAAGCAGAAAAGTAAAGAAATCAAACAAACAACAATCAACCAAGCAGACAATTCACTCAAGCAACCAATCAATTAATCAACCAATCAATCAGATTACACATCAGAAGCATAGTAAACTCATAACTCAAGGCCGGTGAACCGACCTGCTCTGATACCAACTAATGTGACACCCTTCTACCCCATACTCTTATATGTTTAGTAAATCAAAGTTTAGAAAAGGGTAACGTCCCACAATGGGTAAAAAGGTTCACAAACGCTCTTAATAAATTTTCATTAGTTGGACAATGACTTTATTAAAAGAATTAAACTCTAGATATAACTCAAACATAATTGCAGCGGAACTCCAAAATATAAAGACACTAATAGCCTACTACCATACAAGGCATCCAAAAGCTCATAAAAATATTCATAATCCAGGAACATAATAAAACTCCTAAAATACACCCTGATGTCACATCTATCAGAGCACATCCCTTTAATCATAATCGACATCAGTCGTGTCCTCATCAACACGTGTAAAAATATATCCACAAAATACGGTGAGGAAAAGGAATATTACTTATACATACACATAGAGAATACTCATCCTCACCCACAACATCATCACAACATACCATCAATACATTAATCACCAATAAATAACATTCATCTAAACTCAACACATAGTTAATCATCTATATCAACATACACATGCCATACAATCATTCTCATTTATAACACATAAATACATCCATTATACATTCACCAAGCTCATCATCATCATAGCATCATTCATATATCATCATACTCATTATCATCATAACATCATTCATCTATCATTATACTCACTATCATCATAACATCATTCATACATCGTTATACTCATCATCATACATCAATACTTCTCTCATCATCTACCCAAAGATCATGACTTGGAACTCCACACAATGGGTGCACCTCGTCAATCACTCTAGTTAGTACCAAGATAGTCTATCGGTGTTACCACACACTATCCGATAGGTTGTACCCCCTCTATTGGCCCGCACAACGACATTCAACCCTAGGTTGTACCCCCTCTATGGGCCCGTACAATCACTCCTAGGTTGCACCCCCTCTATGGGCCCGTGCATCGAACGCCCCATCTTAGTCCCCTGAGTTGTACCCCCTCTATGGGCCCGCACAACTCAGTTCACCTCCCGAATTGTACCCCCTCTATGGGCCCGCACAATTCAGGTCTCATCACATATGCTCAAGGCATCTCTCCTAAGTTGTACCCCCTCTATGGGCCCGCACAACTTAGGTAACATCATCATCAAAAGGTGATATACACCAACATCATAAATCATCATCAAAAGGTGATATACACCAACATCATAAATCATCATCAAAGGTGATATACACCATCATCAATATCATCAACATCATCATAAAAAGGTGATAGACACCATCATCTATATCATCAACATCATCATGCATTAACATGCTCATCAATAAACACCCTCATCATTAAGTGATATACACTATTAACATCAACATCATACCTCATCATGCTCATCATCAACATCATCATTATCAAGTGATATACACTATTACATCAACATCATACATCATCATCATCGCAAACATCATTAACATCATCAATCATCAACATCATACTCGTTATAAAGCATCATCAATCATTATCAAACACTCAGGATATCAAAATCCACTCTGGTAATCGATTACCAACCTCTAATAATCGATTACCCGCAAACAAGGTCTCTGGTAATCGATTACAACCACCTTGTAATCGATTACCTGCAAGCAAACACACCGGTAATCGATTACAGCACCCCTGTAATCGATTACAGGCCCTGTAATCGATTACCCACAGACAAACTCTCTGGTAATCGATTACAGCACCCCTGTAATCGATTACCAGCAAGCCAACAGGGCTTCTGGGCTGCCCAGAACACTCTGGTAATCGATTACCACTCCTGGTAATCGATTACCCGCGACGCAGATCGCAGAGTTCACGATTTCAAACCTCTCTAAACTCCTCCAATCAATCCCTAATCAATCTTTTTCGTCTAAACATCATACATAATCATTATTAACATACAATACTCAGTAAATCAACAATCTATTACAGATTATACCATCAATTCATCAAAACCCCAATTTTTCAATCCCTAATCATCCTTTTTCCATTATTCTCAATATCATCTTTAATCTCCTTCAATAATCATCAATTTACATACAATCAATCATCAATCAACAGATTATATCATCGTTCTAGGTCATACATTCATCAATTCGAAATTATGCTCTTAGATTACTACCCAAACATCCCCTACATGCATATACAGGCAATACCCTCTCCCCCACCGTACCTTAAGCGAAGCTTGATCACAACAAGGAAATTTTTTCTTGGATTCTTGGCGTTCACTCCACAGCAACTCTCTCTTGAGACTCTGTTTTTCCCCTCCTTAGCGTTTCGCTTACTGACGAATGATACGAATAAGGATTAGGGTGCTCTGTTACCCCTCTTTACAGAAATAACTAATTGGGCTTGGGCCCACTCTCACCCCCTTATTCTATTTTCAATTAAAATTACCTTTACGAAACAAAATTAATAATAATAATACTCCTATTATTTATTTCCCTTTAAATTAATTATTTTCTTAATTAATCTATTTAATTTAATTAATATTTATCCTAATAAAATTTAGGATGTTACAGTCTGTCTCCCGTGAAGGATACCCGTAATTTATAAAAAATCACTTTATTGAAGTGAAAATAAAAAACTAAAAAAGTGAGTGAAAAAATATGACACATGTATTAGGGAAACAATTTAAATGTAGATTAAATAGATAAGATAGATAATAAGTGAAATTATTAATAAATAGAATAATGAGATAAATGATATATTGTAAAAGATAAAAAAAAACTAAAAAAAGTAAGTAAAAAAATATAACACGTGTATTAGAGAAACAATTTAAATAGAGAGTAAATAGATAAAAGAGAAATAATAAGTGAAATTATTAATGAATAGAATAATGAGATAAATGATATATTAGAAAAGTAAAAAAAAATTAACATTATGACACATGTATTAGAGAAACAATTTAAATATAGAGTAAATAGATAAAAGAGAGATAATAAGTAAAATTATTAATGAGTAGAATAATGAGATAAATGATATATTAAAAAAGTAAAAAAAAAATTAACATTTTAAATGAAAAAAAAAAGAGAAAGACAGGCGTTGGAAAGAAAAAAAAAAAGAAAAAAAAAATCCAACACGTATGACGTATCATTAGAGATAAAACAAAAAAAATAAAAAAGAAAAAAAGGAGGAACCGAGAGATACCCTGGGCGAACTACTTTCTTATAGTAGTAATAGAAGTCAAATCCAAACTTTAAGTTTGGCTCGTTTAAATAAATGAACTAAAATTGAGCCACCTATTTTTTTAACAAGCCAAATCTAAGCTTCAGGTACTTGACTCCACGCATTTACAACCCTATTTAATCACTTACTTTGTTGAAAGCGCCATGAGATTTTTT
The DNA here is from genome assembly GCA_026901365.1 of Sesbania bispinosa. Classification (NCBI taxonomy): domain Eukaryota; kingdom Viridiplantae; phylum Streptophyta; class Magnoliopsida; order Fabales; family Fabaceae; genus Sesbania; species Sesbania bispinosa. The sequence goes on from QLOH01000431.1 coordinate 820,048, forward strand.
TTTTTCTAAATTTAAATTTCAACCATCACCGAAAATGCCCTTACCAGTTACCCCTCTAAAGAAAGGTTATTATTAGCCCGTATAGGTATATCTGTGTAGAAGTGTCCTTAAATCTATGCCCTTAAATCCATCATTTGGTATAGTGTTTTCATTTATTTAAGTGCATTTTTTATTCAACTTATTTTAAAATGATTTTAAATATTGAGAGGAAAGCTTTAAAATAAAAGAGATAAATTGCACTTTTATATTTTAAAATACATCATTTTACAATTTTAAAATTATTTTCTTTTTGTGAAAATAAATTATATTATATTTTGGTTCATTTTAATATAAATGAACATTTTTATCGATTGAGTAGCAAATGATCTATACAAATAGAGATGACACCCCCACATAGGCTAGGGACGAAGTATTTCGTCAAAAAAAGAGGGACGATGTACCTTCCAACTTCTCATTCCCTCCACCTCATTATCTTCTGGTCCCAATTCTTAATATAGGATCATTTTTTCCATCCTTATTTATTATTGCCTTATTTCCATAGGTTCTACAAGATTTCATAATTGTTATACAAATTAAATTATAAAAGATTTTTTTTTATAATTTAATATATTTAATTATTAATTAATAAAATGACTAAAAGTCATATATATATATATATAAATAAATAAGAGTAAATTTGTTTTTAAATTATTGTGGACCGTGTGGTGAGGTATAATTCTCATCCCATCCCTGAATATTTTTTCTAAGCCACAATATCCTCTACAGGAGACAATTCTGTTAGATTTGGGAATATTCACATCATAGTGGTGGTAGTTCTTTCAATCGAAATTTTTTTCATACAAAAATATTAAACTCAAGACTTTATTTAAAGAGAATTAAACATATAACACTTAAACCAATCATTCGAAAATTCTAATCCCTAAATATGATTCCAATGATATTTTGTATTGAGGAAAATCTCCAAATTCAAGGGGTTTCTAAATGTAGTTCTTGTGGGATCTGTGAATGATGGTGAAAATTGTTATTCCTACTTTTAAAGGTGCACTTTTTATCTATAAATTTTAGTGTAATTGACGGATAGCTTTAAATACATTATTATTAATTTATTCGATTTTACAAGAAAAAAATAAAATTTCAAGCACTAATATTAACAACTTTGAAAATTAAAACTTTATTCAAAATATTTATTTTATCTTATATTCCATTACTGATAGTATAAATTCAAAATTATATACTAATAATATTAAAAATTAGAAAAGAAAACATTTACAAAAAAATTATTTTCATGAAAGGAAATAAATATGGATTAAATATATTGTAGTTCCTATAAAATTAGTAAATTTTAGTTTTGATCTCTATTTAAATTTTATTTGTTTTTAGTCCCCACATTTTAGGGGTGGAATCAGGCTTTGGCAAACCTAAATCTGACCTCATTCCTAATTCTTAAGTCTGAGCTCAGGTCGGTTACCTGTTACAGGCCTTTTTTTTAAGGCCTAGCCTAACCTGCATAAAAGTCTGGCTTGTCCCGTAAGGCTGTTTAAAAGTTTGTTTAACAATACCTACAAACAAGCCAATAGGTCTATAAGTCTATGCAGACCAATAGGCCTTTAAGCAGACTTTTTTATATAATTAATTTAATGTATTCTAGTTTTTTATTATATTCTAGATTTTTTTAATTATATTTATAGTTATTTATATAATAAATTTAATATATTATATGTTATTATATTAAACAGGTTAGCCTGTCAAGCCTGACAGACCTTTTTCATAAGCCTGAAGTCTGACTTATTTAACTAAATAGTCATTTTAAAAAGTTTTAGCCGTGTTTTTTTAATAAATGAGTCACGCCAAGCTAGGCAATAAACAGGACAGGCCGCAGACCCCTGATAGGTTGACGGTGTTATTCCCACCCTTACTGTGACACCCTTCTACCCCCAATTCATAATACAATTATTAAGTTAAATTATAAGGAAAATTTACAGTTAACACCGAGGTAAAAAAGTTCACATATCCTCTTTTAAATCAACACTTAATCCAAATCCATTGTTGTTTCCATAAAAGAGTAAAATCAAGGTTTTCAAGAAACTAAATTATCAACATAATAAGGACATAACTTGACCATGTAAGACCCTTAGAAATAATTTTCCAAATCCTTGAATAATAAGTAAAATAAAACAAACTCCTAATTACTAAGCCCCGATGTCACACATATCAGAGCGAGACCCTGTCCATTCAAAATTCAGCACTTTGAGTGCCCTCTTCATCACCTAAGAAACCACAGAAAGAGTACGGTGAGGAATGGAATACAGACATATACATGCAATACAGAAGACTACCCTTATTCCCACCCATCACCATACATATCATCATTCATTTCAATTCATATACTATTCATTTCACACATCAGGTTCATACAAATATAAATTCACACTTTCATACAATCTCAATTAATGTGTATGCTCACACCATGCACATATACAACATCTATCCTAAGAGTCATGACTTGGAACTCCGCACAATGGGCGCACCTCATCAATTCCCTTAGTTGTTACCAATGATGGCCCTACCGGTAAACACCAGCCGATAAGTTGCACCCCCTCTATGGGCCCGCACAAGGACACTCGCCCCTTCCCACCGTTACCCATTCACCTCTTATGGGCTGGTGAGTCGCATAGTAAACACACCCCCTCTTGGAGTCATGCATCGAATGTCCCCCATCATGGTCTCCACCCTTTCTTAGGGCATGCATCTCATGTATCACACCTCATATGCTCATGCTCAATGCATCAACATCATTTTTTACATTTCTCATACAACATCATCTACTCAATTCATTCCACATCACATGTTGAATGAAATACACATAGAACATCAATATAAGATACTCACATAATAATACTTCATGACACAATTAATGCACCTTATACATCCAATTTAATCTCATCAATTCCATAAAATAATTCATATATTAAATAAACATCCACCATATGAGTAAATGATCATCACATTACATAAAGACAACACTCAAATATCAAGTTTGGACCTGGTAATCGATAACCAGAAGTTTGTAATCGATCATCAGAAGCAAATACCCCATTTTTTGGCCTGGTAATCGATTACAACATGCCTGTAATCGATTACCAGGGGCTCAGTTTCGTGTTTTTACCAGAAACACCTGGTAATCGATTACAGACTGGTGTAATCGATTACCATCAACCCGAGAACGCCTGCACCTGCGTTTTTACCCCTTTTTAACCCTCTTCTTCAATCCATTCTCAATCTTTAAGTTCCTAACTTGTTTAAACTCGTTTTTACCGATTAAAATCAATGAATTCATTAATTATTCTAACGGATTACTATGAATTTAACATCTAATCGATCAATTATGAAATCTCACCCCCAAATCCTAATTTGGCCCCCTTTTCGACAATCTTGCTTACAACCATCAAATTCATCAAGAAACATGCCATTATGCATCACACAGAACAATTTCAATCGTAAAACATAGAATTCACCGTTCATATTTCAAAATTTAGAGATCCTAGAGGGACTTATAGTTGCCCTCACTACCCAAGCACTCCAGCATACACATATAGTCGCACCCCTTTCCCCCGTACCTCGGAGATGACGATCAAAGATTAAAGATAGGATTTTTCCGACGATCTACACCTCTACCCCTCCCCCTTGTAGAGTCGTTTCTCTCCTCCTAGAGTTTGGTTATCTGACGTTTTAAAGAAAGCTAGGGTGAAATAGATGACCCCCCTATTTAAATAACTAACTGGGTTCGGCCTACTCCGACCCAGTCGTCTCCCTTTTTAATTAAATAATACTTTTTCTGAAACATAATAATAAATATATTATTATTATTATTTCTACATAAATCTTATAATATTTTATTTATTCATTTATTTTAGAAATTATTAGGATGTTACAGAATCTTTATCCATCTACACTCAATTTCAAATCTTATAATTAAACATTATCCTAAATTTGTTATTAATCTTTGTCTTTAATCATTGTGATCTCATTATTCCTATTTTAATATCCAATCCTAAATTAAAATAGTAAAACATATTTCTCTCATAAGATTACCATTATTAATCTTGATATTATTATATTAATATAGTAATTACTATATTTATAACAATTAATTTTAATTGTAATCTTAATAATATGATTTATCTCCTAATAATTTTATTATTATATTCAATATAATAAAATTTGATTAAGATCTTAATAATCTGACGTCTCTCCTAATATTTATAATATATTATTATTATTATATCATAAATACGATTATATTAATATTTACTATTATTATTATAAAACTTCTATTTTTACAACTAACGTCATCAGAATATAATTATACGTATTTTAATTCTAATTCTAGATTTCTAAATTTTGGGATGTTACACTTACTACATTTAACAAAAATAGTAATAAATTTAAATAGTGACCAAAATTAAATTGCACTAATTCTATAGGAATTAAAAATATATTTAACCATTAAAATTTAACACATATTCTTCTTTTAAACAGAGTGTTTTAATTAGTGTGCCTATATTTGGTTGGAGTAGGGATGGCAATGGGTACCCTATGGGCAGGGTACCATAGTGCCCATCCCCGTACCCGCATTTTCAAAAAAAGCCCGTACCCGCGCCCGTACCCGCGTGGGCAGTAACTTTAGTGTCTGTCCCCGTACCCGCTGGGCACCTATATGCCCGTACCCGCGCCCGTTACCCGCACTTTTATTAAGTAAAAAATTAACAACTTATTAAAAAAATATTAATTTAAGAAAACTATATCTCAATTGAAAAAGTTACTCGAAGATCGTCCAAACATAATTTTTAAATATCAGTGATACAACAATTTAATTATATTGAAACACAATATGTTAATGTTCTAAAACACAACAAATGATCTAAAGTTCAAAATTTTTATTAAATATTACAATATACTTTCACGTCACACTATTTTATAAACTTGGATATCATGTGTTAGAATTCTTCAAGATCTATAAAAATTATTATTAACACTAATTAGTCATATATTTTTGGTAAAGACTAATTAGTCATATATTATAAAGTAAAAAAAATACAAATAGATAGTTATAAAAATATTTTTTAATTTGTAATATATTATATATATTAATTTTAAAAATATGTGTAAATATATTAGATATTTTAATAAAATTAATATATACCTATATATAATTATATATGGTTTTTTTTATTAAATAATTATATATATGAGTGCGGGTATGGGGCGGGCTGGGCATCAAAGTGCCCGTACCCGCGCCCGTCCCCATGAAAAAATGCGGGCTTTTGCCTGTACCCGCGCCCATACCCGCATTGCGGGTTTTTACCCTGCCAATTGCGGGTAATTTTTGCGGGTACCCATAGGGCTTGGGCTCAATTGTCATCCCTAGGTTGGGGGGATTTGGATGTGAGGGGAGGAAATGAGAGAGATTTTAAATTAATTTTAATGTTTGGTTCAATGTTTAGGAGGGAAGAGGTCAAAATCTCTCGCAAGACTATTTTTGCTCCCATCCGATAATGGGGATTTGGAGGGGAGGAGAGAGAATTTAAATTAAATAATAATTAAAATAACTAAAATACCCTTATACTCATATTAATAAAACTATATGTTATAAAAGTAAAGAGGTATATAAGTAAATTAACTTTATTTTCTTTTCGTGAACCAAATATGTAAGAAGTCATTTTTTCCTTCCCTCCCACCTCTTAGAACCAAATAAATAAAATGTCATCTTCCATTTTCTTCCCTTTCCTTTCCTTTCCTTCCCTACCCTTCATTAAAAATTGTCTCTCTCTTCTCCCCTACTTTGAACCATAGAGTGTCTACCAGTTTAGAGGAAATGAAAGAAGAAAAGAAAAGATAACAATTAGGGGGAGAGGAAAGGAAAGAAAATGAATGGATGTTATCAACCATAAAATAAGAGAATTTGATTCGCAAACACAAACACAAGAAATTGACTCCGTTAAAAATTTCATTCCCCCGCACCTTCTCCTTCATTTTCCAACGACGAACACGTCCTCACAAAACAAAAAGGACAATTATTTATTTTCAATATCTTCTTCACCCGCAATGTTGGAACAGTGCGAGGAAGGAATCCAATCCATAGACGGATGCGTCACACTCACTGATTTTGTCGCTTGGCTTCAATTCCCAGATGTAATGCATTGCTGCCACACACACTGTCATCCAGATAGTTGACGTGACGTCGTTTGGTAAGTGACGTTTTCTGTTCTGTTCTGAACCATAATTATTAATTGCCATTGCTTTTATTCAGTAATAGGGACTTGTTAGAATTTAGAACTTCACTTTTCAATGATTCTGTTCTGTCCTTGCTCCAAACTTGCGTTCATGATCTGGTGAGTAGAATTACAGTTGTTACTAACCTCAATCCCTCGTGTTAGAAACCCTCTAATTTTTGAACTAGAAAATACCATTTTGTTTCTGTAAACCTGAAGACATGGACTACGTAATTTGCTGTGCTGTTATGGTTCTGGGTGGCTTTGCCACAATTGTTTGGTGTTCACCTTTCTTTATTTAAATTTTACATATCATAATATTACCATTGCTTTGCTTTGTTGCCTTTGACGCACTCTGCAAGTTCTTATTTATAGTATCTTTTGTGCTGATATTATAGACCTTATAAACTATTTTGATGATATTAACACTTTCATAGTACCTCTAATGGTTTGAGATTTTTCTTACAAATTTAATGCTGGATTTTTATAATATGATCTTTTATAATTGAATAGTACATTATGCAGCTCATCAGTTTTATTGTCCTGCAATATTGTCAGGCAAGGGTGTCTTATCGGAGTAGGGTTTACAATGATTATTATGTTCACTAGATCTTTCATCTGGATACACTTCAAATACCAAACTAATTTTGTTCATTGTTTATGCAAGGTGAATGATTCCATGATGTTGGTGGAAAAACAAGATAAATGTAAAACCATTATCTTTTTGGTACAATTCTACATTGACTTATGACTATGAGACTAGCACATGGATTGAGAGATACTTTTTATAGCGATTAGAATCCCAACATTGTTGATCAGTTGCCTGTATCATGATTTTGTAAATCTACAAATCAAATATTTGCCAATGAAACATCCTAACATCCAGGATATCAGTTGAAGTATACAAGTAGAAGTTCAATTTATGTAAATATCCTACATGTCTGGTTCTTTTAGGATTTTCATACCTATTAGAAATTAGTAAAGATAATTATAAATGCATTCAAATAATGTCAGGCTCTGATTTTTTTTTTTTATTATTATTTCCCTCTGAATTTATGATGCTGTTCTAGAGTGGTTCTGTCCTGCTCTTGCATTATTGATTTTTCCATTTTGATTTTCTTGTGAGACCAGATCAACCACTCTCATGATTTACCATTCCTTTGGCCTACTGATGGGGCAAAGCAAGTTATTAAAAAATGGATTGAGGAACTTCAGATTCAGCGCCATCGTCTAAAACCAGGAAATCTAATGATCAACTTGCTTTTAATTGGGCTTTGATGAAGACTTCAAAAGAGGTTGGTTGCATTTGTTTTATTATCCTTCAGTTTGTATAGCTTTTGTATCTATAGTTTATACTAATATATAACGATAGCTTATCTTTCTTAAGATTTTTCTTTTAGAACATTTTGATAGTCAATTAGGATGTTTGTTTCTGATGAAGTGGCACCACACATGCTATTATATGCTTCAATAATATAAATCCCAACTCGACAATTTTACAGGCTATGAAGTATATACTTTTTCTTATCCAAGTGTGACTTCTAAACATGAGTAGATCTAAAACAAAAATACAAAGAAAAATGAATTTTTCTTTGACAATGCTTTGTGGCTGATCAGGCATCATAGGCTTCAGTATAAATCTTATGTTCAAATTGATATTGCTTTTTAAGGTTAAGTAATGCCCCGTTCTGTTTTATGAACTGACAGCCTAAATGTTAAAAAATACCCTAAAAACTCTCCCCACTCCCTAGAATTTCGGAAAAATACACAAAGAGGAAAAGAAATCTTTATGACGATTATTTTTCATTGGTTGATTTTCATCATGTATGTACATGCTAATATTTGAGTGCCACATTAATTGTGTCTGTAACATTAAAGGTTTCTTCAGTCTCCAATTATAGTGCTGGATGATCATTCATCACTTAGCAAAGTTTTAAATTCCGGCCACGGTCGTGGTTGCACTTACATGGTCCTTGATATTACCGATAATTATAAATCTGATGAGGCCACAATTGCATTCACATTGAAATTGAGGACATGCATCTTTAAAACCATGATGTTGCAGCTGCAATGGCAGTTGTGCATCATGATTTAAAACCTTGATTAGCACTTAAATTGTTGTTAGTTCTAATTTCTAAGTAAAAGTTCCTTCCTCCCGTTATGATCAATGATTTCAATCATAGATCAAATAAATAAATAAAAAAATAAAATCAGAGATCAAATAATACATGCCTGATATTGGCTTATTTTCCCAGTAATCACGATTGAGAGAAAGAAGTGGTTATTGTATTGCGTCTTATCTTTGGCCTTTAGTGGGTTACCCACTTAACCCCCCTTTTTATTCTTAATTGGCTAATTGTCTAATAAATTAAACTATAAAGCAAAGTTTTTATTAGGAAATACATATTCTGTCCTTTTTCCTGCCAATTGTTATTCCATTGAAAACTAGATCTTGCTGATGGATTCTTGTTATATTATGGTAGTGTACCATGGATGATTTCTGTCTCAATAAAATGAAACTTTTGTTTTTGAAGTCAAAACTATCAAAATCATGTTCAACGAAAAAGGGGGAGGGGATGGGGGAGACTTCATCCTTTTCATTTTGGCCCCAACTGTTCTGCTTCAATGGTTTTAACTTTTAAGATGATCATTCTTACACTCATTTTCTCTTCCATCTTTTTCTCCACCTCCTATTTCTCTCTTCATTTCCCATCACATACTATCCATTAAATTTCTTACTTTCTCTCTTATCTGTTCTTATTTAGAGGTAGATCATTATCCTCAAATTGTACACTGATAATTTTTCTTTAAGATTTTTTTTCCTGAATCTTAATAACAAGAGAGAGTGGGTGTATCTTCAGTGCATCTAAAATGCAAATGTATGTTATCCTCACTTCATGGTTGTTTTTGTTCCGTGACATTCTGCAGGTGAGATCTTTAACTACTAAAGGAACGCATGTTATAATTGATCACAACAACTATATGTCCACATGTTTTGAGAAGCAGATAAAAGCAAATTCTTGACTATGGTGGATCGTGGATGATTATGCACTTAGAGTCCCCTGTAGGTAGACTATGATTCTTGTACGATAGACGTAATTACTAACATGTCCATGGTCTTCTTTGATCCAAGCATTTAGATTCAGAACATGCATGCTTCCTGCCAATTTGATCGCCCTGATTGCACGGTGGATGTTTCAACTGTAGCTGTCACCACTCAGCACTCGCCCAATGGTTACTCAAAGCCAAGTAGTCAATCGAATATGAGCTATTAACAGGTTGATAAATATGGTCCTGGGGCAGTGATTTGATACACCAACTCAGCAAGCATGTTTTATCCCAAGTGGGGTCATTTTAGATTATCTATCCCATCCCTGCTGTTTTTTTTTTTTTTTGTAGGCTCCCTTTTTGTCCTAAAGTTCGTAGATATTATTTTATTTTGATACCAAATATATGGCAGAATCTTTGTTTGATGCTTAGACTTGTGTGGTGTCCCATGGTCTTAAAAAAATAAGAGGAAAAAAAAAAAACCTTTTCACAGTACAATGCACGATCACACACACACACACACATATATATATATATTCAATTAGTGTGCCTGAAATATTGAGTGTGTTATGGTAAAACTAACTGAAAAGCTCGTTGAAAGCTTAAAGCTAGCTGAAAGCTGAAAAAGTGTTGAATGTGTTTGGTAAAACTAGTTGAAAATGGTAAAATGACATTTAAGTACAACATTAATTATTAAATAATGATAAGTGGGGGTGGTTGAGGGTTAAACTTGTAATTAATTTTCAGCTAGTAGCTGAAAATTGGAGCTTTTTTAAAAAAGCTACCCCAAGTAGCTCCGAATACTGTTGAAATTATTTTAGCTACTATTTTTAACTTTGCTAGCTGAAATGCCAAGCCAAAGATACTCATTATCATTGTGCTTTTGTTTCTACTTCTTGTGGGGACACTGATGGTATAATAAAAAGGAGGGCAAGTCCGTGACCATGCACAATTTGCATATTAGCGAATCAAAAGATTCAAAACGCTCCTAGCCCTAGGGGTACGTACTCGTGTGTGCTTAAAGAAATAATAATCAAAAGATTTAAAAATTCATAAAGATGAGGAGCACTTGTTGTATTGACTGCAGTCTTACTTGAGTTGAATGTATACGCTTAATGTTGCTTGTACCACTTCAGGTCTTTCTATGAATAATTGAAACTTGACGGATTATATAAAACTATAACAATAGTACAAAAAATAATATTTTATCAGTATATAAGAAAGTCACGTAAATTGAATTAATTTAAGACTATTTTTACCAAAATGACACGTGATAATCTAGGAGAAAGTATTAAACAAGGGCCCCATTTTACATGCTTAGAAAACATTAATATAACATCCACAAATTTTAATCCCCAAAATAATTTCCCTTTCACCAAATCCAAGGATGATAAACTACCCGTATGTGACTATGTGGTGTTCTTTGGGTTGAAATACATGCGGACATCAATATAATGAAGAATATTAATACTAGTAATAATATAATTTTATTATGTAGATCTCATGCATTTTCTATTTGGGTGGAGCCCATTTCTTAAGTAAGTGTATTCACCTCCATGAATAAAGAGCTGCATTTAACACGGTCTGGTGAGGTAGGTCCAATGGTATCTTGGGAAAATGACAATAGAGCGATTCATTCGGGCCGTGGAACTCGAATTCCTGTCACCATACAAGTTAAGAAAAATTAATTAGTTAAGATGCAAGGAATCTCATGAGCATAATTAAAAAATACTATTAAACCATTTATTTTAATAAAAATTTATTTTTAAAAGTCTTATCCTTAGTTTTTATGGTAGATTAATTAATAATACATATTAGTATTTGACAAATATTTTTGTAATTGTTTAATATAAAAAAAATAACATACAGCTTTGGTTTTTCCATTAGGCCATGTATTTGTTTAACATATATTGATATTTAACAGAAAATATGAATACGACATAAGCAATTTCAATTGACAACTTTAACAAGCATCGATTTATTTAGCATGTTTGGTTTAGCGTTAAATCGTGGTAAACTCACGTTTCTAACACTAGAAATAATTATGTTGGAGATTTTGAACTTAGTTTAGTTAGTCTTAACACCAAACAAGACACATACTATATCAATTTAAAATGCCAATAACGCGTTTCCGGTTGCTTAAATGTCATAGATTAGTATTAAACGTTGTTATTGGTTACACCAGCAATATAACTATTTATTATCTTAATTATTTATATTAAATTTTATAAAACTTTAATATTAATAAATTGATTATTAAATATGTATCACCTAATCTACACATATTTTAATGATATATTAAATAATTTTGAATTATTGTTAAAATTATATAGATATGATCTATATAATAATTTTTAATTTAACAGTAGATTTTAAAATACAATTATCTTAAAAAAATTATTTAATAATGTAACCATTAGTATAACTTACTTTGGTGTAAATTATTTTTAATTTCTTAACATATAACCATTAATATTAAAAAATAAAAATTATTAATGATTTTAATCATTTTAAAATATTATTCATTTTAAAAAAAATATTTACTCCTAACACACACACATATATATATATAGTTTAATTAATAAATATAACTTTTATGAAGGAAAGTGGCCGTAGGACACGATGAAATGATATAACAGTATAACAAGGGGATGGAAATGATACAATGCGAATAATTAAGTATAACAATTTTATAGTGAAATTAACATAGATAATTAATAACAATTAATAGAATCATTAAACTGAATATAAGGTATTTATAAATGTATGATAATTATGATATGTATTTAATTTAATATAAGGTTGAACTCAATTTCACATAGATTTGTTATACTATGTTGACTAAATGTGAAATGATTGAGAAAGATCTCCATTAATAATACAATGATCTCCATTAAACAGATATCACAGAAACGTCGTTTTCAGTAAATGGACAAGCGAGGCTCTTGGACCATATATAATGACAATCGACCTGGATGACGAATAATAATTGAAATACGAATCGTGAATCGTGATTCACTTGGATAGTTCTTCTCAAAATTAGACTATTAACGAGTGTTTTTTAATTTTAAATAATGATGGAAATAAAAATAAAAACATTATATAGAATTATTAAATATTTAGCTTTTGAAAATAATTAGAATATTTAATAAAATGTATTAAATATTTTTAACTAATATTTTCAAAAATTATTTGTTAAAATTAAAGTACTTTTCAGAATATATACTTAATAACTTATAAAAAAATTGACATTGTAATAAAAATTATATTTTTATAAAAATGACAACCTTTTAATTATTTAATATCGGTAATTTTATAGGTCAGCTCATAATTAATTTTTTTAAATAAAATATCAAATAAACCCTATTATATCTGGTATGAAATTCAAGTCATTATGTTTGGTCAATCAAAATTGATTTTATTTCTAAACTCACGTATAAATTAACATGAAAATTTATAATTTTTACATTGAGTTAAAAATTTTAACCGAATTAATTGTAAAAACTACTTTTAAGAGAAAAAATTTCAAATATAAATCATATCATTCTAAACTTACCTTTGAATGAAATCAATCTACAAAATCAATTTTATTCAAAATTATGTTACAAATGTGGATCTCATATGCTTTTGACCAAAAATCAAATATACCGATAACATTTTTGGATATTAGAGCATAGGCATCATTAGTGCTTAATCGAGTTCTTACCTAGGGAAAGTAAATAAGTATTGGTGCTTATTTGTTTGAATGGATGGAAGAGATATGCTTAAATAAGCACTTTTTTTTTTTTAAAGAAAAGGTGGTGTGAGATTAGTTGTTAGGTGAGTTGTGGGGTCTATTTAAGAAATGTTTTAGAGGTGCTCGAATGAAATAAAAAGTGATTGAATTACTTAAAATAATAAAAATAATATAATACTACAAGTATGAAGAATTATAAAATATTTGTTTAAGAAATTTTTTAAAGGTGTTGTGATGGAGATAACCTTAGAGTCAAATGGTATCCACACTGCATATGTGGAATATAGAAATGACAAAAGGGAGTTGGTTCTCTAAATGCGAGTTTTCAGTTTACAAGAAAAAACACAAAAAAAAAAATGATATTTACAAAACATTAACAAATAATACTACCTTTGTCTCTAATCCAATTTACTGATTCTATCTATGAGAAATATATGACTAAATCATTGAAGTGAAGGAAATGTTTTGAAATTAGTTAATTGTAATTGATATCTTTAGTATTAAATAATTAAAATATTGATAAAATTACTCCCAATTAAAGTTATTATAAAAGTAACAACCCATGTTCTAATAATTGGTTATTGAAAATAGCGTGGTACATATATTATCATGGGAAATAGGTTAGTAGTGGACAATAAAATAAGAATAAAAAACAAACTTCATAATTAATACAATTCAAAATAGTAAAATAGTATTGTTTTTACCAAAAAGTTGTGGCTCAATTGTCAACGCAGACTGAGATTGTGGGAAGAGTTTCTGGGTTCAATCCCCACTAAACATACTCTTAGGGAGGGATAAAAAACCTTAATTGTAACTAAGCCCCGAATAGGATTACCCCTAATAATAAGGAATATCTATGGTGAAAATAAAAAAAAAATTGCATTATGTTTCTTACATTGAGATCAAGAAAAAATACATTTTTTGTCTTTTGTAAATATGACCCAAGGTAGTATAATATAATAAATTACAAATGTATTCATTAAATTCTATTTGTTTATTTTTCTTAATAACAATTAAGATGCTCATTTTAAAATAAATATATCTTTTTAAGAGCTAATTAACCAGTGCACTTTCTTTTTTTTTGGGTAACAATAAGAAAAAGAAAAACATTGTTTACATCCCATTCTTTACATAAAAGTCCCCAAAAAAATGGTGTGTCTCATTTCTTGTTTGGGGGTGAACGTGTTGCTTTGTTTCTAGTATTTTTTTCCCATACAAACACCGTACATACTTAGTAAATAAATAATTTAATCTAGTAAGTGGTGCCTTTTGGTCTTAAAATTATTAGGTAGAAATTACTTACTCAATATATCGAGTTCTTCATATTTCCATTATTTTGTCAACAATTGTTAATTAAATTTAATTAAATTGCTGATGTGGCAGATTAATTACACATATCATGATAAATGTCATATATATTAAAGTAGATAGATATTTTGGTCTATAAAAGTGTTAGATTGTATAATGATTCCTAATAATATTAATATATGTATAAATTATTTCATAAATATGTTAATTTCTTTACATTTCTATCTTTCCATCCATTATTAATCAAGTGAAATGTACACGTATTGAAAATTACATAATACTAAACAAACCATTAGATTTAGGAATGAGTGTGGGGAAACTTAAGTATATCTAAATCTCAAACAAGACAACCACAATTGCAGACATGAGTAGGGATGTAAGCAGGTCCTTGTTAACCCGTGAGATTGGTGAACCTGACCTAAATTCAAGGGGTATTGAGTGGTTTGACTTTAATATTTGGTTTGGTTCGATTTTTTTTCTCAAACTCGATCTAGTTTGGTTCGAGCCTTGTTGGGTTCTCCAATATTGAAACCAATAGACCAAACTAGAGGATAAGTCTTAACTTTTGTTTAATTCAAAGTTTTAATTAATCGTGTGGAGAGAAAAATAAAAGCAAGTGCAACAACACAAGATAATAAACAGGGTTGGGGTCCAAAGGTGTCAAAGTAAGCCAATGTGACTCACCCAGCTTAACTCACCACACAGGTTATGTAAAGAAATTAGTCGAGTTGGGTTATCACACTTTTTTATGTGAATAAAAAATAAATCAATCGGGCTTGACACACCACATGTTGATGGGTTAAACAAGTTGACTCACCTGATTTTAAAAATATAAAAATAATTAAAATCCAATAAAATAGAAAAAATAAATAAAAATGAAAAATGAAAAGTTTAAAATAAAAAAAAAGTGAGGAAAATCGTGCCCGATCAGATTTGAACCCACTTTGCCTTAAAAGTTAAGTGGGATTGGCTCACTTTGACTTATGAAAATATGAGTCATGTTTTAACCAACCCAACCCACTAATGAACCAGGTTTGGCTCATTGGGTTGAACCCATATTAACACCCATGTTCCGTCTTGTCAAACTTAGAATTCCTTGAGCCATGGCGACACAAAGACGTCCAAATAGGCTTGAAATAAGTAATGGCTTTACACTTGGCCTTGTAATGAAGGATGGTGAAGCTTTGGAGAATGTGGCATGTAGGGATAATAACGCGATCTAGCACCACAGTGATGAACAACAGTGGTGTGTCACACGAGTGACGCTTCTATAAATTAAACTGGTTGGTTTTAATGTCCAAGTCTTGAGTGGAGTATGGTGCAACGCTCGCGGTGGAGACTAGAGAGAAGAGTTGTAGCAAGCACAACAGCCAAAGAGGTGAGGACTTTACTATCATCAATTCGTTGTTGTCCCTCGTTAGTTACCGTCAGCTCGCCGCCTGATCAACTTCTTTTGATGCCAACTCACCGTCCTCCCGTGTTCCCTGATCCTCATTAGCTAGAATATAGGACGCAAAACATAGACTGTCGTTCGTTCTCCAAGTCATTGACAACAATAATGAACATAGACATGCGTCGCCGCCACTCCTCCCCTATTTCGCTGCTCCTCTCCCCCAGCCTCTATTTTAGAGTGTTTTTTTTTCGCATCTAATTGTTCATCCCTTTTCCCCCTAGCTTGTTTCTTTTTTTCAATATTTTCATATTTTTTTTGCATTTTTAAAATAAAATGGATTGCTCGATGACCCTACCTAACCCACCATCAATGAGTTGATTCAATGAGTGTTATCCATAAAAAAAAAAAACTAAAAAACCAAACCAACCTAACTCATTGTTGTTTGGACTTGATATTACCCTAAACTTGAACCGATTTGATTACACCCCTGAACATAAAGAATAGATGTGATTAGCATCCAAAAATACATTACATAATAAATATACTAAAATTTATTTATTTACTTTCTTTTCTTTTCACATTCATTCTTATTTCACACCTCATTTTTTCTTTATAATTCTCAATTCATTTATCATTACATTTATTATTTTTTTATGTTCATTTCATTTTTTTTTATATCTCACTTCTCTAAGGTTCCTATAACTAAATTTTTAGTGTGAAATTATTTTTTATTTTTTATTTTTTAATAACAATAAAAATGCTAGTTAATTTCAAGGAAGCCAATTCCATGCAAACACTAGCACGATAGCACACCACTTGTGAGTTGTGACATGAGAGGGTCCCATCCCATAGGGCAGCAAAGCTCGTCCATGTCACGAGTTTCGTAGCTGCCCCGCCGCCACCACCACCACATGCTCATATTATTCCACATTGTTCGGTTCGGTCATTCGAGATTGAGAAGTAGTGGTAGCCCTCCACTTTCAGTTTTTCTTTTGCTTTCTTTGCTCTCTCCTCTCTCTCTCCACCCAAGTAACCCATAGCCATTGCCATACCCATCTATTTCCCTCGCTTGCTATGACTTCCTCCACTGCCTCCAACAAATGCTTCAAACATCCTCAATCCACCTTCACTCTCCTTCACTCTTGCTTCTTCTTCTTCATGTGTCTGCTGTCAACTCCTTCCTGTGCTTCTTTGTTTCCTGGTAATTTCTTTTGTTCTCTTTTTTTTTTATTATTTCATAACAAAAAGAGAAAAACCAAGAGATGAGAGGCTGTTGGGTTTAGATTCTTTGATAAAGTGCAAAGACACCCTTTTGAGGATTCAGCTTCCATTTCCATGATGTTAGCACAAAATCACTTTTTTCTCTCAGATTTGGATGCATAACAGCACCTCAACAGAGCCCAGAAAAGGCATACCCCCCAACAAACGCCACCTCAGCGTGGTCTGTGGCGTCGTCACCTTGAATCTCTCTGAGCCATCTAAGAAAATGAAAGGGTCTTCTTTTACAAAAATGTTTACATGGGCCCTTGCAACTCTTTCTTTGACTCTTTCTCTCTGGGTATGCCTTCTGGGCTTTTGTTTTGGGGGGTGCTTTTGTTGATGTCCAAGCCTGACACTTGACAAAAAATGGAGATTGTGTTAGTGTGAGTATAGCTAAGAGTAAGAGAGAAAGAGTGTTGAAATGAAAGGGCCAATTCATAAATTGTGGTTTAATTTTTGTGTTTATGGTATTTAATTCAGAGAGTGTTGAAAGGGTCAATTCATAAATTATAACATTTATTACTTCACTGGAAAATGCTTATGTTGACAATCATGGTTAATAATTTAATACTCTGACTTGGATGTCTGAGTTCAAATTGTATTTAGAATTGGGTAGGATGTTTATTTTGATAATCAGAATTCAGATGTACAAGAGAATGAGAATGATGAGAATTTTGTTTATGACAATTGGGATAAGTTTTTGTAATTTGTAATAAGAAATTGTGTATGTTGACTTAATTTAATTTATAAAGAGAAGAAAAAAAAAAAGGCGGAAGCACAGATTAGTTCTCTTTGTTCTTGTTGATGGCTATGATGATTACGTGGATGTGCTAAGTGCCAACTTGAAAGTTGAAATGATTAGGTATTGAAAATGAAGATTTAGAAAATAGAGGTGATTTGTTTCCGCAGATTCTAAGAGACGAGGCAGTGGCAAGACTTTACGAGCTTGGAAAGGTACCTAACCTGAACTCACCTTTACTTTGATAGTTTTTCCATGTAATAAATTTCTACTCCAGTCACTTGAAATGACACAGATGGATTTCTGTTCTTGATTGCAGTGCAATAGATCCTTACTTAAAATTGTTTCACTAGTTAATTACCTACATTCATTGGAGTCTGTATCTATCATTTTGAACTCTCTAAGTTTTCTGAACTACATAAAGGTTTTCATGTCATATAAAATGGAAGGTGTTATGTGTACTTTAGGCTTTAGCCTAAATAAAAGGTTCTTCACCTAGCAAAGATTGATTCAGGAGTGTAACCTGCAACATTCATTACCTATATTTTACTGGTTATTCCCATCCAGTGGCTGGTTTACAATAAAATTGTTTATTCTTAGAAGTCATTGTTGATGTTGGATGAACAGGTGAGTGATGCTAGTGACTATCTGGAGAGGACATTTTTGAGTCCTGCATCCATGAGGGCAATCAATCTTATTCGTGAATGGATGGAGGATGCTGGTTTGAGAACGTTAGCCTTCTAACTTCTTCAACTCTGAATAGTTTTTCTGAAAGCTTAACTGATGTATTTGTTCCTTCCAGTTGGGTGGACCAAATGGGAAATGTACATGGTCGAGTTGAGGGTGCAAATGCAAATGCTGAAGCTTTATTGATTGGATCTCACTTGGTGAGGCATTTGTATCCTCAAGTTATTTTAAATAAAACCGAACCTTTCCTTGGCAATTCATGGAAGATTTTAGTGACAATCCATATAAACGATTGATACTTATTTTGGATAGGACACTGTTGTTGATGCCGGGATGTTTGATGGATCACTAGGAATAATCACTGCAATATCTGCATTAAAGGCTATGCATGTCAATGGAAAGCTGCAAAAGCTAAGGCGCCCTGTTGAGGTTAGTCAAGTAATTGATATAGTTTGCAATATTTTTAATGAGTCAGTTATGATAGCCAGATGTTAAATTAAAGTCTTCAAGTACATGCACCCTATGGCCCTTTTTCACCTGCTTTGAAACAAACATTTGAAGTTTAAAGTTATATAACATCAAGTTATTTGTCCTCCAATGAACCTGGTATAATAAGAATGCTTTTCTGTTAACTTTGTAAGTTCAGCTGCAAAAATACTTTGGAGAAAAAATGAATTACCTGATGCATACTAGATCTGCAGCCCATTTTGCAGCAAAATGTCTAATTTAATTTTGTACTGTATTTATTCAGCTACCTTAAATACAAAAATACTGGTTTGTGCTCACTGTTCATTGATTTATTCCCTTTATAATAATGATTTGATTTTGATCTGAGAAAAAGATTATAAAAAAATGTTTATGGAAATGTTGTAACTATTCTACTGTTTTAATTGATATCATCTTATCCTCTCCTAACATCTTACTCTGCAGGTGATTGCATTTAGTGATGAAGAGGGTGTCAGATTTCAAACTACTTTCTTGGGCAGTGGTGCTGTAGCTGGTATTTTACCTGCTACAACATTGGAGATATCTGATAAGAGGTTTCACCTAGGAACTTTCTGGTTATTCTATAGTAAAATTTTGAACAATCAATATATTTATTTGTAGACCTCTTTCAGGAATATAACAATAAAAGATGTTCTTAAGGAGAACTCAGTAGAAACTACAGAGGGAAGTTTTTTACAGCTCAAGTATGACCCAAAATCTGTTTGGGGTTATGTTGAGGTATTGCAGACATTTTTATTTCTTATCTGTAGTGCTGTTTAGCTCAATAACTTCACCAATATAGCTCACGAAAATTTGCTTGTACTTACATGCTGCAGATTCACATTGAACAAGGTCCTGTGCTAGAACAAGTTGGTTTCCCACTTGGTGCGGTTAAAGGCATAGCTGGGCAGACGCGATTGAAGGTAAACAATAAGAATTGCTGAGGTGTGACACACTTAGTTGCTTGTTTCTTCTCATTTTAAACCGTATATGTGAACCCAACAAGATATAACTGTGATTATCCATATGGTCTTGCAAACAAGGCTTTAGTTTTTGTGTATGTAAAAGACATGATTTGAACTTGTCACCAAACTACATTTTGTGACTTGGTGTATCTAGATAAAATTTTCAGCATCAATGTTTGTGAAAGGATGCTTAACAACAGAGCTATCTACATACTTTTCAGGTTACAGTTAGAGGCTCACAAGGTCATGCTGGAACTGTTCCAATGTCCATGCGCCAGGATCCAATGGCTGCTGCTGCTGAACAAATTGTACTTATGGAAAGCCTCTGTAAACATCCTGAAGAATACCTTTCTTATGATAGTCATTGCAGTGATTCATCTGTGAAATCACTCTCAAGTTCACTTGTCTGTACTGTTGGAGAGATATCAACATGGCCAAGTGCCAGCAATGTCATTCCAGGCCAGGCAAGATATGAATTTCCAAAATGCTTGCAGACATGGAGATGTCAAAGCAGCCATGCTTTTTCCTTTCATATTTTGGGTCCCATAATGACAATGTATTGATTCATTCTTGTAGGTTACATATACCATGGATATACGAGCGATTGATGACCTTGGACGCGAGGCTGTTATCTTTGATTTATCCAAACGAATTTATGAAATATGTGACAAGCGTTCAGTTTCCTGCATTATTGAACACAAGGTAAGGTCTTGTTCTGGTTTTACAGTCTGTTTTCTGAGTTGTATTGTATCAGTCAATGACTTAATTTTCTGTGTTCACTTCAGCATGATGCAGGTGCTGTGCTATGTGATCCTGAACTGAGTTCACAGCTCAAATCTGCAGCTTATTCTGCACTGAAGAGAATGGAGGGTGACATTCAGGATGAAGTACCAACACTAATGAGTGGAGCAGGGCATGATGCAATGGCAATATCTCACTTAACAAAGGTTATATTATATATATGTATCCTTTTTTTGGTATGTAGATTTTGAGATGTAGTTTAAATTTAGGCTGCAGAATATGACAATGAATGAGGATTTTGAACAGGTGGGAATGCTGTTTGTGCGGTGTCGTGGAGGCATAAGTCACTCTCCACAAGAGCATGTGCTAGACAATGATGTTTGGGCAGCTGGTTTAGCAACCTTGTCATTTCTGGAAAATTTGTAATAACTGTTGTAAACTAATGATATAGATATTGTAGCATGTAATTATATAAGTTAATTTATTGACTCTGTTCATAATTCAACCTTTTCTTTATTTAGTTGCTTGTGTATCACGAGAGGGCCCCAAATTCTTCTGCATGTTCTTTGCCAATGTCAAATTGAAGCAAAGCATATCACTGTTGATAGTCAAGGCTTGTAGTGCTTTATCTGAGGAAGCGAAATGGCAACGAGAGGAGAGAATTGTTAGGAGGGACTTTTTTTGTGCCAAAATTCATACCATAATATAGTAACGAAAAAAAATGAACATAAGATAGTATAACAGTTTTGGTTAGGCATCAATTCACTCCTCAATAACAAATTCAAGTATTTATTATCATCAGGAGTATAAAAATCTTTATACTTATCATCAAATTCACTCGCTTATTTTACAACACGTCATGGAGTTTATACGGCAAAACAAACTAGTAATATATTTTTAGCTATCCAATCAAAATAATTTTTTTAATCAATGTTCAAATTTTTCTGTCAGTGTTAGTGTCTGTTTGGTTTATCCCAAAATCACGTTTTAAACGTAGATCCGGACAAACGCTACTAAAAGTAGTTTCTGTCCGTATCCACATTTAAAATGTAGATCCAGTATAAATCAAACACACCATTAGACTATTAGGCTTATGGAAATACTAGTAGTAGGTATAGAAATATTTAAGAAATAAAGTATTTAAATATATATAAATTGTGGAGATTAGGATTTTTAAATTGTAAGAAAATATAAAAAAATTGCTACAATCAGATTCAACATTATTTGTATCTATTAATTTTATATAATGTGTTGAAATTTAAATTTATAAACTCTAAATTTATAATTATATAAAAAATTAATATTAGCAATTTAAAAATTTAGGATTGATTAAATTTGAATGATTAATAGTATTTAAGAGCAATATAATATATAAAAAACAATAAAAAAAAGTAAATGAATCTTTTCTTGATTTTGTAATTTATAGCATCATATTTCATTTTTTTTACAAGTATTCATTTAAATATCATGTGTGAAATACATATGTTCCATAGCTAAATGTAGGGGTGTTCAAGACCCGGTTTGTCCCTCTGATCCATCCTACTCAAGTCGAGTCGGGTCCTGTCCTACGAGAAATAATATAACCAAGTCGGGTCTCATTTGTTGACCCGACATCGGGTTGATGACGGGTTCGGGTTACCGACCCGTCCTTTATATATAAATATAATATTTATTACTTATAATTTTCTAATATGTAAAGTTGTAACCTTATTTTTTTCATTTTAGATAGGGTTTTTGAGTCTAAGTTTCCTATATCTACCTTTAAAAATACACTTTATACGTAAAGTTTTATAGTGATATAATGTTATTCTTGTTTTAGTAATGTCCCAAACTTTTAAAAAAGGAAAAAAAATATTGCATACATTAAGAGAAATTATATTTATGCAATATATTTATTAATTATCTAAATTATTTTCTTTTGAACATGGTTATATGATCGTTTTATGATTATATTTAGCTTATATATCGAGTCAACCGGTCTTACTTAAACTCGCACATCATCGGGTTTCTGTCTATGGACGGGTCCAGGTCCATAGAATTGACAGGGTCAAAAATTAGGGACGGATTATGGACAAGCAAAACTTGTTCCAACCCGTCCCATGAACACCCCTAATTAAATGTGAGCACTAGACCATCTCAAGGTTGCAACTAGCAATTTTTTTTACTTTTTACATATCTTAAATGAGTTTTGTTGTGACACATTATTCATTTTTACTTTTTACTATTATTTAAGCAACACTTCCTTCAAATCCAACAATTCTAAAATTTTACTAATTAGTCACACTATAATTTCACATCTTTATCATCAACGTTAATTATTACAAAAACATGAATGGACTCTACCTTATCTCTAAACATTAATTAATCTTACATTTTTTAATTCTATATGTGTTTTTTAATAATTAATTTTTATTATTATTTATTCACAAGAATCGGATGGTTATTTAAGCTTGGTTCTTATTTTTTAAGAACAAGCAGGGACGGAACCAGAAAAAATGAGTAGGGGGCAAAAATTTAACTTGCTTATAATGTTGCTGCTTGTTACAATATAAAATGAGAACATAGTAGAAATATAAAGGAGGGGGGTAGATTAACACATACACACATATATATATATATATATATATATATATGGCAATAACAAGGTATTTTATGGTTTGGAGGGGGGCGGCTGCCCCTTTTTAGCCTAACCTGGTCCCGTCCTTGAGAACAAGCATCCCTCGTAATCACAATCCAACGTCATCACAGTTGTTTCCCATAATTTTTATTTTCAAAAACTCAATAAACACTCCGCAATGGAGATGCTTTAACTTCTCTAAAGTGAGGGCGTAACTTTAAAAGATAAAGTAAGTGATTATGGCAATTAATTTGAAAATCGATGATTGATATTTAAAATAACTTCATAATTTATCATATATGTGGATGTATGTAATCATAATTTAATAGTTATAATTATTTTCTTTATCCTCTAAAGTTACTTTATCTTTTAAATTGACTCACTCACTTTAAAGGAGTCAAATTCACTTTTAAGGTGTATCCATTTTGCATGAGAAAAGAGACATGAGAAGAAAAAGGAAATAAAAAATATAATAAATGATATAATGAAAAAATGTAAGAGAAATTAAATGTAAATCATTGTTTTTGGTATTATATTAAATAGGGGTGGAAATAAGTCAGACTGCTTGACAGAGGCCTACGACCTAACCTACATCTAGTTAAAATCAAACCAATTTAATAAATAAATTAGGTCAAGACTTTTTTAAAAGCCTATATAGCTAAACAAGCCAGACTTTGGGTCGACTAAAAGCCTATCAGACTGACTTATTTAAATAAATATAAATTATATAGTCATATTTTTATATGATTAATTATAATAAAGATTTTTATTATAATTTTTTCTAATCATATACTCATTAGCTTATTTATATTATAAGCATGTTGTCTTACACAAACCAAATAGTGGTTGGTCGCAGCGGAAGTGGACTAGGTGAGTGGTGTCCGAGGGTTATACTCAGCTATGTTTATGGGAATTCCCAGTCAAAGACAAAAATATGTTGTTTTACATAAGCCCGAGCCAATAACTCTATTCAAATATCCAAATACTAGAGCCAATGTAGTATATCCTTATAACATATATTTAAATAACTTATTATAAAATAAGCTTTTAACATGCTTTCAGATCAAACCAAATTTTTTAGTAGGCCAAAAATAGGTTAATAAGCCATACTCATGCCATAATTTTAGAAGACGGATCAGACTCCTATTGGCTATTACCACCCCTAATTGTATATGATCATTTTGGCCGGTAACATTGTGCATCTCACTAATCATGTTCGGCCGACAGACCCTATATTTTAACATAAACGTTTAACTTTTGCTTTCTTATTAGGGAATATTTAATTAACTTTAAAATCACTTACCAAACTTTAATACGGAGTATGAACAAATTTCAAACATAGTACAAATGAGTTGGGTGGTACTTTTACTTTATACAACAATTTCCGAAATTCTTTCCCCTCAAACTCATTAAACTCAGTCGATGAAAGTTGAAAAACCAAAATTTACTTTTAAAAAAAAAAGTTGAGCATGTTTCACTTAATTAACTTGGATTCAACTTATAAACATGGAGTCATAACCTAAGATTATACTCGCTACTTCCCTTATTATAAGACTCTCTCAACCGTTTCACACAGTTTAAGAAAAGTTGGTTATTATATTGGTCTTTTAAAAAACATAATAGCATTCTAAATATACCTCTATTTAAAAGTCACTATACTTTAGTAACATTAATAGTGACATAGTGAAAAACTCCAAAATTCACTTTCCAATGGGGTAGTTGAGCATATGGGTAAAACTTCATTAATTATTCACACTCATCAATATATGGGGAATAAAAAGAGTTGAATATTAATGAAGGGTAAATATGGAAAAAATAATTAATTTACCTAAAAATCTGCAAAGGGTCTTATATTAAGGGACATCCAATTCTTCTAGAAGGGGTCTTATAAATAGGGACGGAGTGAGTATTTAGTTTAACTTTAAAACGTGATAAACTTACATTTTCAATATTATAAATAATTGTGTTAGGAAATCTAAACTTAAATTTAATCAGTTTTTAGATCCATAAAAAAAACAAATAAAAACGAAATGGTTAAGCATTAGGAAAGAATATGAGTAAACTAGCAAATTGGTCCCTGACTCTGTGGGGACCATGCAGTTTCGTCCCTGACTTTGCTAAAATAGCACTTTAGTCTGTACTTTGTTAAAAACACATGCACTAAAGTCCTTATTTCACTAAAAAACATGCACTTTAGTCCTTCACTTTATTACAAAATATGCGCTTTAGGGACTAAAGTGCATGTGTTTTTGACAAGTATGGACTAAAGTGTTATTTTAATAAAGTTAGGGACGAAACTGCATGGTCCCCGTAAAGTCAGGGACCGATTTGCTAGTTTACTGAAAAGAATACGCAAGAATCTTGACTGGTGACGTAGATAGGAGAGCAACAAAACGAGATTTCCGAGTATTATGGCCCCACTTGATGGGGAACATCGTGCTATAAATATGTAGGGTTTTCCAAGAGTGCGGATAGTCCGAGGCCATGGTTTTGGCTGTTAGCAAACGGTTTAAACATGAATTGATACTCTAAAAATACCTGATACTGTTTTTCAGTGATACCACTGCACATCCCGACCACAGTTTTCTTTCATCGCACCGTCACCTTTTGCAATTTTATTTTCCTATCCTTCCACTTCTTGCTATTTATACAATCTGCCTTTAGATTTACACCTTTCTAAAAAATAGTGTTTCTTTTTCATTATCACTAACTTACCTAATAACATTCCTTTTTAACCATTAAACAAACTGTATACTATCAAAAGATATTAAAAATTTCAAACTCTCTTTTAGGCTTTGTTTGGTAGGGTGAAGAGAAATAGAGTAGAGAGAAATAAAGTAGAGAGAAATAAATGAGAAATAAAGAAGAAATTGAGTTGTTTAGTAGGAAAGAAATAGAGATGAAATAAGGTAGAGAGAAATGATATTTTTGTTTAGTAGGAGAGAAATAGAAAAGAGAGAAATTGGATTATAATATATAAAGACCAAAATACCCCTAACTAAATATTAATAAGAAAAATTTATAAAAAAAGTTTAAATATTTAACTTTATATATTATATTAAAATAATTTATGTAAAATAAATAAAATTACATTAAAAAAATAATAAATAGGTGGTCCCTCACTCCCTCTCATCATGCTGGAGGAAAGCAAAACATCACACACCAAGAAGTTTGAAGCGGAAGCTTCACTCTGGAAGTCGGAACCATGCAAGGGATGAGTATAACTATATAAGAAGAGGTAGAAGGGCAAGAGTGTCAAAACGTATTGTAATCATTATTTTCTCGCTATACTGGGCTATTTTTCCGCAATTTTGCGGAGAAATTGTAACCTATGAGATCCACACACTGCACATTTCTTTCAATTTGAATTTCTAATGCAACAAACATCATTTATATTTCCATCTTCTCAATTTCTCTTCTCTCGCTCTTTATTTCTGTTGAATCAAACTGGGTGTTAGATTTTATTGAAAATTTTAAATACTCCATCCGTCCCTATTTATAAGACCCCTTCTAGAAGAATTTGATGTCCCTTAATATAAGACCTTTTGCAGATTTTTAGGTAAATTAATTATTTTTTTCCATATTTGCCCTTCATTAATATTCAACTCTTTTTATTTCCCATATATTGATGAGTGTGAATAATTAATGAAGTTTTACCCATATGCTCAACTACCCCATTGGAAAGTGAATTTTGGAGTCTTCCACTATGTCACCATTAATGTTACTAAAATATAGTGACTTTTAAATAGGGGTATATTTGGAATGCTATTATGTTTTTTAAAAGACCAATACAATAACCAACTTTTCTTAAACTGTGCGAAACGGTTGAAAGAGTCTTATAATAGAGAAATTATTAGATGGTCCCGGACCACCACGTCATCCATGGTCCCGACCAATTAACATTTGACACATAAGCAAAATTAGTCGGAATTAAAAATAAATTCAAGGTCGAACCATGAACTTTGCTTATGTGTCAAATGTTAATTGGTCGGGACCATGGATGATGTGGTGGTCCAAGACCATCTAGCAATTGTTTTTTTTTTTTCCTAATTCCTTGGTACCTGCAGTACTATACAATTTAGGCAGAATTAGTTAGCTTAAGGCTGGGCTTTTAATTCCTATGGTAATTTGTGTAAGGAAAATGTTAACGAGTATTCTAAAATCACTTGTTAAGAAATTAAACATAATTTTTTTTATTGAAGTACATAAAATTTAATGTTATAGACAAAATTAATACCGTGATTTCCAATAAAAATATATCTTTTATATACGGATTCTTAACAAGTGTTCTTAGGGTACAAGACCCTTTGTGTAATTGGGCTGTAAGACATTTTATTGTAGTGTTTCTTTGGTTTATTGGTTCATCAGTCATGACTTTGTAGTGTGGATTGGAGTAACTCTTGTACTCTCTCTTTTTAATATAATTTTGCTTATAAAAAAATATAAATCTCTACATGTGAGAGTCAATACTAGAGCTCATACAATAGGCTAGTCCGATCAGACCGATTCATAAAAACTCGTTAAAACATAGGGTTTGAATATTTATTTTAGAAGTCTGGATAATTTTCAGATTTTTAATCCGATCCAATAAAACTCATAAAAAGAATGGGTAGCCGGAAAATCTGCAAAAAAAAAAAAAAATCTGGCTTCCAATAAAATATATAAAAAATGTAGGATTCGGACATTTATTTTAGAATTCTGAATAACCCTCATGTTTTTTAGTTTGACTCGCCAAAACTCGCTACCTACATCAGACCAAGTCAGGCCGAGTATTTTAGGGGTACTAAAATAAAAATAAATGTATTTTAGAGAAACTAAAAACATATTTAACTATTTTTTATCACAAACTTGATAATTTTATATCAATCTCATGATATTATAATAATTATAGATGACGAAAACGATAGAAAACGTATGAAGACAAAATTAAAAACCTTTCATAGAAAGGCCAAATTAAAATGTTATACATAAAAACATTTTACTTAAATATATATGAGATAATAAGGAAAGTAAAAATATACGAAATAATAGATGGTAAAATAAAAATAAATTATAGAAACAATTGAAAATAATAATATTATGCAAGAAATTAGAAAAGAAAATTAAAATCCCGTTCAAAATATTAAAATCTCATCAAAAGAAATTCTTTAATTATCAGTAGAGAAATCAGATGTCAAATATAAATAAATTCTAAACATCTAATGCAAAATAGGGCCAAAGACGCAAATTGCAGCTAGTACGAGGAGTCAACACATAATAATTAAAGTAAAAAGACTGAAAAATGATGGAGAAAATTGATTGAATAACAAATCTGGGGGTTGCTGAGATCCTATTAACATTCCCGGGTTGTGTTGTGAAAGAAAGAGGAAACAACATCACTCTCCAAAGCTTCTCTTTCTCTGTCGTTTTATTTTCTTCATCTATAAAGATGGATTTATCCATGATAGTGTGTAGCTGAAGCTTCTCCCTGAGCATTTCTGATTTGGACTCAAAGCATCAAGCCTTTTTGGTTAGCCAAGCTTCTGGTAAGAACTAGATTCGTTTCCATGCCTGATTGTTGGAATATGAATCTATCTCATTTGCACAAGGGAATGATTAAAAAAAAAAACAATCTTTTGTGTGAAACGCTTTATGGGTGTCGACCTAAGCACACTCTAGGAGTGCATGTGTGTGTATTTTCCTGGAATTTTTTTTTTCAATGATGCATCATGCATGTCTCCCTGATTCGATCTCGCCTATGTTGTTGCTCTGTAGTGTTTTTTTTTGTTTCCGTTTTAAACCCCAATATTTCACAAATAGCTGTGCGCACTCCTTTCTTGTTCTGACCTCTGAACTGGTTTGGTCACATTGTTTGCCCGAAGTCCAATTTGACTCAAGCTCCATTAAGATTTTTTGTTTTGTTTTTCTAAGCCATGCCTGGAATTGAAGCAAGAATGTGTGTTTGTTTGTATCCGTGGGTTTAGATTCAAAGGTGAACATTCTCGGGTGGGTGTGTTTATTAGCCAACTAGGGAGTTGGAGGATAGGTAGGTTGATTTCAGATTCAGGAATGTGGTGATGATAGGGGATTGGAGAATATGCTACATGTTAGAATTAGTTGCATCTGCTTCTCCTTTTTGTAGTTATGTTAGTAATTGGTAATTGGTAATTTCTATGTCAATCCTGTATATGCCTAGTTACATTTTCATCTTAAACTTATTGGTCTTAGGTAATTAAATTGTCTATTAGGGAGGACCTGTTGCAGGTCTGTCTGAGATATTCTTCATGTGGTCAGGCCAAACTATAATTTATTTGACTTGAGGTGATTGTAACATGAGAGATGAGATTCATAGCAGACAATGCTGTTTTGTGAGGCAGTGTAAAGATTTCTCTCCATCATGGGAGTTCTGTGTCAAATTATGACTGCACTTAGGTGGTCAAGCATAAAGGAAGTTCAGAAATGAGATTTGTCTTATAATTCCTTGAAATGATCATCTAAATGAACCAGTTAACTCCCTTAAAACTGTGTTTGATTACCTGTTTTCCAAAGGTCTTAACATTTCACTAGCATTAAGTATAAAATTATGACCAAATGTATGTCACTGCAAGGAACATGCTTAATCTGAAGATCGTGTTTAGCTTGGTACTTGATAGGTGGCTGATAGAAAATTGAAAATTTAGGTGATATGATATGTTAACTATCTAAGGGTAAATTCAGTTCGTTGTTCATTTACCATGTTAGCAAATTATTGGATGTCCTTTATCATTTACACCTACAAAAAGGTTCCAATTCAAGGCCATTATAATCTCTTTATATATTCCTCTTTCATTCTGAACTATATTGTAAGTCTAGTTTAGTGGTTTCCTTATATTTTCTTCATGTGTATGTCTTTGTAAGAGAGATAACTGCATTCATGAACACAGCATCTTTCCCGTTAGTATGGTGTAACTTCGAAATTTTCATATTTGTTTAAAATGATCTGTGTATTTTAAGTTGCTTTATCCTCTCAAGGCAAGTGCTTTTGTGCCCTGTATGTGTGTTTTATAATCACTTGTGTGGTCTATAAAGTCCATTTCTTTTTTATTTCTACTTACATGTATCCGTGAGTTAATCATATTCAATATCAGACCCAGGTTTCATCTAGTACACTACAAGTTTAATATTTATTTGAGAAGTTCTATTCTGCACTGTTTGGTCATTTAAAATACCAATTTAGAGCTACCATCCCCTTGCCCTTCTCCCTTTTACTTAGGGACAACAATTTACTAAACCATATCATCATGTAAGCTCTTTTATAATTGGAATTTCTTTTCAACTTAACAAACTGATTATGGAATCACATATGCAGGCTTTAATATCAATTTTGAAGGAGTCCGATACTTTACCCCCATTAGTTGGTTCCTTGAAATTTATATTGGTATTGCTATACTGGAAATTCTTCTGAACAACATAGCCACTAAGGGGGTGTTCATTATTTGTGCTACCATGTCATTATTGGCAAAACTACGCTGTGTCACTATAGACGTTACCGGCACCCTAATGGCTTACAAAGGGGAGCTTGGTGACTATTATTGCATGGCAGCCAAAGCTGCTGGCCATCCATGCCCAGACTACAAACGTGTACACGAGGGCTTCAAGCTTGCATATAAGGAGATGGCAAAGAAGTATCCATGTTTTGGGTTTGCAGCCAAAATGCCAAACATTGTGTGGTGGAAAACCTGTGTGCGAGATTCTTTTATCAGGGTAAGATATTTGTCAAAGTCATTACAGTGGGTGTATTAAATGTTAAGATAGCTAAGTTGTTGCTATTTACATATGGCACACAAGGAAAGGTAGCATATTTTGTTTGGTTCTGAATTTGTCTTCTGCAACAACGAATGCACTGAAACAACAAATGTTTAACCCCCACCATTATGAATGTATTCCTCTGTATTATAAGCTATCAAAGTCATGCAATGAATTATAGATTTATGATACCTGCAATCCCATCTATGAAAATTCCTTGAATGTCATGAAGGAGAAATTTTGTTTTTCTGGCAGGCTGGATATGAATATGATGAGGAGACATTTGAGAAAATTTTCAGACGCATATATGCATCCTTTGGTTCATCTGCTCCATATACTGTCTTTCCAGACTCCCAACCATTTCTTAGATGGCTTCGAGGAAAGGGTCTCAAAGTTGGCATTGTGAGCAATGCAGAGTACCGATATCAAGATGTGATTCTTCCAGCTTTGGGTTTAAATGAGGTAAACATCCCATGATTTTCTTAAAGTTTGCTATCAGACTTATAAATGTGTTTAAAAGATAAATTTACATGTAACATTGTTACAGAGACCACTTAAATACATAGTGGCATAATATCACATCCACAAACATCTGTGAGCGCCAGCACAGAGTTGTACATGCAAGCTCACTCACCTGTGGTGCCTTGTTGGAAATGTTAAGAGAAAATGGTGCACTTCCATTTGAAACACAATGCAATTATTGATTTATGGTCTATGATTTTCAAGACTCCCTGAGTCCTTAATCACACCTGAAGAAAATTATGTTAAACTGTAGTTTATTCAGCACTAAATTTTACTGATCCCTACAAGCCTCTTTGTTCTTCTGTACATTTTATGTGATTATAATGTTTGATGGTGCAGGGATCTGAGTGGGATTTTGGTGTGTTTTCTGGTCTTGAAGGTGTTGAGAAGCCAAACCCAAAAATTTATGAGATAGCACTTGAGAGGGCTGGAAGTATTGCACCTGAAGAAGCCTTACATATCGGGGATAGCATTCGCAAAGACTATGAGCCAGCTAAGAGCATAGGGATGCATGCAATATTGTTGGATAGATTTAAAACACCAGATGCTGAGGAGTGGAGGAAATCTGGGGCAGTTGTTCTTCCTGATTTGTTGGCAGTCCAAGAATGGTTGTCTTCAGAGAAGTCAACTTGCTAGAGGGCTCTCTCTATCTTTGCTGTAGTAACAGTATATTTATGCATCATTTTCTCCCTCTAATGTTATAACTGTGGCTTGTGCCATTTCACTTCAGCGGGTATCATAATTGCATGTGTCTGAATATTGATCTGTAGAGCCATACTTGAGATAATCTGTTATGGCGAAGAGTGATTCTTCTGATGTAGCTCAACTATACCTTTGTGATGCAAATATATCCAAATGTTACTTTATCTTCCTCGGTTCTGTTGTTTTCTCCGGTTACTTGGTTTCCCATGTATTTTAGTACTTCGCCAAAGAACAAGTGTTATGCTTATTGAATTTGGATGTTTCTCAGTTTCTGGAGAGAGAAAGAGAGAGGGTGTAACAGGAGATGATCCAAATTTAGAAAATGGAAAAGAGAAAATAAAAATTGAAAATTTTTCTTGAAATCAAACACGTTCTCAAATTTGGCCAAAACTTGTACAGCTGCCAAGTCTTGCTTTGAGACCGGAACGAGTCTTTCTGTGTTACATTTTCACCTAATACTGCCTATGTTACTATTTGACTGTCTACTTTCAAAGAAAAAATTTGTTCCTATTTAACTGTTCACTTACAAATCCAATAAACTAATAATTATACTTTTTCCATTTTACTCTTATGTTAATAAATGACTTACTATTGAAAACTAATGAGAGCCAATAGTGTCTAAGAGAGATAAAATGGTAAAATAGAAAGTTTAAAATTTATTTCCATGAAAACAAGAGTAATGATTGTATTCCTTAATAAGTGTGTTTTTAGTTAAAGTGGACAGTTAAATAGGAACGGAGGTAGTACTATATAAGATTATTAAAAAGTATTTTTTATCTATGTCTTTATTTATAAATATTAATAATAATAGCCCATTTGTTTTAAATTAACAGAACAAAATCATGATTTTGTAGAATTGATTTTAAATCACTTCCATCTAACGTACTTTGTAAAGCGTGCATCATTCATCTCAACAATTCATTTATAAAATTAATTCCACTCAATTATAAACCAAACGGTCCTAAGTAAGTGAGATTTTATTAAAATTATAAATATTTATGAAAGAAAGAAATGAATACAAAATTTTTATTTGTAAAAATCTAACGTTTGTTACGGTGAAGATAAGGTTCAAGCTTCAAAATAAGAAACTCTTGAACGCAACGCCCCACACAACTGGAATAAGTATAAAGGTTCGTGTCAGATAGTTGTGGGATAAATCTGACATGAGTATTAAGTAGGGGTATCTTAAGAAATTGCTACACCCTTCAGAGTTCAGACTAAAACTACAATGGGACATGTACCAGTATTTCATATTGGTACGATATTTTTTTCATATTTGATACCCCTGATCAATAATTGATGACTTGATGCCTTTTAAGGCCATGGCATCTTGATTCTTCAACATCACAATCATCACGGTAATAGTATTAGTCGCCATGCCAGTTCAATAATAGTTCATTGCACGTCATTATGTTTAAATTTTAAAACACTTTCCTTCAGTATGTTTTATAAAACGTGCATTAATTATTTTTAACCAATAATTTTAAAATAATTCTAATCTAATTATAAACCAAACTGATAATAAAAAAAGCTAGCCATACTGAGCTTAGTTTATTGTAGAAACTCTCAAAGTATTAGACCACAAATTTTTTGCCTTTTTTCAGTTTTTCCCCAAAGAAAACTCTATATAGACATGTTGAGGATATAAAATATATGTAATTTTGAACTGAAAAAAAGATCATGCGATGGGTACTACAAAGGTTCAAATGGAAATCATGAAAACAAACTCCAGATTCTAAATCAAAATTGCTGAACACCATAATTCACCACAGAATATTCCTCCACACTGATAGCCCCACTGTGAGTAAGGAACTTCTAGTCAGATGTATTAGTGTAATAGCTGACAATATGATTGAACACACATAGCTATAAACATTAATTCTGAAAATGATATTATATGGACCCCGCATTTTCTACATCATGCAAGAAAATTGATTCCAAACAAGTGCATGGAAATCCAAAGCTTAGGATCTGTTTGATTTGCATTTTCATTTTCTGTTTTCTGGAATTTTACAAAACACGTTTTCAGCATTTTTAATTTTTTCTTTGTAAAAATAGAAAATGAAAACAGAAATTCAAAATGTAAACCAAACCCCCCTTATCTTTTGAAAGTGCTACTCGTATACAAAGACAAACCAGATGGGGTTTCGTGGACCACAATGGTGTTGACTTGAACAGGTCTACAAGAGCTGTACAAGAAAGTGATTAAATAGAATTTTCAAACCAGAAGGGCATGGCATGAGTGGACATCACTTACATTGACAGCTGCTACAATCACCTTGACCTCGGGATGTGCATCTGCTACACTAATTTCTCTATGCTGATGTGCATGCACTGTTAATTTGAAAGCATTGCCTTTGCTATGAAAGATAAACAATACTTAGTGCATGTTTGGTTTAGCGTTAGAAACGTGGTAAATTCACGTTTCCAACGCTAGAAATAATTGTGTTGAAAAATTCAAAGTTAAATTTGGTCAGTTTCAACTCTAAACCAAACACACGTTTACACGTTTATAGTCCTTATTAGGATTCAATTGTCATAAACCATGACACCTGTCTTGAAAACTCATTTGTATAACAATGTGACGTACAAGAATCCCAACTTAGTTTTAGTATGCTGACACTTATGCACTTGGTATATTACGTCAAATTCCTATGTTATGTCTTCAATCCAATATCCTGTTCTAACATATACCGATTAAAAAATTTAAAATATTAAGAATGCTCAAGATTGTGGCTTGTGGTTCTGAAATATACTATAAGTCTGTATATCTAAATTTTGAGCTTTTTCTCAACATATTTCTTTTTATTCCACTTTTTCCCCCATAAGGATTAACTCTTTTTATAAACCTAAGGTTTTGTCCAAAAATAAAATGTAAAATTCAGCACCATAATATCTTACATAGACATAGTAGCACCCTCTCTTATATGTCAAAGTCATGTGAAGATGTGCATCTGTTGATTGAATGCAAGCTAAAAGACTGTTGAAGAGGTGCATAAATTCCACACCAACTGACAAGCTTATTTAAGACACTTGGAAAGGATTTTTATTTCAAAGTAATTCGCTTATTTTCTTCAGCAGCAATTCTAATCTACTCAACAGCTTCAGGAAAAAAAAAAAAAATTACAATGGATGACACTGAACCACAGAAAAGCTATTGGAGATGGAGCAAACAAGATTTCTTGCCAGAGGAGTCCTTTCAAAGCTGGAACAACTATGTATCTGCTCTTTCACAAACATGGTTTAGGTTCAAGGATCGTTTCATGAGCAGATCAGATGATGCTACTGAGACAGACGAGCTCAGAAAACAAAGTGAGAATGACATGAAACGATGCCTCAACTGGTGGGACCTCATCTGGTTTGGGTTTGGTGCTGTGATTGGAGCAGGAATCTTTGTACTCACTGGTCAAGAAGCTCATAACCATGCTGGAGCAGCTATTGTTCTATCCTATGTTGCTTCAGGAATTTCAGCAATGCTTTCTGTTTTCTGCTACACTGAATTTGCTGTAGAAGTTCCAGTTGCTGGTGGTTCATTTGCTTATCTGAGAATTGAATTAGGAGACTTTGCTGCTTTCATAGCAGCTGGGAACATACTTCTTGATAGCATTCTTGGAAGTGCAGCAGTTGCCAGATCATGGACTTCTTACTTCACAAGCCTTTTGAATCGTCCAAAGAATTCACTGAGAATCAAGACAGATCTCAAAGATGGATACAGCTTGCTGGACCCTATAGCTGTTGGGGTTTTGGCAATTGCAGCAACAGTTGCAATGATCAGCACAAGAAAAACTTCATACCTCAATTGGATAGCATCTGCAATCAACACAGCTGTAATCATATTTGTGATTATTGCAGGGTTTGCACATGCCAACCCATCAAATATGACACCTTTTTTACCTCATGGACCTGAGGGGGTATTTCAAGCTGCTGCAATTCTTTATTTTGCATATGGTGGGTTTGACAGTATTGCAACCATGGCTGAAGAAACCAAAAATCCATCAAGGGATATACCAATAGGCTTGGTTGGGTCAATGTCCTTGATCACAGTGATGTATTGCTTAATGGCACTCTCCCTAAGCATGATGCAGAAATACACAGACATAGATACAGATGCACCTTTCTCAGTTGCATTTCAGAAAGTAGGAATGAAGTGGGCAAAGTATGTGGTAGCTTTTGGTGCACTGAAGGGAATGACTACAGTGCTTCTAGTAGGGATGTTGGGACAGGCACGTTATATTACTCATATTGCACGTTCCCACATGATCCCTCCATGGTTTGCTCTTGTACACCCCAAGACAGGAACCCCTATAAATGCTACACTCTTGATTACCATTGCAAGTGCTTGCATAGCTTTTTTCACAGGCTTGGATGTGTTATCAAGCTTGATATCAGTAAGCACACTCTTTGTCTTCATGATGATATCTGTTGCCCTTTTGGTCAGGAGGTACTATGTCAGAGGAGTCACATCAACAGAGAATTTTTTAAAACTAGTTATCTTCTTGCTGCTCATTATTGCTTCCTCAATGGGAATTTCAGCTTATTGGGGGCTGAGGCCTAATGGTTGGCTTGGATATACTATAACTGTTCCTGTTTGGTTCTTGGCAACTTTGGGGATGTCACTGTTTTTGACTCAGCAAAGGAAGCCAAAAGTTTGGGGAGTTCCACTTGTCCCATGGTTGCCATCTTTGTCAATTGCAACAAATATCTTTCTAATGGGATCTTTGGACTCTGATGCCTTCATAAGATTTGGAGTGTGCACAGTGGTAATGCTTATCTACTATTTCTTCTTTGGCCTCCATTCAACTTACGATATGGCTCATCAACAACAAAAGCTACAATCCATCAAAGTTAAGCACATAGAGTTAGAGACAATTGAGAATGCTGGTGCAGGGCCTTAGATAATTGTATTCTCTCATCTATTTTATTTATGTCAGAATTTAAATGAAATTCTACATGCTATCAATCCTTGTATCCCAAAATAAAGGTCATAATATCAGTCAATATAAATAGAAGAATTGGTATAACAGAATGATCTTTAATTCATTTAATATTTGCAAAAGTTGCTTTTCTAATGGCCCATATATAAAACATAATGTCATGTACTATGCAGTGTGTTACAACTTACAATAAACAAATCTACCAAAAAAAAACTGAAACTAAATTTTAGGTTTGAAGACGGTAAAAAATGAGTTGGATGAAAAGAGTTACTTTAAACTCCATGCATAGTTAACATTGCTTTTTTTTTTTTAAAACTAAAGGTATCCCCAACCGATAACTAGAGACTAATCCCTTCGAGGCATAAAGATCATTGAAGTGGGCTTTGCCTCTCCCAAAAAATTCTTTTCCATATACACCGCCAGATATCGAACCTCTGCCAAGATGTTTAAGGGACTCAGTTATCTATCAACTGTGTCCGGCTTTGTTGGTACATAGTTAACCTTGCTAGGGAATGTTTTTCCTGCATCATAGAGAAATTGTTGACACTTGATACCAAATGTCTCAGACTTAGACTCCAACTAACGGGTGCGCTTTCAAAAGGACCGTATATTTAGGGGGAAAAAATAAAAGACTGTATTTAATGAAAGAATGGATGATGGATGAATAGCATTTACATAACCAGGGCCGGCCCATTGACCCAATAGATTTTTTTTAAGATTTTAACCAAAAAAAAAGATTTTTTAAGATTCATTAGAATAAATTATTAAATTTTGTTTAAAACTTATGTTTTATCGTTTCAAGAAGTAAAATTATTTATTTAAATTAATACAGCTGCTAAAGAACCCAAAAGAGTAATAATGGCCCAGAAAAAAAATATTTTCGTGTGGTGGAGATTTTCATATGTCACAAGAAAAAACATAATTTTTTAAATAAAGAAAAGTGATGCAACTTGAGCATTTACAAAATTGTTATTTATTGGATTAGCCCAACGTATTTCTAAACCTAAAGTAAAATACGATTGATCAAGAGTCAAGACATACAATTCTATAGGAAGAGTATGAGAATATATATATATATATATAGTTTAATATATATACACTATTAATGTAAAGAAATTTTACACATATGTCTAATAATGTACTGCCACATCATTTATTGAATTTATATATATATATATATATTATGTATTATGTAAGCATAGCGTAATTTGCACACCCCACAATCTTCTCTGCTACTGATTAATCAGTCACAACCTTTATTCACCAAATGCACACCGTTGAACTAGAGACACTTTTAATACGTAATCTATTTTTATACTCCCTCGTGTACTACTTAATTACAAGACAATGTTTGAAGTTTTTTTATGATCTTATTTATAAAATAAAGTACACAGATTTAGAAGTATTTTATTATTTTTTCTCATATTTACCCTTCTGACCATTAAAGGTTTTAAAGTGACACAATTATCACGGTAATAAAGTTTAATTTTAAATAGGGGTAAACTTGTAATTTTATAGAGTAATTTCTTGAAAATCAACACATTAATTATTTTTCTTAATATGTGTGTTTTTGTCTGATTTGTCTTATGAATAGGACCGGATGGAGTAATATATTAAATCTGAAGTACGAATTATAACATTGATACCTAAATTTCCTAAATTTTACTACTTACGTCCCAATTTATTTGACGTTTTAGCAATTTTTTCTGTCTCATTTTAATTATCATTTTATAATACCAATACACCATTAAATGCACTTTTTCAATTCCACCCTTATTAGTTATAGTTAATGTGTATTTCTCAAAAAAATGTGTTTTTAATGTGAAAGATAAGGGGTATAATAGAAAATTAGTTAAACTTTTTTTTATAAAACTTAAAACATTAATGACATTCCTTAATTCTCACGCCACAACCTTAAACATCAAATAAAATGGGACGGAAGGATTATTATTTATTACTCCCTCCGTTTCATTTTAAGTGTCGTTTTAGAGTTTAAAATTTGTTTATAAATAAGTGGCGTTTTCACATATCAAGGTAATAATAAATGTTAATTTTTCCACTTTACCCTCTTCCAAATTTATTAAATGGTGGGGTATTTATTGCATATTACTAGAAAAGGGTGGAGAGTTTTAAATGCTTTAAAGAGAGAGAGAAGGGGTATATTTGTAATCAATAGAGCTAAAAAAACACATTTATTGCATTCCTTAATCTATGTGCAAAAACCTTAAACGACAATTAAAAAGAAACGGGGGGAGTATTTTTTTAATTTTAAAATCATTCATTGAAATTAAATACACATCACTAAACCTGTCTTTAAACATTAAATATTTTCATTAAATGTAATGTTCTTCACTCTTGATTCATTATTTTTTTAATTCTAATTCATATCGCTTTTTTAATCTTCTTTCATTTTTAATTTTTATTAAATAAATAAAAATCTAAACAAATAAACACAAACATATACAGGTTACGACAAATCAACGATGTTTGGTTCAAGTGGTACATGCTTGATTTTCCTTAAGTAAGGTCTTAGGTTTGAGTCTTGTGAGTGGAGAAAAATCTTTGTTAGGAGAGCTAGACCCACCATGATATAAATGTTTAAGTGCAAATATGATGGAATCACAAAGTGGACTGGGCTCGACGGAC
Organism: Sesbania bispinosa; assembly: GCA_026901365.1. Lineage (NCBI taxonomy): Eukaryota > Viridiplantae > Streptophyta > Magnoliopsida > Fabales > Fabaceae > Sesbania > Sesbania bispinosa. Next base: position 859,868 of record QLOH01000431.1, read on the forward strand.
CAACCCGTCTAACCCGCCAAAAGTGGCGGGGTGGATTAAGTCCTTCTAACCCACCAACCTGCCTCGCTCAACCCGTCAACTCGACGGGCCAACGGGCGGATCGAGGCGAACCGACCCGTCATATTTAATAATTTTTAAAAGATTGTTTTAATTATTATTTAGTTATAACTATTCATGAAAATTGAGGGAAAATATTATGTAAAGTAAAAAAAATTAATTTTTTAGTTATTTTTTAGGCAGGCTAGCCCCTAATCCACCAACCCGCCTTAAAATGGGACGAGTTACTTATCCTAGCCCACTTTATTTGACGGGCCAACCTGTCCGTCCAATTTTTTGGTGGGCCAGCCCGATTTACCACCCCTACAAATATGGGGTTATCATATTAGTTTCTTCTCATTTCTTATTGTTAAGACACACCAGTCAAACTTAACATTCTTTGCATCTCCTTCTTCCCACTCCCCTCAACATCTCAACATACCAAATGAAATGAAAATTCATTTTCTCTCCCTAATTAATCCACTTTTAATGAATTAATAAATGTAAAATGATGAGATTACATGCCTTATTCGTCAAGTAAATGATAAATGAATAAATAACAAAAGAGTAGCGTTTATTCTTTAAATAAAAATGTCTCACACTTAGAATTAGAAAGTCAATATTTTGATATAAATTACTCTAAATTATGAGTGCATATGAAATGCTCTAGAAGCTCTCAAATGGTTTTTTTACTATATCTCTTTCCTCACCTCACCTATAATGAAATCAATCTTTGATATTTGGAAATAATATGGATAAGGTGTAAACAACCCAAAGAAGCATACTAAGACAAAGAGCTGCCATATGTGTAATTAAATTGTTAGTTGAATTAGAACAAGACTTATGATTCCTCCCATATAAAATCATCTCCAAATTGTATGAAATTAAACTATGAGTGCATATGAAATGCTCTAGAAGCTCTCAAATCACTCTTCAGTGATATCTCTTTCCTCACCTCACCTATAATGAAATCAATCTTTGATACTTGGAAATAATATGGATAAGGTGTAAACAACCCAAAGAAGCATACAAAGATAAAGAGCTGCCATATGTGTAATTAAATTGTTAGTTGAATTACAACAAGACTTATGATTTCTCCCATATAAAATCATCTCCAAATTGTATGAAATTATAAATTAATCTTATTTTGCTATCTCATATAATTTTTATAATCCATCAATTGAAGTTAAAATTTTATAATGTGTCACCTACAAATTGTGTGGAATTATAAACTTTTTATTTTTATCATCTCATATATTTTTTATAATCCACCAATCATCTATATCTTGTTTCCTTATATTTTTGTCCCCAACCCTGCTTAAAGGCACCATAATTCTCTATTACTCATCCATTTTCTTGTATTGTGTCAGGTGTCTTTAAAATTTTTATATCAAATCAAATCAATATTTTTTCTTTAATTAATATTTAAATTTCTTCACTCAATACATGTGATATTCACAAATCACTATTAAAATAAAATTTTAAAAAACTGGCTAATTTTTACATTTAAAAAAAATAAAACTTTAAATTACGTATGATTTATATTTAATTTACATTTTACCTTGACAATTAAAAATTATATATTAGTTATATTTATAAAAATCCATGTAATGATGGTTTAATTGTTAGTTCTAAAAAGTAAAAAATGGTCAAGATGGTGGCTCTATGGTTTTGAAATATTCTATAGAAAAATTATAGTTATACATCCTATATGTGATATATCTAAATGTAAGCTTAACTATTTTCTTTCCATACGGATTAAGATTAACTCTTTTATAGAAGACAGAAGTTAGTATATATCAGGGATATGTTTTGCCCAAAAAATGTATAATTCACCACCATAATGTCTGTCCTTCTTACATAGGCATAGTAACACCCTTTGTTGAATGGAAGACACTAAAAGACAGTTGAAGTTGAAGAAGTGGAGTTTAATTTCCATACCAACTGATAAAATAATTCAAGACAATTGGAAAGGATATCTCTTTATTTCAAACACTAATCTTCCTTTCACACCCCATTTTTTTTACTATGAAAAGATAAGGTGTGAAAATGTACAAGCTCTGTTCCAAAGCAGTCTCCTTATTTTCCTCAGTGACACTGACACATTCAAATCTACTCAACAGCTTCAACAAAGAAACAAACAATTTCTACTATGGCTTCCACACAAGGCATGGATGACCCTCAACCACAAAAAACCTATTGGAGATGGAGCAAACAAGATTTCTTGCCAGAAGAGTCCTTTCAAAGCTGGAACAATTATGCTTCAGCTCTTTCACAGACATGGTTCAGATTCAAGGATCGTCTCATGAGCAGATCAGATGATGCTACTGAGACAGAAGAACTCAGAAAACAAAGTGAGAATGACATGAAACGATGCCTCAACTGGTGGGACCTCATCTGGTTTGGGTTTGGTGCTTTGATTGGAGCAGGAATCTTTGTGCTCACTGGTCAAGAAGCTCATAACCATGCTGGAGCAGCTATTGTCTTATCTTATGTTGCTTCAGGCTTTTCAGCAATGCTTTCTGTTTTTTGCTACACTGAATTTGCTGTAGAAGTTCCAGCTGCAGGTGGTTCATTTGCTTATCTCAGAATTGAATTAGGAGACTTTGTTGCTTTTATAGCAGCTGGTAACATACTTCTTGAAAGCATTATTGGAAGTGCAGCAGTAGCCAGATCATGGACTTCTTACTTCACAAGCCTTTTGAATCGTCCAAAGAATTCATTGAGGATCAAGACAGATCTCAAAGATGGATACAACTTACTAGACCCTATTGCTGTTGGGGTTTTGGCAATTGCTGGAACAGTGGCAATGATCAGCACAAGAAAAACTTCATACCTCAATTGGATAGCATCTGCAATCAACACAGCTGTTATCATATTTGTGATTATTGCAGGGTTTGCACATGCCAATACATCAAATTTAACACCTTTTTTACCTCATGGTGCTGAGGGGGTCTTTCAAGCTGCTGCAATACTTTTTTTTGCATATGGTGGGTTTGACAGCATTGCCACCATGGCTGAAGAAACCAAAAATCCATCAAGGGACATACCAATTGGCTTGGTTGGGTCAATGTCCATCATCATAGTAATGTATTGCTTAATGGCACTCTCCCTGAGCATGCTGCAGAAATACACTGATATAGATACAGAAGCAGCTTTCTCAGTTGCATTTCAGAAAGTAGGAATGAATTGGGCAAAATATGTGGTAGCTTTTGGTGCACTAAAGGGGATGACTACAGTGCTTCTGGTAGGTAGATTGGGACAGGCACGTTATATTACTCACATTGCACGTTCCCACATGATTCCCCCATGGTTAGCTCTTGTACACCCCAAGACAGGAACCCCTATAAATGCTACACTCTTGATTACCATTGCAAGTGTCTGCATAGCTTTTTTCACAAGCTTGGATGTGTTATCAAGCTTGTTATCAGTAAGCACACTCTTTGTCTTCATGATGATATCTGTTGCCCTTCTGATCAGGAGATACCATGCCAGAGGAGTCACACCAAGAGAGAACTTGTTAAAGCTAGTTATCTTCTTGATGCTCATTATTGCTTCCTCAATTGGAATGTCAGCTTATTGGGGGCTAAGGCCTAATGGTTGGCTTGGATACATCATAACTGTTCCTGTTTGGTTCTTGGGGACTCTTGGATTGTCACTGTTTTTGACTCAGCAAAGGAAGCCAAGAGTTTGGGGAGTTCCACTTGTCCCATGGTTGCCATCTTTGTCAATTGCAACAAATATCTTTCTAATGGGATCTTTGGACTCTGATGCCTTCATAAGATTTGGAGTGTGCACAGTGGTAATGCTAATCTACTATTTTTTCTTTGGCCTTCATTCAACTTACGATATGGCTCATCAACAAAAAAAGCTACAATCCATCAAAGTTAAGCACACAGAAAACATTGAGAATGCAGGGCCTTAGATAATTGAGCTCTCTCATCTGTTGTATTTAAATCAGAATTCCCTTCCGCATCCCAGTTCCACCAGTTATATGACAATATTACATTCTACAATAATGGTCATATTACTCGATATAAATAGAAGAATTTAGTATAACAGAAGCCATATGCTATGCAGTGTGCAACAATTAGCAATGAACAAATCTACAAAAATAACTAAATATAAATCAAGGTTTGATCTGAAAAAAGTGTTTGATGAAAATAGTTACTTTAAGCTTCATGCCTAGTTGACAATGCTTAGAAATGTTTTTCCTATATCATAAACATTAAACAAATTGTTGACACTTGATACCAAATTATGTCTCAGCGTCCAACTAATTAACGGTAGCGCTTTCACAAATGACTGTATTTACAGCTAGTGTAGTGTGAAAGAATGTATGAGTAGTACTATATACATTTCAATACCCCTTTTTTGGCACTTTTACTGAATAGTGAAAATGGTAAAACTTTCTTCTATAAGGAATGCAAGTTGATTAAGCCAGTAAGATGAATCACTTCGCATTATAAGGTTTGGAGTCGGTTCTTAGAATGATTGCTTAATTTGAGATCTGTAGCAAACTGAAGATAAACCCCTCTTATATAGTAAGTAATCTTGGATTGAGATTTTTTTCTTTTGGTTAATCAGAACACAAATATGGATTTGACACACCAATTAGATTCTTATATTTATGCTTCATGAGATTGTCACTAATAATAAAAAATGGTTAAATTACGTCTCTTTTTTCTTTTTAAAAATTCTTAAATAACTCTATTTTTTATTTAAAAAAAAATACTCCACTTCTATAAAAACAAATGTGTCATATTTTTAGTTTATTTGAATGTGAATGGTTCTTTTAATGGTAGTAAGTGGTCAAGAGTAATTTTTCTCTTTTCACATGACAAATAATTTTAATCACTTATATTATTACCTAAATTTTATAGTAATTGAAATACAAATTTTAGATAACATTTAAAATTGATAATATAAATGTTCAAAACTATATTTCATATTTTAAAGTTGAGTTTTTCAAAATTAGTATTTGATAATGGCGAGAGTTGTATATAATGAAATATTTTTCAAGAAGCATGTTCAATGGTACTAAGATAATTTTTTATCTCACATGAGTATGTCACATTTTTATCTAATAAAGCCTAATGCCATCCCTAATCATAATAAAGAAATGTAAACAAAGATTATTGACCTATTTTTATTGATAACGTTAATCTTAATAGGTGGAGTACTTATTTGATTTACATTTGAATAGAATTAATTCTATAAATTAATAGTTGAAATGATTGATACATGTTTTAGGAAACGTGTTGTACAGAAATGATTTATATTCAATTCTGCAAAATCATGGTTTTACACTATAGTGACGCTAAAATAAACTGGCATGAATTATTGTAACCAATAATAAGAGCAGTACTAGTGTAATCTAAAGAATCATAGGTTAGGATTAAGATTGTATTTGGTTTGCAATTTGGCTTTAAACTCATTTTTTCTCTAAACAATAATTGTGTTAGGGTAAAAAAATCTTTTGATCAGATCTCAACTACAAAGTACAAACCAAACATAGAGGCTTTTTATCAAATTACCAGTGTTATAATGTAAAAACTAAAATGAAAAATCTAGGAAAAAAATAGGGTTTATTTTATTTATTTTTTTTATCTCTAATGATAAGGGATCAATTTTTTTAAAATTAAAAATTAATGTAATTTGAGCGCCTGAGATATAAGCAGAGATTGCAGCTTACCTTCCATGGTAGAAGCAATGATTTGAGAAGACAGCGGCACTGCACTCTCCGACAAGACAACAATAACTTCTCAGAACTCGCTGGTGGTAGCCATAAACCTCAGCCTCAACCAAACCCCACTTTACTTGTTTGGTTGTTTCATGCCATGCCATGCCAAAGTGCTCAATATCTCATACAAGGCTTCTCACACACTCGCTGCGAAGAACACCTCTCCATCTGGGTCTCTCCCAAACCCAAACACTTCCTTCTTACTCTTCCTCCAATCTCCCTGAACCACCTCCTCCTCCGGTTTCAGCTGAAATCTTCAAATCAGGTACCAAAATGGATTCCCACAAATCAGGTTCTTACAAATCGGGTGATTTAACTTTCTATTCTCTCATTGACAATTTCGCCGCTTCCTTTGATTTTCGGTCCTTGGAAGAGGTCCTGCATCAAATGAAGCGCGAAAGGAGAGTTTTTATTGAGAAAATTTTCATTGTTATGTTCAAAGCTTATGGGAAAGCCCATTTGCCTGAAAAAGCTCTGGACTTGTTTCACAGAATGGGGGATGAGTTTCAATGTAGGCAAACTGTGAAATCCTTCAATTCTGTTCTCAATGTGATTATTCATGAGGGTCTTTTCCATCGTGCCTTGGAGTTTTATTCTCATGTTATTGCATCCAAGAGTTTGAACATACATCCAAATGCACTCACTTTTAACTTGGTAATTAAGGCCTTGTGTAAGCTTGGTTTGGTTGATCAGGCAGTGGAAGTTTTCAGAGAGATCCCTCTCAGGAATTGTGCTCCTGATACTTATACATACTCTACATTGATGCATGGGTTGTGCAAGGAGGGTAGAATTGATGAGGCAGTTTCTTTGTTGGATGAGATGCAGATTGAAGGCATCTTCCCCAACCCTGTTGCATTTAATGTGTTGATCAGTGCATTGTGCAAGAAGGGTGACTTGGTACGTGCAGGCAAGCTTGTTGATAATATGTCTCTTAAGGGTTGTGTCCCCAATGAAGTCACTTATAATGCTCTTGTTCATGGCCTGTGTCTCAAGGGGAAGTTGGACAAGGCTGTGAGTCTCTTGAATCGAATGGTGTCTAATAACTGTGTGCCTAATGATGTTACTTTTGGAACACTCATTAATGGTTTTGTTAAGCAAGGCAGAGCTTCTGATGGTGCTCGTGTGTTGATCTCATTGGAAGAGAGAGGTCATCATGGGAATGAGTATATTTACTCATCCCTTATTAGTGGCCTGTTCAAGGAGGGGAAATCCAAGCATGCAATGCAATTGTGGAAGGAAATGGTTGAAAAAGGATGTGAGCCAAATACTGTAGTGTATAGTGCTCTTATAGATGGTCTTTGCAGAGAAGGGAAGCCAGATGAAGCAAGGGAGTACCTACTTGAGATGGAGAATAAAGGTTACCTTCCCAATTCTTTCACTTATAGCTCCCTAATGAGGGGATTTTTTGAAGCAGGTGATAGCCATAAAGCTATTCTTGTTTGGAAAGAGATGGCAAACAATAATTGTAGTCATAATGAGGTTTGTTACAGTATACTTGTTAATGGCTTATGCAAGGATGGGAAGCTCATGGAAGCCTTAATGGTGTGGAAGCAAATGCTGAGTAGAGGAATTAAATTAGATGTTGTGGCTTACACTTCAATGATTCATGGCTTCTGTAATGCTCAATTAGTTGAACAGGGCCTAAAACTTTTCCATCAGATGCTTTGTCAGGAGCCAGAGTTACAACCAGATGTGATTACATATAACATACTTTTAAATGCTTTTTGCACACAGAATAGCATCTCTCGAGCTATTGATATTCTAAATATTATGCTTGATCAGGGTTGTGATCCTGATTTTATTACTTGTGATATTTTCTTGAAAACTTTAAGAGAAAATATGAACCCACCTCAAGATGGGAGGGAGTTTCTAGATGAGCTAGTAGTCCGGTTAGTTAAGCGACAGAAAACAATAGGTGCTTCCAATGTTATAGAAGTGATGCTACGTAAATTTTTGCTGCCAAAAGCTTCTACTTGGGCCATAGTTCTTCAACAACTCTGCAAGCCTAAGAACGTTCGGAAAACCATTAGTGAATGTTGGAGCAGGATGTGTCACTGATATCTTGTAAGATATGTTATTCAACTGTGATTCCCTTGAAGCATAGGAACTCAGGATACAGGTGTTTCTTGATCAAGGTCCTCAAGCATAAGGGCCTCAAACTTTCAAAGTTCTGATACAACGATACACATCAGATATGGAATTTTCCTTCTCCTAATTTCATTTTGCATGCTTGGAGATATTGGCATGTGCAGTGTTCTTGCCAAACAGGTGACAAATGACAATAGTACCACTCAGACCAAGGCAACCGTTTAAACTTTAAACCTTTAACAATCATTTTAAACTTACTCAAACTATTTGCTTTTCTCTGTCTAAAATATTTGTATTTTGCAACTTACAATGGTGATAATATTCCTAAAAGGGTAAAGTTTTCAATATCCAATCAACTTTGATCTATTTGTAAATGCATTATCTCAAGAAGGGTGTATTTGTACAGGAAAGTTATTGGTTGTATATGCACACTGTCAGTAAATTTGGCAAGTAAATAATTTTATACAATTTGCAAGTATTTTGCAGATTGCACTTGTTGCAAGGCAAATGATTTCAATGATGATGAAATAGTGAACAGGATTGTTACTGGATGCCAAAGTACAGAAGTGCAATATTCTTTTGTGGGCATGTGCGGAGTTCATACATTGCTTTATCCTAAGTGCAAAGAAAAAGAATGCAAGGACCATTATTTGATTATAACTGTCTCTCAGACCCATCATTATCTATCCTTCCATTGAAGATATTTATTTTCCTTGCTCTTTTCCTTTTAAATTGGTTTGGATCCTGGGTCTATAAAAGTATCAAAGTTCCCTAGTCCACGCAACTATCACAGCTGAAGATACAGACTGAGTGGTGAGTGGGAAAATTGTGGAGCTGATCGGTGAAATCATTAGCTAAATGTCAGCAATTGTTGTTTATCCAGTCATTTCTTGTACAAATGAAGTTTCTTATACTTCCTCTATTCCATTGGTATCATCACAAATACACAACCTTTGTTTGATATTTCATTCTTGATTTCTAATGTTAGTAGATTATAGCTTTTGTTTTTGTATAACAATGTACTCTCTGTCAAAATCATGCTCCGATTGGCTTTATTAATATCTTGAATCATGATAGAGGTTTGAATATGATTATTGTTTGGTTATTGTTTTGCTATTATTTTTAGGTTCTTATTCTTCTCTAATCTAACTATTCTGTTTTCAGTGTTCAAGTGATACTTGTGAAGGGTTGGAATATTGGAATGGTTGTTGGAATAAAACTGACAAAAATAACTAGTCATCTTTAGGTAGTCCCTTGTTAGGTGTCTCTTTGGTGAACCGTGCTCAATACTAGCTTTAAATTCATTTTGATAAACTTTCGCTTAAACCGGTAGCTGTATAAATAGCAACCTCTTCTTTTTGGCTTATATCTTAAGATTTCATTTCCTGATAACTTAAAACTTGTGGTTATTTTGCATAGTACATTGAATCCTCTACCAAGGCATTGCCTTTTGTTGTTTAACTTTATTAGATCATGATGTTGGTATAATTGATGTTAATATATTGTTACACTCTTCTTTCAAGTCATGCTGTCCACATTCTATATCCCGGAATTTATATCCCAATTCCCATCACTTCTCCATGAGTGTCAACTTCTGGTTTCTCTATGGGATTGGGAAACTGCAAAGGGAATAGAGAGCTCTTTCCAGCTGATTTTCCGTTTTATATTATTTGCTGATTTATTTGTTTCAGGATTGCTATGTATTAGTACTTGTCTTCCTTTATAAATTCTTCATCTGTTCAAAACTTAAATAATAGTAAAATTTTGATCTTTTAATTTCTCATCTTATATTAATACTATCTGACGGGATTTCAATTGTATTATCGTTTAACAATGATTAGTAGAGGATTACAAAAAGGGTCCTAAATCTGAAGAGTGGCACCAAAGGCTGTTTTAATTGAGATGGTACTGGCAGGCATTTATTGAGGCTGTGTTGATTTTAAAAAATGTCAATAAAAATATTTTTTACCTCTAATATATTTCTTGTTTTAAAATTTTATGAAAATAGTAAAATATGATTAAAAAATACTACCTATTTTTATTTTATTTCTTGTTTTAAAAATTTTGTAAAAGAAATTATGAAAAATCGAAAATACAATCTTATTCATTCTGTTTTCAAATTTTTTTTGAAAAAACCGTTAAAAACAAAATTTTCAAAACATGGTTGTTAACTAATGTCAACTCTTTCAGGAAAGATTCGGGGTGAAAGAATTTTGGCTGTCTACTTGGCTTTTTCTTAATAAAAACATATCAACAAAACGAACAAAGAAAACAAATAAAAGGTCCTTTTACTTTTTGCACAAGCCTTGTTTAAGTCCCTATTGTTGCATGTCCCAACTTAATGTCATGTAATTATTTAGATAAAAGACATGATAGATGAATTACAAGTTACATCTACGCAAAGCAAAGTACAGCAACACAGAAATCTCTTATTTTCATCATAGGCATTGATAATACTGTTTGCCATTGTAGCCTTTCAATTTCTGGTATAGGATTGTCACAGATTCTACATACATAGTTCAAGCAGCTGCTTCAGCTGCAGAAGAGACCTTTCGGAGAACATAAACAGGATCTCCCACTTCAAGGACTTTTCCACTCCCTCTAGCAGAAGAGTCATTCCAGTTCCAGACCATATTCTGACCAAAGTAGACCTGCAGAAGCAGTTCAAATGTTATTTGACATCATTGAACCAAAAGAATATTCATTGGAAAGCTTGATTGCTGAATGTCTCACCTTGTTTTTATTTCTATCATTTGGTCTTATGACTTTGCCAGACCTAGTTCTCATTAGAGTTTCAGTGGGTTCAGATCCAACTATCCCAGTCTCTTGATTGATTGTAGGTACCTGACCATAACAAACAGCATGAAAAATGCAAGTTGGACACACAACCAGACTAAGAAATTACAAGAAAAAGTATATTAGCATGTGTAAATTGAAATGTATATATTATCCATTATCCATGTGATATCCAAGGTATACCGGCAATAATTGAATAGTTAGTAGATTAAAGGCTAATAGATGAATGATGGATAGATAGATGTGAGTGTACAACCAATGAGAAATGCCTAAATCAGGGTAAGAAAAATAAAGGAGCTACAAACAGAAGTTTGTTCAAATATTGGGCCAGGGAGAGATGTCATCCCATGCCCCATAAACCCAATTTTAAAGAGCTATAGCATCCTTATATCTAATTCTAAACATAAAGGCTATGTACCTCACACTATGCTTGCCTTCAGGTCATCTCACAGTATAATAGGATGTTTTCCATTGTACCATGATTCATCACACCCGTTATTTTAACAGGTTACAATGGTTGGTTATTCTTCGGTATAAATTTATGACAAGCTGTTGAGGGGTATAGGTATAAGATGGAGGAAAATGCTATTAAAATCCATGAAAGTTTAAAAAGGCTGAGATGAATACTCACAAGCATTATCACTTCTTAAAATCAAAGGGAAACACCAAATTGAGTTTTAATTTCATGATAAAAATTTTGAAAGATGGAAAACAACTCACTTGTTTTGCATGAAAAATAAATAACTCACTTGTAAGCATATATACAATTATGAAGTTTCATAAAGCCATGTCTAGTATAGAATGATATGAAGATGATGACAACAACAACCAAAGTACCAAACCTTAATTGAAAGCAATAGTCTCTCTTTCCTTACATCATCATATAATAAAAGGCTCAGAACATTATCCAAGCTCTGCCCACCACATAAATTTATGTATATTATGCTGGTACTTGTTGGAAACTAAAATTCTTAGCACAAGTCAACGGGTACATGTTCCTAGGGAGCATATTGGCTATATGATAGGTGGGAAATCATAAAGTAGAATTCTTCACCTTACAACGGGCACATAGCTTGGAACCCAGAAATGAAAACCGGCCTATCTTGATCTCTGTCCATATGTCTTCAGAAAATGGTTCACAACCTTCAACGAGGATGCTGCACCATGAAGGACCCAAATCTCAATTATGTGATTTAATAATCCATTTAGATCAATTCAGCACCATCTGATCTAAATCAGTAACAATGTTATGAAATAATAAATATACATAAAGGAGTAGACCAAAAAACATGGAAAAACCAATACTTGGGTCTAAAACGATTAATAGGTATAGGTTCCTCTAGAAGCTCGTTTAGTGCATCCAATGATTCCTGAAAGTCATAAATGACAAATACTGAGTAAAAGATTCAGCATAAAAGTAATTCAGAGTTCAGACTTCATTTCCCAACTGGACTGACCTGAGATGTGAGTAAGAATGGATAACCATCAGAGAACAAGGTTGGATGATGTCCCTTAACATAATCAGGATCCACTTGTCTAACTTCGGAAGCTGCATTTGAAAACATCAAAGAAGTTCATGGTAATTCTATGGCTTGGAAATATTACACTTCAGAGTTATGGTGGTTATTTATGCCATCCAAAGCATTAATATGACAAGGGGCTCATGGAACCATTACAGGGAAAGTTTAAGTTTGGTTCACTCCCACTTAAAACATAAATCATAGTCTCTCATTAACTCCCAACAGTCATCTGAAATTCTAAATTTATTAAACATAAAGCACGACATCAAACACTTTACTCCATAAAAAGCTCAAAGTTGGAAGGGTTTAGGAATTAAGAGGTGAGAAGACTGAACTCTTAGTCTTGTTGTAACCCATAAAAAAAATCAGGGACTTACAATTCAATATTTTGCTCTTTTTCAGTCAAGAGACTAAAATTTAAAACATACCAATAGATTTTCTTTTCTAAATATAGGTCACAGTGGTTGAAACTCACAGCATACTTGGCTAGCCATTTGTCGCCAGCCAAAGGACTGGTGGCAGATAACAAGTCTGGTCAGCCTTCTTGTTCAAAACACACACAAACAGAGATAACAAACCAGAAAGGAATATCAAATATGGTCATACTCCTCATTCACAACAGGTTTTGTTTCCATACTTGGCTAGCCATTTGTCGCCAGCCACAGGGCTGGTGGCATATAAAAAGGCTGGTCATCCTTCTTGTTCAAAACAGGCAGATAACAAGGCTGGTCAGCCATCTTGTTCAAAACAGGCACACAAACGGAGATAACAAACCAGAAAGGAATATCAAATAAGGTCATACTCCTCATTGACAACAGGTTTTGTTTCCATAGGTTATAAGAGTTACAGACAATTTATATGTACTTATCTTAATGAATCAATGCATGTCAATAGACAATGCTCCAAGTTAATCCCAGGCCCAGCAATGTTCATGTGTTCTCAAAACAGTTATAGTCCTTTACCAATTCATTACACATCTAAAGTAATACATCCTTCCAAACAATTTTGTTCCTATTATCTTATTCTTTAAGGTTTTATAATTTCAAAGACCTACCTGTATTGAAGCGGACCAGTTGACTGGGTTTTCCTAAAAAATCTGAGAACCACTGAGATGCTTCAGCTCCCTCATCCCAGACAGACCCAGTCCATTCCCATACTGTGACACCATCTGTCACTTCATGTTGTTTACTCAAACAAACTTTGAGAGGTTGCATCCCAGGTGCTTTCAACACTGTAATCAGAAGATAGTGGCACTATATTCATTTACTAAACAAAGAAAAAGAAACCATAATCATGAAGAATGCAAAGCAAAAGTCCATCAGCATTTCAACTACTTTAATATTTTTTTTCTCAAAATTAAGAAAACAGGGAAAGCATCTGTCAAACGAGAAATGAATTTAAACACCACATTCACAATAAAACGCAGGAACTGAAATCACAAATCATGTCCAAACTCCATAATATATCAAATGGGAGGAAAAAAGTGATCAAGCAAAGAAACAACAAGGTCTTTAGACAACTCTATGCAATCATTTGATTTATTTGGTTGGCTCACATCTTTGAAGGCATCAATCTGCTCCAAAACTTGTTACGGGATGGGATTGAAATTTGTTCATGGCTTTTCTTGGGTGTTGTTTGGTAAGAGTTTCCATTTTCCATTTATGGTAATCAGAGAGACAAATTCACCAGACAACCTCGCTACCTTGAGAGGATATCTCATCCTCTCTCCACAGATGTAATTTCCATTTGTTTTTTGTCTTTGATTGGGAAGACTCAAAGACATAGCTGTGAAATTAATCCTCAAATTAAGAGTGATGATTAGATATAGGTCTATTTAAGAGTGATGAGTTGAGGGTTTGAACCCTGACATTGCAGATAAAACCCTAGTTTCACAGTCTATTTCTAGTAAGACCAACCACTGATGGATACCACCATCTTTTCTCACAAATACAATTTTTCTTCCTTTGAAAAAAAAAAAAAAAAGGTGCCAATCATATAATTATAACGATGATGATAAATGAATAAATTAATAAAAAAATGATATGTAGTGAGGAGGTAGTTAAGTTATGGATTACTCATAAAGGAATCACTGGTAGGTTCCCAGCCCTCAAGAAAAGCCTCAGAGGGGAACTCAACCTCAACCAAAGCAAGCTTGGGTTCAACTCGCTGAGTGCATGCCCTCCCTTTGGAATTCACCACCATCCATTCTCGGTCCCATCGAAGTCCTGTGAAGTGAAGGAAGATAATTGAACCAAAAACTCTAGAAGAAATAATAATTAAATTAAAAAACAGAGAGAGAGGTTGCGTATGTATTTGCTTGCATTATTAGTACCAGCAGGAGTAAGGGGAGCACGGGAAAGAGAAATTCCACGGCATGACTTGACAGGGTAAATGAATAGGCCAGAAACTTTAGCAGGAGATAGAGATACTGGAACTGCTGTTCCCATTCTCTCACCACCACTGTAAAAGAACAGGGCGATGCTCGCCGCTACTTAAATACCATTCTCGCTCGGTGGAACAGGATCCCATCCAAGCTTTAAAACCCCGCACTTGAAGCCACGTCACATTAGAACTACACATAAGGAAACACGTCATCATTAGGAGAAAACTTTTACTTCTCATTTTATTTTTATTTTCATAATAACTGTCCTATTTTTATAATTTTTCTCTTAAATAGAAAAATTGTACAAATGAATTTTTTTTAAGACTTTACTAAATATTGATGAAATATAATATATTATATATATAATTCAAAAAAAATTTAAGGAAAATGGATTTAATTGTTAAAAATTAATTAATCATGAAAACTTAAATTACAATTTGAATATTTAGTTTTATAAATTTATAAATCACATGACTAATAAAAATGAAATTTTAATGTTGATCGAGAAAATTGAAGTATTAAGAAAATAAAAAAAAAATCTTTTAGTTAAAAACATTAATTGAATTTGATATGAAAATTCAAAAAAAAAATGTCAATAAATAACAAAGATATATAGACTTCGTTTGGTCCAACTTATTTTCAGCTTATAAGTTATTTTAAAACTAAAGTTATAAATAAGAGCTTAAAAAATTTAAGTAAAAGTTATTTGGTGGTTTTAATTTTTTATGAACTTAATAATTATATTAAACTAATTGGTACAATATTTTTTATTTTATTTTAAATTAATAAAAAATATATAATTACAAAATTATAAATATTTCTAATTAATAAATTATTTAAAATATATAAATAAAAAGTAAAATATGTTATTAGGATTTTTATTATATAAACAATAATTCACAAATAACAATATTAGAAAAGAGATAGTAAAATATTTATTAAAACTATGATTTTAATTAAAATCACCATAAAAGATACTACATGTAATTACAAATTTTGGTAACTAATGAAATTTTTAAAAAAGTAAAAAAAATTAAATTATATAAATAAAATTCAATAATATCAAATTATATTAATAAAATATATATATTTGTTTACATTTTAACATTAATTATATTAATTAAATAATATTAATCAAAATAAAGATTATAAAAATAAATATTATTAATTAAAATTTAATAATACAAATCAATTATGCGACAAATAAAAATTAACGTTGCAGAGAGGGAAAGGAGGCATGGAGGTGTATTTTGGCACATACAAAATATATTTTACTTATTATATTTGAGTAAATTACCGGATAGAAAAGCACATTATTTTATTTATTATATTTGAGTAAATTGTTTTATGTTAAATATTGAGATAAATCTCATACTATATAATTTTTATATTTAAAATAAAATAGTTTTATTTTTTTATTAATTTAATTTATACAAATTTTAAAATAATAATATTTTATATGATTAGTTAAATATTTATTTATACTAATGTTAAATTATTTTATTAAAATATATTAAATATGATAAACTATAAGTGAATATTATGCATAAAAAACTTTGAATATCAGAATAATTTATAAATAGTAAGAGTAAAATATATACATATATGTTTTTTTATATACAAGTGGTAATAAATTTTAAATCTATGCGACCTTTTTCTTTTGGTCAAATCTATACGACTTATATCACTGACTCAATCATAGTCATTTAAATATAAAAAAATATATACATATATGATGAATATATTTATTACACCTTCCTTCACACGTTTTTTATAAATAAATTTAATAACATAAAAATAGTTATAGCTATAAATATTTGTGACGTGAAATTTTCTTTGTATATAGGATGCGGTATGGAAATCGAAATCAATATAATTAATGGGCCATCTATTCTGAGTAGACGAAAAGGAAAACACGTAACCAGCGACGGCTCTAGCAGAAAGGGAAATGGCCCTGGAGTGGACTCCGCCATAATTATTTTTTTATTGACCCATACAGGGACTTGTGATTAAAATAAATTTAAAATTTATTAGGCTCTTATGGAACGGGTTAGTTTAATAGTTTAAGAGTAGGAAAAGAAAAGAGAAATTGTTTTGAATTTTTAATCTGCCCGCATTTATGTGATAATAAGAGAGAATGCAATGTATCCATTCTTCAAATCCCCCATTTGACAAATTTTGCACTTCTGTGTGTGTTAATCCAGAAGAAGAAGAAAAAGACCAATTTAATTATTTGTCGTTCTCATATACGTAAATTACAATTTAATTACGTACCCCATATTAATTTTACGCTTTCTCAAATCATCCCTTTTAAACTTTTGTCATCACTTAAAACTCTCTTTTTTGGCAAGCACTTAACTCTGTTATTTAATTTGATGTTACGTGAGACAGTCAAGTTTTCTGTCTATGTTAACGTCAGTTAAACCACGTGATGTGTACACGGGGTATGGAATTGTGCTACTAAACTAAAATATTAGACACTTAATTTCTTTTATATCTGATATCATATTCTATTTCATTTTTTAATGTTTACTAAATACAGAACTCACATATTCTATTCTATTATGATTTGTCTACTGTACATAAGTATTTTGGTTGATTGTTTTGTTAGCAATTGTCGACATGAGGTGAAATATGCTATAGATTGGGTTAGGAGTTCAGGACAAGGGTCAATGGATCCAAAGATTCTCTTGAACGCATTGCACGTGATCCTATTTTGTGTATAAGTGTGAATTTGGGCAGAGTAGCGTAATGGTTTGGGATATCGTCTCGTTAGGGTTAGCCGGTTAGGGGTAGCACTAGCATTGTGGAGGACGAACATGTGGGTATAGGCACGTCGTCCTAGAGAAGTGTTTGGACTTTGGGTGTGTGGTCCAAATTTAATGTCATATAATACTCTTTTCCCTCCTAATTATAAAAAAATTAATTATTTCATATGTATTAAGAAAATTGATTGACTTAGTTAGTTACTATAAATTTATTATAAATGTGTATTTTTTAAATTACTCTTAAATTTATTGAGATTTATTAACTTTCTTTTTCTATTTAATTATTCCATTGTATTATACTCTCTCCATTAATTAATTATTCACTTACCTCCACTAATGGAATATTTTTATCAAAAAATAATTAATGCAAGAGACTTGTCTGAAAAAATTCTTATAAAAAGAACTAAATTCTCCTTTAAAAATGTTTTTTATAATTAGGAGCATAATGAGTAGTTAATTAGTAGGTAGAAATTATATATCAATAATAACTAAATTAGTAATGTATTTAATTATATGTCAATGACTGAATTAGTAATGCTTTCTACTATGGTGATAAAATTTTAGATTGTTTTATTTGTAACTTTTACAATTAATACATATAAAAAATTTGATAATAAAATTTTTAAGAGTTTTTTTTGGTCGATAACAGTTTTGTTTATATGTATTTACCTATTGTTCGCGAATAATTCCAGCCAATTGAGTCTAGTCTCCAATGGGGATTTCAAGCCCAACCAGGAGGAGTAGTAATAAAGATACCTGACCCTTTTACTGGAACCTCCTTCTTATAGTCGTTGCTTCTTATCTGAGGATACCTATTGTGAGAGCCGCAGGCTGATGAGGGCGGGGAGTGATCGTCGGTGCAAAGAGACTCGGACAAGGAGCGGCTCCTGGCAGGCTTCTAAGCTATAAGGGACATGTATGAACCGAGCCCACACCCGAATGAGAGGGATCTAGAGGCTGTGCAGGTATGGGACTGTACAGTTTAAAATAGCTTAAAGGAAATTGTTGGGGAGAACTATACCACCAAGGTGCATCTTCTTTTCGGAAGCCCATAACATAAGAACTCCATAGTTAAGCGTGCTTGGCTTGGAGTTAAAGGAAATTGTTGGGGAGAACTATACCATCAAAGTGCATCTTCTTTTCGGAAGCCCATAACATAAGAACTCCATAGTTAAGCGTGCTTGGCTTGGAGCAATTCTGGGATGGGTGACCTTCTGGGAAGTTTCCCGGAAAGTGTGCAAGTGAGGACAACGTATACTGGAAAGACTCTTGTTAGTTTGTGGGGACCCTCACCACTCCTGCAAACGGCTCGGGGGCGTTACACCTATAACTTTATCTTTTGTTGGCGGGTTTTGTTATCTCTGTCATTATTCATTAAGGATCCTTGTTATCTCTTAATCATTTTGGGTAAGGGTGTGTTTGGATCGGCTGTTCCAATAAGGTGAACATGCGTATTCATCCGATAAACGTGAGTTTACAATTTCAACCACTGTTTGGTTAAGCTTCTATGACGTGAGTTTGGAAGTGAACTCACGTTTTCTCAAATGCAACATTTTAAAGTTTCTGCGTTTTTTAATACGCGATTCAAGCTGCTGCGTTTTCTGATTTTCTTCAGTTTTCATTTTTTACCCTTCATGTTCACGATGGCATTCTAGGTGGTGTTTCCCGGCGACCTCATAGCACTGTCACCACCTTCATTTGCTGTTTTCTGAGTCTGCGAACTTACGTTTTCTGTCTTCCCGCGACCTCCTGAGTATCCATTCCGTGGGAAGCAAAGCATAACAAAAACAGAGGACCCGTTGTAGAAGTGGATACTAGAAGGAAGGAATAGACACTAATATACCAACTAATTGAGATCTTCTCCTGCTTTAGGATATACTGAGCAACAAAAATGGGGTACCTAAGGCATCTGCTAAAAGAGCCAACCTAATACATGAAAGAGCAAAAGAAAATACTAAGGACCTACTGTCACTATCATGGCCGAGATTTGCCAACTTGTCTGCAACAAAATTGCGTCCTCTGTAGATATGAGAAAAGTGCACCTCCTCCAAACGCAAATAGAGAGTTTCTTTTACCAGGCAGCACTACGATGAGTCAAGGAGCATCTCGAGTAAATTAAGCCAATAGTTACATTAGAGTCTGATTCCACCGACATCTTTTAGATAACCATTATTGTTTTATTTCCAACCTTTTAATTTATTTCAAATTTTCAATAGTTAAAATATTACACATATTTCTAATGTTTTTACCCAAATAAAAAATTATAAATATCTTTATTTTTTTTGTAAATATTAATATCAAATATATACTTGATATCAATAAAATGGAAATCTATATAATAAACAAAAATATGTCCTTTTTAGTAATTATATCTCGAAACGTGATTCAAAAAAATATCATCCAAACAACATTTATTTTCTTAAACTCACGTCTACAACAAATTATCCAAACATAAAATCACGTTTATACAAACTCAAGTTCACTCAAAATCACGTTCAATAAATCACGTTCATTTAAACTCAAGTTTGCAAACGCCAATCCAAACACACACTAATGATGAATGGAGACAAGGTGTGGGCCTTGAAGTTAGGGACGTTATTGGGCCGGCTTCTAGAGTGTGGCCCAAGAACTTCTCAATTAGGGATGTAAACAAGGTTTTGACCTAAAAAAAGGGTGGGTAGTATATTACCTACATCTATACCCGTCAAAATTAACAAGGTATCCATGCGGGGTAACAGATATCCATTAATATTTAAAAATTAAAATTTATAAAAAAAACAAATAAAAAATCATATAATATATTATAGTATCATATTATATTAATACTATATAATATAAATTAACATTATATAATATTATTATATGTTAATATACTAAAATTATCATTATAAAATAATAAAAAAATATTTTATCTCATAATAAAATAATAAAAAATATCAATAAGTTAATATATTTAATAAAAAAATATATTTTTAATAAATGTGTGGGTACTCATTGTGGGTACTTATAGGTAGGGGTGGGAATAGGCTAGGTTAGACTTGGCTTTGATAGGCCTGAGCCTGACCTGGTCCCTAATTATGAAGTCTGGGCCTGTTACCTGTTACTTGTTACAGGCCATTTTTTAAGGTTTGGCTTGACCTGCTTAAAAGTCTGGCCTGGAGATCTGTTTAAAAGCCTGGTTTGTAACAAAACTTAGAAACGGGACCGATCATCAAAAGCAAGCCAATGTGTGCATTCCTTACTAGTCTACCCTAACTTTTCCAGAATCCAAGCCATTGTTCAGTGCTTATTAGATTTAATCTAACAACATAAAAATATGAAATAGCAATCCAGAAATTGATTCCGCACAGACATGCGACTCAGAGCCATTTTTAGAACCAAAATCCCTGCACTAAAATCTAACTTTTCTGCTACCTCTTATAACCTTTGTGACTGAGCTGAAATGGTGGTGCCAAGCTTCTGAGTGGCAGACGTATAGGACTGAGATGCGGTGGTGCGTCCAGCTTCTCCGCAAGTGCGATGAACTTCGATGGAGATGCGTTCCAGCTTCTGCGAACTACGACAGAGATGTGGTGGTGCAGCCTGACTTCTGCACAAGCGCGACGGTCAACGGCGGAGACAAAGTGGTGCGGCCTAGCTTCTCCATTACTGCAACAGACTTGCGAGTTCCGATTGAGGTACGATGGTGCAGTTCGGCTTCTCCGTGAGCGAGACGACGAGCATCCGGTTAAGCGCGGTGGTCCTGTCCTGTTCTGTGTGAGCAATATGGACTCGTGGTTGAGATGCGGTGGTGCAGTCCAGGCGCGGTTGGGTTGTTACACAGTGGTGCTGTAGCGGCTACCTTCTGCAAGTGCTTCGTTGCAATATGACGACTCGCCTTCTCCACTTCTGCAGCTAGTGTTATGTAGCCTCTAGAGTTTAATTTTAGAAATTTTCCAATCTGAAATTAATTGATAATTAGTTATTTTTTATATATATTTTTGTTTTTAATTATCCTGTCCATATAATTAATTTATTATGTCACATATAATAATTATTTAAATATAATATAATATATACTGGTTGGCCTATCAGGCCTAATAGACATTTTCATAGGCATGAAGTCTGGCCTTTTTAAATAATTAGACTTTTTTTAAAGCCTTGGCCTAACCTTTTTAATAAACAAGCTAGGTCAGGCCGCAGGCCCTGACAGGCCGCCTGACCTATTCCCATCCCTACTTATGGGTACGAATTTTTCTTTTTCATCTCTATTTCTAACTATTCCACCTTTTTCTTTGAAGGAAGTAGTAACACTAACTTTATACTTTTTATATGTATTTACCTATTCTCTATATTTATCTATCCAATTTAAATATTTATAATTAAAGTTTACTTGTGGAGTCTTATTAGGCCAGGCCGCTAGTCAGCCCAACCTATATCAGGCCAAGGCTAGGCCAGACCAATTTATTAAATAGATCAGTCCAAGGCTTTTTCAAAAGTCTATATAGCAAAACATGTCACGCCTCAGGCTATCGAAAAAGCCTTTTGAGCCTGTGAGAGTCGGAGGCTGATGAGGGCGGGGAGTGATCGCCGGTGCAAAGAGGCACGGACAAGGAGCGACTCCTGGCAGGCTTCTAAGCACACATGGATGAACCAAACCCACATCCGAATGAGAGGAATTCAGAGGCTATGCAGGTATGGGACTGTACAACTGAGGATAGCTTAAAGGAAATTGTTGTGGAGAACTATACCAACAAGGTGCATCTTCTTTTCGGAAGCCCATAACATAAGAACTCCATAGTTAAGCGTGCTTGGCTTGAAGCAATTATGGGATGAGTGACCTTCTGGGAAGTTTCCCGGAAAGTGTGCAAATGAGGACAACGCATATTGGAAAGACTCGTGTTGGCTTGTGGGGACCCTCATCACTCCTGCAAGCGGCTCGAGGGCGTTACAGAGACTATCAGGCCGACCTATTTAATTAAATATAAATGAAATACTAATATTTTATATATTGTTATTATTATTATAAAGATTTTTATTATATTACCTTATAACTATATATTTATTAGCTTATGTAAATATATAAGTATGTTGTCTTCCATAGAATATTTGAGCTTATAAGTCTATTCAAATACATGTTTATAATATATTCAAGCATCTTACTATAAAACAGGCTTTTAAGCAGGCTTTCAGGCCAAGTCAGACTTTAAAGAGGTCTGGCCCAGGACATAAAATAAAGCCTATATCAGGTAAACAAGTCAGACTCAGACCATAAATTAAAGTGCAGGCCAAGCTCAGGTCTTGGAAAGTCTAGCTTGGCTCGGCCTATTCTAATCCCTATTTAGTGAAACGTAAATTGAAAGAAAATAGAGATGAGAGATATAAAAAAAAATTCCTCTATTTGGGCTATAGTAATGAAATACTAGAATGGAGGGAAAAAAACAGTGATGGAATCAACATTATCCATTTCTCCGTATTTAAGAGGAGAGATAGATGAGAGATGTCAAAGTTATTAATATGTTAAAAAGATTTCATTAAATTTTAAATGTCAAATAATCTTAACGAATTATACTAAATTTAAGTTAAATTAATGATAAGATTTTAATGTACAGTTAGTTCCATTATTGAAAATTATTCAAAAATATATTTATAATCTAGAAATTGTACCATAATCCTTATAATTTAAAAACAAAACATTCAACTTACTAGTTCAAATAGATCCCATTATCTTAGATGAGAATCTAATGATAAAAGAAAAGTAGATTTTCGAAGTGCTTAGTAGGTCTTTAAAGACATTGTTGATTACGAATGTACAATGTGTCAAGAGAAATCCAGTTATTTGGAGAAAAGAGATTTATCCAGAGAAAACTATTAAACGTCAAATCTTTTTAAACATAATACTAAAGTGTTATAAATCATCAATCACAATTCATTTAATATGTATTATTATTATCATAATCAAATAAATGTTATATTTAATGTAATAACTAAATTTTAAAATATACATGTTACTCTCTCTTATCCTTATTATATAATATTATATAAGACGCCACGCCATCTAAAATGTTTTAGTCATCCTTTTTATACTCCATTATACATATGGATGACAATTGAGCCCAAACCCTATGGATACCCACAAAAATTACCAGCAATGGGCAGGGTAAAAATTCACAAAGTGAGTATGGACGCGGGTATGGACAAAAGCCCGCATTTTTTCATGGGGATGGACGCGGGTACGGACACTTTGATGCCCAACCCGCCCCATACCCGCACTCATATATATAATTATTTAATAAAAAATACTATATATAATTATATATAGGGATATATTAATTTTATTAAAATATCTAATATATTTATGCATATTTTTAAAATTGATATATATAATATATTACAAATTAAAAATATATTTTTATAATTATCTATTTGTGTTTTTTTTTACTTTATAATATATGACTAATTAATGTTAATAATAATTTTTTGCATATCATGAAGAATTCTAACACATAATTTTCAAATTTATAAAATAGTGTGACGTGAAAGTATATTCTAATAGGATTTAATTAGTATACACTGTCAGTGTAAAGAATTTTTACACAGACATCCAATGGTGTACCGCCACATCATTTAATGAATATGACACCTCAAGTGTTATTAAATTTAATAAATGATGTGGCAGCACATTATTGGATGTCTGTGTAAAACTTTTTTACACTGACAGTGTACAGATATTAAACTCATTGTAATATTTAATAAAAATTTTGAACTTTAGATCATTTGTTATGTTTTAGAACATTAACATATTGTGTCAATATAATTAAATTATTGTATCACTTATATTTAAAAATTATGTTTGGACGATCTTCGAGTAACTTTTTCAATTGGGATATAGTTTTCTTAAATTAATATTTTTTAGTAAGTTGTTAATTTTTTACTTAATAAAAGTGCAGGTAACAGGCGCGGGTACGGGCATATAGGTGCCCAGCGGGTATGAGGACGGACACTAAAGTTACTGCCCACGCGGGTACGGGCGCGGGTACGAGCTTTTTTTGAAAACGCGGGTACGGGGACGGACACTATAGTACCCTGCCCAGAGGGTACCAATTGTCATCCCTTATTATACAATTATTATAAAGCATTTATTTTCTTTTTCTTTATTTTTCTTTATTAATGTATTTCACTATGTTTATTTATTGATTTTTCATTAACTAATAACAAGGGATTATAAACATTCTTGCACTTATGGTAAGGAAAATAAGTAGGAGAAAGATTAATGTTGATAGTAAGAATTAAATTTAAGTTCAGACTTAAATGTAACCATTATCAAATTGAAATGTTATAACTATCCAGTGAGAATACATTGAGAGTGTTAAATGGAGATCAAATTAGAACTTTATATTATTTTTTATAAAACCAATAAAAATAATTATTTTAACTACTTTTATGGGTAAGTGTAATTCAGTGAAAGGTGTTTCATATAATTAATTGAGTTTAATTAACATATACCCACAATGAAATTTTTTTTACATTATCATCCCATGAGGATGTGTTGCCACGTCATTGGATGACATCGTAAGTGTATAATAATTAAATCCTAATTAATTACTAATTATATTAAATATTTTTCTTATTAAATGTGATATATTAAATGTCAAACCAAACAAATGGTTGACCATAGTGAAAATGGATTGTTATCTGAGGTGGACTTTACCAGTAAAATTAAGCATTTGAATATTGGAGTCGTCACTCTCGAGAGGCCTTTATCTAACTAGCACCCTCGACCTGTGGGTTAATATACTCCCTCGATCTTTTTTATAAGACACATTTAACCGAATTACACATACAGATAAAAATAGTTAAAATTAGTTAATTTTATTAGATTTTTAAAAAATACTTTAACTTTCTAGTTTTACCCTTATTTAATATTATTAACTAACTCCACTACTATTTGATACAACTCCGAACTTGAATATAAGAAAAAATAACTAAATTCACACGTATTAAGAAAGTTAGTTAAACTCATTAAATTTTCTTGATATCATGTAAAAAGTACTTGTATTTGCCTAAATTATCCTACATTCAATTTTATTGAAAATTGTTTCAAGTGGTCATACTCTCTTTCTATTGGCACATGATTCATCAAATAGAGTGGTTAGAAAGTAAAATCTGAATTAAATAAAGGATATTTTGGATTTATCTAATTAAGTAGGGTGAAATTAATTAAGATTTGTTTATATTTTAGTTCACCAAAATTAAAGTGAGTTTTTTTTGCTTATATTCAAGTCTGAAGGGAGTAAGTTTGAAAGACATTAAAGTTAATAATGTAAATGAGTAAAATGGTAATAAATGTTGCATTGAAATTGTAAAATACCTTATAAAAATGATAAAAAAATATATTGTAAAAAGAACCAAGGGAGTATATTATTACTTCATCCGATCTCATTTATAAGACAACATTTAAAGTTTTTACATAGTCCTATTTATAAAATAAAATATAAATTTAAAATTATTTATTATTTTTTATCATATTTATACTCGTTCACCTAAAGAGGGAGTTATTAGGAATAATCAACTAGATGAAAATCCAAAATATTTTCCTCTTGTGGAGCATAGAGAAGATAAGAAGCAGATAAAGTTTCCATTAACTTGTGTTAGTTATGGTGGTTCCTTGAAAGATTGAAATGTCATCCTATCTGCTCCTCCCTTTCCCTTCTTCCCTCCAAACCCATCCCCACCACACTCTTCCTCCCACTCCCAAACACTCCGCCGTAGAACCCCGTCCTCCTTCAGCATGGATCGACCTCCTTCGCTCCCAAGCCCAATCCTCCTCCACTTTCCGCGAAGCCATCTCCACCTACACAAACATGGTCACCGCCGCCGTACCTCCCGACAACTTCGCCTTTCCCGCCGTCCTCAAAGCCGCCGCCGGCCTCAACGACCTCAACCTCGGCAAGCAAATTCACGCCCACGTCTTCAAATTCGGCCACGCTTCCTCCTCCGCCGTCGCCGTCTCCAACTCCCTCGTCAACATGTACGGCAAATGCGGCGACCTCGACGCCGCCCGCCACGTGTTCGACGGAATCTCCGACCCAGACCACGTTTCCTGGAACTCCATGATTGCTGCCACGTGTCGGTTCGAGGAGTGGGAGCTTTCCCTGCAGTTATTTCGGTTAATGCTGTCGGAAAATGTGGACCCCACCTCGTTCACTCTTGTCAGTGTCGCTCACGCGTGTTCCAATCTTCGTGATGGGGTGCGCCTTGGGAAACAAGTGCACGCTTATGCTCTGAGGAATGGTGATTGGGGAACTTTCACTAACAATGCTTTGGTGACTATGTATGCTAAGCTAGGAAAAGTTGATGAAGCTAAGGCTTTGTTTGATGTGTTTGATGATAAAGACTTGGTGTCTTGGAACACCATTATTAGTTCACTCTCACAAAATGATAGATTTGAGGAAGCATTGTTGTATCTATACATTATGCTTCAAAGTGGAGTTAGGCCTAATGGGGTAACTTTGTCAAGTGCTTTACCTGCTTGCTCTCATTTGGAGATGTTGAGGACTGGGAGGGAAATACATTCCTATGCCTTTAAGAACACGGGTTTGATTGAGAATTCCTTTGTTGGTAGTGCTCTGGTTGACATGTATTGTAATTGCAAGAAAGCTGAAAAGGGTAGATGGGTTTTTGATGGGATCTTGAAGAGGACTGTGGCAGTTTGGAATGCCATGATTGCTGGTTATGCTCGCAATGAGTTTGATGATGAAGCTATAAAACTCTTCATTGAGATGGTTGCTGAGTCGGATTTCAGTCCAAATTCCACAACTTTTTCAAGTGTTTTGCCTGCTTGTGTGCGTTGTGAAGCATTTTTTGACAAAGAAGGCATCCATGGTTATATAGTGAAAAGGGGATTTGAGAAGGATAAGTATGTGCAGAATGCACTGATGGACATGTATTCTAGAATGGGAAGGGTAGAAATTTCAAGGAGCATATTTGGCAGCATGGAAAGGAGAGATGTAGTGTCTTGGAACACAATGATCACCGGTTATGTTGTTTGTGGGCGCCATGATGATGCGCTTAATCTTCTGCATGACATGCAGAGAGGTCAAGAAGAAGATAGGAGGAACATATTTGATGATTATGAGGATGATGAAAGCATTCCCCTCAAGCCAAATTCAGTGACTCTAATGACAGTTCTTCCTGCTTGTGCTGCCTTGGCAGCACTAGGGAAAGGGAAGGAGATTCATGCTTATGCTATTAAACAAATGCTGGCAACAGATGTTGCTGTGGGAAGTGCACTAGCTGACATGTATGCAAAATGTGGTTGCTTGAACTTATCTAGGATAGTCTTTGATCAAATGCCTGTAAGAAATGTTATAACTTGGAATGTTCTTATCATGGCTTATGGGATGCATGGCAAAGGAGAAGAAGCTTTGGAGCTTTTTAGAAGAATGATGGCAGAAAGAGATAGCAATGGGGAAGTAAGGCCTAATGAAGTGACCTATATTGCCATTTTTGCTGCTTGTAGTCACTCTGGGATGGTGGATGAAGGCCTTAATTTATTCCATACAATGAAAGCTAACCATGGGATTGACCCCACATCTGATCATTATGCTTGTCTTGTGGACTTGCTTGGAAGATCTGGTCAGGTGGAAGAGGCATATAAACTGATCAATACAATGTCATCCAACATGAATAAAGTAGATGCATGGAGTAGCTTGCTTGGTGCCTGTAGGATCCACCAGAATTTAGAAATTGGTGAAATTGCAGCAAAAAAACTATTTGTCTTGGAGCCAAATGTGGCTAGCCATTATGTTCTATTGTCTAACATATACTCTTCAGCTGGACTTTGGGACCAGGCAATGGATGTTAGGAAGAAAATGAAGGAAATGGGAGTAAGAAAAGAACCTGGCTGTAGTTGGATTGAGCATGGTGATGAGGTTCACAAGTTTCTGGCAGGGGATGCTTCACACCCACAAAGTAAAGAACTCCATGAATATCTTGAAACTCTGTCACAAAGAATGAGAAAGGAGGGATATGTTCCTGATACTTCTTGTGTACTTCACAATGTTGATGATGAAGAGAAAGAAACTATGCTCTGTGGGCATAGTGAGAGACTAGCAATAGCTTATGGCCTTCTAAATACCCCTCCGGGAACTACCATCAGAGTTGCCAAAAATCTTCGGGTTTGCAATGATTGCCATGCTGCCACTAAATTCATATCAAAGATTGTGGACAGGGAAATCATTCTTAGAGATGTTAGAAGGTTCCATCATTTCAGAAATGGAACTTGCTCTTGTGGTGATTATTGGTGAAAAGTGAATAGTAAAAAATTGATTCTTTCTGATTAAATCACCCCAACCCCCTCTCCCTCTATTTCTCTTCGAGCATTTGTCGTGAGCACAATTGCACAACCAATAAAAAGTTCAAATTTGGTATAAATGTTTAATTATTTTTTTAAAAAACTTCTTCACTCTTATATAGTCAATTTAATGTTCATTTGGTATATGTTTTAGTTTACTTGATTTTTGAAAAGTTGGTTTTAACATAATTAATAAAAAAATGTTATAAGAAACATGCATGTTTGATTTAGTATCCAAAAAAATTTTATATTCAAAGTACGTATAGAATTAATGACGGGCAAAAATGTTAGTTAATTCATGGAGTTTACCCACAGCAAGGCTTTGAAACTTGGTTTGAACAAAATATTAGATGAAACACGAAATAAAAAAAGATTAACAGAGCTCAGGTACATATATTGTCATCTAACTGTGAAAGATGACAGTGATTGACCCAACAATCACACCAATGCATTATTTTCCTCACAGCTCTGAAGATATGCACCAGCCGGGAATCGAACCCGGGTCTGTGCCGTGGCAGGGTACTATTCTACCACTAGACCACTGGTGCTTGATGACTTTCAACTATATACTTACAATTATTATTATGTGTTTACTTGACTTTTAAACAGACTCATAGACCAGACCAGACCTTATAAAATGACTTATGATAGGTAACCAGGCCAAACTTGGGCTTTGTAATAATGAACTAGGCAAGACTTTGTAATTATGAATTTGGGCTTTTAGAGTTTTTTTAAATTCAATGTTCCACTGTGATAGAGGCTCAATTACTTTTAAAACACAATCCATACATAAAGTTGTATAATGATATATTAATATTCTTCTCTTAATAATGTTTTAAACTTAAAATAGAATAAAAAATGTATATATTAAGAGAAATTAAAATATTATATGATATATTTGCTAATTATATCAACTAATTATGTGAACTATTTTTTATGAAGTAGGGGTGGGAGAGATTAAATTCAATTTGTTTAGAAGTTGTCAGAATGTATTTTGATAGAATTAAAGTAGAAATAATGGACACATTGGCCTACAAGAATTAAATTTAGTCAATCTAATGTTCATTTGCTATATGTTTTAGTTTACTTGATTTTTGAAAAGTTGGTTTTATCATAATCTTTTTTGGTTTAACTACATGTATCCTTCACAGGAGACAATCCTATTCGAGTCGGGAACATTCATATCATGGTGAGGCTAGCTCTTTCAGCAGAGATTTTTTTCATTTACAAGACTTGAACCTGAGACCTTGCTTAAGAGAAAATAAACATGTATCACTTGAACCAACCCCCGTTGGTAGGTTTTATCATAATTAATTAAAAAAAGGTTAAAAGAACACATTGGCCTACAAGAAATGTGCATTTTGTTGGAAAACCTCTAGCAAAAACTAAACAACCCAAGGTAAAAGACCTTGCATTTAATATAAATGGTATGTAATAGTAGATTGGTTTGGTCCTTATGAAACATGCATGTTTGATTTAGTATCCAAAATTGTATATTCAAAGTACGCATAGAATTATCGACGGACAAAAATGTTTGACCCCGTTCGGGATGATTGCGAGTTTTCAGTTTTTGGTTTTTAAACAATTTCAATCAATTTTTTATAATTCAAAATTAAAAACCATTTTTTGTAGTTCTCAAAACGTACCTTTTAAAAACCTTAAAAAATGGATTTTAATTTTCAGTTTTAACTTGTAAAAATTTGGTTGAAATTTTTTAAAAATAAAAAACTACAAATTCGTAACCACTCCGAATTGCCCTTTAGGTTAATTCATGGATTTGAAACTTGCTTTGAAAATTAAGAGATGAAAAAAAAGATTGTTGAAGAGCTCAGATGCATATATTATCATCTACTAGTGATGATAGTGATTGACCCAACAATCACACTAATGCAATGCTATCCTCACTGCCCTCACGTTATGCACCAGCCGGGAATCGAACCCGGGTCTGTACCGTGGCAGGGTACTATTCTACCACTAGACCACTGGTGCCTGATGGTTTAACTTATCTATTTATTATTATGTGGTTATTTGATTTTGCTTTCGAATTCATTTGTTTTTTTTTTCATTTTTTTTCTTTTTGCAACTATTTACCTTATCTGCTATTTGTTTTTGGAGGAGAGGGTTTTTTTTTTTGACGTCCAAGACTAAAAGATGCATTTATCTAGTAGATTCTGGAGGGAATCCAAAGCTACCTGGAAAGAAATACAATCAAGTTCTTCTTTCACCCAGACTAAGTCAGAGTGATTACATGCAAATTTAGCCAGGAAATAAGCAACATTATTCCTAGAATGTGGAATATGAGAAAAAAATAAAGAATGGAAATTTGGTTTTAGAAATAAACAATCTGAGACAATTAAATCAAAAGAAGAGGGGCCATTTGTATCATTATTGATGGTCTTGATTAGAACTTGACAATCCGATTCTTTTTGAAGGGAGAGGAAACCCATATCCAGAGCAAATTGTAAGCCAGCTCTCAATCCCATTACTTCCGCTAGTTTGACTTCCGATCCACATGACAGACGCCAAGTTGTTGCACCCAGAACAACTCCTTCGAAATCCCTAATAACTGCAGCAGCCCCTAGGTGTTGCCTTTCCAGAGAGTTATATCAGTATTAAGTTTGTAGGTACCTGCAGGGGGAGGGGTCCATTTTTCGAACTTGCATGGAGGGGTGGTGGGAGCCTCGTCGCGAGGCATTGTGTGAGCTTTTAAGAATTGGTGATGATGCTTGACCGCATGATATAATATTCATATTATAATAAATTTTAAATTTTTGTATATCAGTGTGCATATTTTTCACGTTATGTATAATTTGTTTAAATTTATGCGCGAATAACATAAAGGTTTTTATTATTTAATGATATATTATAATACGTAATTTAAAGAATTTGATTTCTAAGGTAATAGTTAGTTAAATTTATTCAATAATTGACTTGAGAACAATAGTGGCATAATAACATTAAATGAAGAAGAAATCCATATTTAAAAATATTTGGAATAGTTACGTGTATTCTTAAGATGTCTTATATAACTTGCACATATTTAATGGTTCGATCCTCACTAAATACATTCTTAAAAAGAGACGAAAAACTTTAACTATAATTAAGTTTCTAACAGAATTACTTTCGGTAATAAGCAATACTTGTAGTTAAAATGTCTTATACAACTTGTATGTGTTGGGCTCAACTAAAAGAGACACACATTAACTCATTAGGATTGGTTTGGGGGTGAGGGTTTAGGACTTTAGGTAGGTTACATGACATTCTAAATATTAATGTTTTCATTGTAAAAACAAATGGACACATACATGAACTCTAACTATCACAGGAGGCATAAAACTCCTCATTGCTCATGGGCCTGAATCGAGAGAGGGTGAGAGAGATTAAATATACTATGTTTAAACTTTAACCCTTTATTTGTTTGCGTAGAGATAGGTGAGAGAGAAACAATGCAGAGAGAGATAGGAAAGAGATTATCCAACATATCTTGTTTGGTTTTGCAAAAGACAGAGGAGAGAGTGGTTTTTTTTGTGGGACCCACCAAATAACTAAATCTCTCCAAATAATCGAAGAAATAGAGGAGAGATAGTGAGGTGATGTAAAATGATATTTTAACCTTATAAAGATAGACAATAATAAAAAGAATATGAGGGCATTTTAGTAAATCACAAAATTAATAAATCTTTTTCTTTTATTTTTACACAACCAAATAATTATTTAAATTCATTTCTCTTTTATCTCTCTCATATTTCTCTCAAACCAAACAACTTATATTTTTATCCAAATTCATCACACTTTCTCTCTTTCTTATCTCTCTCTCCCCTCTTTCTTTCTTCTCTATATCTCTCCTTAAACCAAACAAAGCATAAAAGTTGTTTCGAAAAAAAAAAACTTTAAAAGTTATTTAGAATGCATTTTGATAGAATTAAAGTAGAAATAATTAATTTTAAAAAAATGATTTTAAGAGAATTATTTTGTTTTAATTTAGAATGATTTTATAAATGTAAATTTAAAGGAATCATTTTTATTTGAATGGTAAGATAAATTTATTTTATAGTAGAATGTCTTTTGGTGAATGATTTGTATTTGGGAATGAATCATTCGGAAGGATATTATAAATTTAAGTTTAAAAGAATTGATTTAGTTTGGATAGTAAAATAGAACTATTTTTGAAGTGTATATATAATTATATCATTTTGTGGATCTTATTCGGTAAAACACAAATGATTTTTTCTCAACAAGAAAAAAAAAGTTTTTCTTTCTTCATTCAAACTAGGTTTTGATTAACGGAAAAATCAAACCAAACAAGATATAAAATCACAAACTGAGTTTTGACTTTGCAAACATTCTTTTAGCGAACAGAAATAAAAAATATTATCAATCCAAATATGCACTCAATTCAAGAGAATAATGAACTCAACCCGACTTTTGAACCTTAAAAAAAATTTTACATAGGGGGCAGGCTAGATGGAGATATGACCTTAATCATATAGTGTAAGATCCTCTCCAATCATTTTGCCTCTCAATAAGCGTTAGCTACGAAATAGCTAGCTATTAGCTACACTTTTTACCTCTTTATCATCTTTAATTTACCTAATGATTCCTTAATTGTTCAGTAACTAGGTTTTGCTAGAGAAGTTGAAGAGACCAAAGAGGATCTATATCCCAATCATACATGGTCTTTTGCTAAGAGTGTTTTTGACTAAAAATAGTAGCTTAAAGTTAAAAATAGTAGTTGAAACTCATTTCAACGTGTTTGGGAAGATAGCTTTTTGGTAGCTTTTTTGGTAGTTACAAGCTTTTCTTAGAAAACTACTTAGGGGGTAGCTTTTTTAAAAAAACTCCAAATTTCAGCTACTAGCTGAAACTTAATTACAAGTTTAACCTTCAATCACCCTCACTTATCATTATCTAATAATTAATATTGTCCTTAAATGTCATTTTACCATTTTCAACTAATTTTACCAAACACATTCAATAGTTTTTCAGCTTTCAGCTAACTTTAAGCTTTCAGCGAGTTTTTCAACTTTTAGCCAGCTTTAAACTTTCAGCTAGTTTTACCGAACACACTCTGAACCAAAA
Source organism: Sesbania bispinosa (assembly GCA_026901365.1). Lineage (NCBI taxonomy): Eukaryota > Viridiplantae > Streptophyta > Magnoliopsida > Fabales > Fabaceae > Sesbania > Sesbania bispinosa. The sequence goes on from QLOH01000431.1 coordinate 893,616, forward strand.
TGAGCTATTACTTTCTCTGTTTTTTTTTTCCAACTACTTTCTTTGATTTAAACAATATGTATTCATTGAAGAAACCATTGTCCAAAAAAAAAAGATAATAATATGCATTCATTCGACCAAAAAATATAAATATAATTCTTCACTACAGACAATAACAAGACATGATAACAGGATTTTTTTCCCATACTTCATAACTCTGCAAAAACGAACTCAATAAAAACAAATATTATTGTAGCAATAGCAAAAGATCTTTTATGGAATTCAGGACCTAACTGAATATATCTATGTTTAAGAAAATTAATCTTTTAATGTTTCCTCGAAAATGTATGCTTAACCGTAATTGAAAAATTGAATTTGGCTCATGAGTCATGGCGATTGTAATTCTGACGGGATTGATTTTCAGTCCTGATTATATAACTATGCTCTTACACTCATTAAAAAAATACAACAAAAATGAATATAATAGAATAACACTAGCAATCGACGGATAAAAAGCACTTTTAGGGATACAGGATTATAGGTACACTGCTACAAAAATTTTCTGGCTATTATAGTTAGTAGAATGGAATCAGAACAGTATTCGCTCTTGATAGATCTCCAATGCTTGGATAACTTTCTCAAGGAACAATTTCCGGTGCAATCTATACCTGCACATGTACCATCCACAGTGAAATTATTATTAGAAGGTTAAGATGTTACCGAAATTAAATTTTAAAATATCTTATGACACTGCTAGGTGAAGTAAACTTGGCATACTTTATCGCAGCTTCAAGTGTTTTCGTAGCATCTGGCGAGGAATCTGTGGTCATCATGTGTAAGTTAAGCATTAGCCTTTATCATATAAGATATATATTTTCACAATGCAGTCTCATTGCACTTTTGAGAAGAAAATTTTGAGCAGAAAATGAGAATCTGAGGGACTTAATTGTAGAAATTTAAAAAATGAGGGGTTAAATTTGCTCATTTTTTTTTGGGGTGTCAAAATCAAACATTAACTATAGTAGAAAGACTAAAAATGTAATTAAAACTATTGCAAAATACAAATTATTAATGCAATCAGTTCTGTGTTTCTACTTCTAGTATCAGGATATGAATATCAAATTTACCTAGCAATTTCTGGTCTTGCTTAGATGTTGTAGCAAATTCTGCAAGCATCTGTTGACATTCTTCTTGTAACACCTTCACAGCCTTTCTTTCAGCACTAGGGATTGGAGGCACATTCCCATCTGACCAAGTTGGCAATGTTCGTGCTGCAGCTATGACTGCTCCATCAACAAAAGTATCTCCAGCATTTGATAGACAATCTGCAATAAATTTCATGTTGATATCCTAAATAATGACAATTTGAATAGAGAAAAGCGTAACAAAGCAAATTCCAGAATGAAAATTCATATAGCCCATACTGTTATGGTAATACTCTTCAGGAAGGCCAGATATATTGAAGACTGACAAGAAGGAATCCAAATGAATGTGCGCATTGCCTGAGAATTTGATCGTATCCCAAGGATTCTGCAAATTTAAGTGATTCTGAGAACTACATTTTCAAAACTCAATAGATCAAATACCAAACATGTATGAGTTTACATGAATTATTCATTACAAAATGCTGCAGGGAGAGAGAGTAGAGGCATTGCACTCCTTTTTATTTTAAAATAAAAAATGAATTTGACTTTTATATTGAGAATAGGACTACGAAACTTCATCAAAATTCACATAGAGTAGATTAACAAAGTATTGAAAGGAGTGACTCTTGGTATGAGTATGACTATACTAGAGAGGCAACTGAGTGAACAGTGAAAAAGAGTCTGTCTTGGAAAAAAGAAAGCTTTTTTTCACTTTCTTCCCATCAATGGGATTTGTCATGAACTTGAGCTCATCTTAAAATTGCTTAAACACCAGGTAATGGATGCAGTCTAACAGAATCATGAGAGCAATCTGAATGAAGGACAGAGAACGGTAATCAAGACAGTAGAGAATAGTTTAATAGGTTAAAGCAGGGATAATCAATTCAGGAAATTAATTATGTGTCTCTGGAAAGGACATGAATACCTAACGCAAAACTATCATGTGTTTAAAAAACATGAGTACTCAGGTTCTTTTGTCTGAAGTTGAAACATTTAATAGCAATCTTGAACTGAAATTTATGGGAAAGAAAATATCTAAATGTAGATTCAAGCAAGAAATATGATAACCTAGTGGTAAGGTTCCTTCCATCTTTCAAGATGCCAAGTTTGTTCTGTGCAGTGGACTAGCAAATTATACTGGCGAAGAGTAATGATGTGGCTCTTCAAGGAATAACCATGTCACCTAATAACACAACTGGTTTAACTGTTTACACTGTTTCCAGCTCATCCAACTTTCCCAAAACTTACCACTTAACAATTCAACTGGTTGGACTAGCTGCTCCAGTACAGTTTCCAGAAAACTGCTTTATATATTGATAGTTTAGAGATAGTGATGCAAAATGCTAGCAGACATAAATAAACTTCATGAGCACAGAAGGGGGCAACCTGGTGGCTGGTGATATAAAGCTTCTGCCATTGCAGGATCCAAGGAAGAGTCAGACTCATTATAGATCTATTGTAAACAGCCTTACTTTGCATTTGCAAAAGGCTCAAACCTATGAGGTTTAGACCTCCTGATCACATGGTTGCAACTGCAACCATTGGCCCAAGGCTTTCAAACGTCATGAACATAGCTTGGTATAATTTTAAACTAACTGAATTTTCAGGTATTAAAGAAGTGAAAGCTCACAGCTTTCTTCACCAATAGATTTAGCTCTGGAACTGTGTGGAGGTACATCAACACAAATGCATAGAGTACCTAACTACTATATACACAGGATGTGTCCTTTTATCTCTCCAAAAACAGCTTATATTATTTTCCTAAAACTAAACTTAAAAACGAATGAGGCATAACCAAAAAAATGTCAGGAAAAAATGGTCCAAATTGAATTTTAGAGGGAATAGAAATTACAATGCTACTATGGTTGACACTGGCATATATAATGAACGGGCTATCAGTGTGTAATTTTTATTTATTTTTTCCCCTTCATTTAATGCATATTTTCATGAGATTCTATTGCAATGGCTGAGGGTGTCAACCCACAATTTTCAGTACAAAGAACTAAAAAAAATATAGAACATTCCTTTCATCAAGATTTAAATGGAAAGAAAATTACCACAGGTGATGAAAATCCGTATCTTTGCATTAACATGTCATTCTTCTGCGCGTTCATGTAATTAACTGTCATCTGTTACAATTTTTGACAGCATAATCAATACATCCATGTCTCACAATGAAATAACACAAATGGTAACATAGACATGCAAGGAAAGATGTTAGATTCACTGACATAAAAGCAGTTATGTTCTAAAAGCATGTAGAAATTAACCAATTTGTATTTTTTAAGCTTATGAACAATAACACTCCCCTCCCTTTAATTATGTCTGGACCATAAAATTGAAGATATGTACAGTACAAAATATAATTATACAATAGCTATTGATTGGCAGTTGTGTCATAAGATGTTTACCATTCTAGGGAACATGGATTTGCCTTCTGAACTTCAATTTTCCCTATTTTCTCCTTACCCAATTTAGAGGTTTTGGCAGTAGCAATAGCAAGGAGTTGTAGACCTATGTTCTCTTTGCTGGTTTTGTATGCATATATCTTTAGCATAAGCTATAACATGAGAATTTTCAGCCAGATATTTTTAGTGTGTTTAGCATTGAAACTGGTCAAACTCAAGTTTGGATTCCAGAACGCAACTATTTCTAGCGTTGGAAACATGAGTTTACCACGTTTCAACACTAAACCAAACATGCTCTAAAATTTGGCAATCCTTTGTAGATGGCTTGTTCTTCCAGCTTATACAAGCATATTGGTTTATGTATTGTCTTGGGGATTTCTTCAGCAAATATGGAAACGGATTGCAATTTGTAGAGCCTTCTTGAGCTAACAATGCTTTTCTTCAGCAAATGTTTTGCATTTTTGTTTTTTGTTTTTTTTAATTTTTTGAAAGAAGACGTCTCTAAATGTGTCCGACATAGATACGACATGGACACAGCTACTTTTATGAAGTATCCATGCTTTCCAGGTAAATGTCTTACATATCTTAGAGTAACGAGTTGCGAAGGTTCTAGAACCTCATCCCAACCTACCATATATTTGCCATAATCACCAAATCTATTGAGGAGGAATAACTCCTATAAATACAAGACATTCTATGTTAGCCATAGTGAGTATGAGAGGTTCCTACTTCCCTTATAATAGCCTTCATTGAGAATTTATATTCATTTGACATGCACTCTATTTCTCCTTTCTTTCTGGACACAATTTACTTTCTCTAGTTTTAGACAATCAATATCATAATAAAAAATTCTGCATTTAGTACGTTTAATATAAGGAAGGAAACAATAAAAGCATACTTTATATAAGCATTGATCAAATGATTTACCTCATCTCCCTTTCTGATCCGCTGTCCAGCATTTATAAGAACCTCAAGCATCCGATCCTTATAACGCCAGTGGAAAAAACAATTCGGCTCAAATGAATGGTTCAGCATATCTGAAAAGTAAGACTGAGTTAATCAGTTAGCTCAGTTAAAAAAATAGAAAAAAATTTATTCCATGCATAATCTTGTGCTACTTATTCATTGAGTTTTAATATTAATGAACATTTCAAATAGGTGAATGACATCATAATAAACAAGCACTATAAGAATACAGAGCTAAGATGAAAATTATGAAGGTAAAAGATTTTTTTAATTATATTATGAGTATGAAAATCTTATCATGTTTAGTCAGACTATCTAAGGTGAACAGAGCTTACCAGCATAAGGAATCAGCATATTTGCATTTTGAGTTAATGCACCAACTCTCATTTGCATGTTAATACATCGTGATTGTGCAATACCTACTGCCCAAATGAACCTTTGAGGATCACGAGCAAGACGCTTTATTTTAAGGGGTGCACCATTATGCTGAATGAGATTAACACAATTTGTTAAGAACACAAAATAAGTTATGTGCATAATGGAAGACTTTTAACAAAGACAATTTGCTCTTTACCCAGTTTTTCTCCCAGAATTCTAAGGCTCGTTGTTGCTGGTTTCTCATAATAGAAGCAAGACTGGGATCCTGCAGCTCCAAAAGTTCCTCCTGGGTATACACATCAACATGAGATGTCATAAAGCTGTTTCTAAAACTGTATGGTATGTTCTAAAATGTAGCTATTCAAATACACAAGTTATATTGTAAAACCTTAAAATTACAAAAGGATTCCAGGCCAACTTAAGAGAGTTGATGTGTATTTTGTGGCTCAACCAATGTTTATACGAGTCATCTTTGAGGTTTCCACCAGAAAAACAAAATATAAAAACCTCAATGACTTGATTTACAACTTACAATACACTGGCAAAGGAAAGTTACTAAATTTTGTCAAGTACAATCCATGAAGCAAAATCAATTGCTAGACTGCCTTACTCCAACCAAAATTTTCTATAGGCTAATGAAATATCTTAAGGTAAGAACCAAGTAAAGGAAAGGGCCTCTCAAATCTCTGTAGAGCACCAGAAAGAAGCAGACAACTTCAACATCATACAAAATATATGATTAAGAATAATTACTTTTTCTAGTCTAATGAGTAATGACATCATTCAGGCTGCCAAAAAAAAAAAAGACATCATTCAGCTTAAAATAGAAAATGCACTAAAACTTTTCAAAGTAAAAACTTAAAACAACCAAACAAGTGGAAATTGAAACATCTATTTGGTACACGATGCCCCTTTGTTATCAAGAATTGATCAGTAATAATAATCACATAGAAGGGATACATTATACATAACCTAAGGTAATTATCAAACCATGGTTTAATGATAAAAACCAGTTTTTTTACACACCTCTGTAGCTAGAAGTAAGCTAGGACACACATCTGCACTTGGTAAGAAGTCACCATATAACTGCCAAAAGTTGTCTTTGCAGTCAAATGCAAATAAGAGAAGGCATGCTAACCTTAAGTCCCAATCTGTCTGCCACAAAGATTGATACAATTAAATTAAGCAGATGGCTAGAAAAGGGATTTTGACTTTTTGCATATGTACAACTGTTCCAACAAAGAGTGAAAATTTGGTAACATATGTATTTATCATGAAAACAAAAGCAAATCAGTTACATCGTATTATGAACTAATGGCTTTAGAGGAGAATTGCAATTACCTCTGGATTTGTCGAGTTGATAATGTCAAATATTGGATGACCAATGGGAATTATATCCGGGAAAAACATCCATGGGAGCTTCTTGCTTATTGTTAACATCAATTCAAGAGGAATTTCCATTATAACCTGCCCAAGTACATCATTAGGGAAAATAGCCACAGATAACTACTAAGAATATAACCATAAAAGATATTGAGGAGAGCTATTCGTTATGAAGAATGCAGTGGTAACAGTTTACAAATCATGGAGATAACTGCTTTACTTTTTTTAAACAGAACAAAATATAAACATGTTCAAACAGTTAAAAGGAAATTGTGAGATTTCATCCAACACAATTTCACACTGTTTGTCATACTCTAAGATATCATGCAAATAACTATGTAAAAATTCTAGAAGTTGATTATATTTATATGAACAATTATTTTTTGTATGTGCCACTGCCAGCAGTCATAAAGGCTTTATGTCTGCTAGAATGTAAGTGGAGTACTATCACTTGCATCAATCTTAAAAGAAGCTACTCACCCTTGCTCGGCGAAGAGGTTCTACATCTTTGGAAGCATAGACACCAAAACCATCTGGCCCTTCCTTAAAATCAATTCCATAAGCTCTCATGCTTCGGACATAACCTATCTTGTAGAAATCAGGATCTGCAGGCTCCAACTAGAGGAACAAATAATTACCATTAAGAAAAAAGAAAGCATGAAAGAAAAATCACAACAGATATCTCATCAAAACAGAAGACCCTTAAAGAATTCATCCAAAGGTTGGTTGGTAGTTCAGGTAACAAGATACTGAATCTCAATATTAAGTGCACTCTATCTGTTATTGTTATGAACATAAAAGAACATCAAATTATGGAAAGTTGGAAACAGCATTCACTCTAATAAATCAATCTTTTGCATTAATAAGCTAATTTAACCGGCTCTGGTTCTAGTTGTTACTTACTTCCAAAAACAATCAACAACACCCAAACAGTAAACAAGTGAGGAGTCAAAAGATAAAAAAGGAAAAATAAAAATTGGGATTTACCTCAGACGATGACTCTTCAATTTTGGGAGGTTGAAACAAGGGAAATGGAGGTGCATCAACAGAAGCTTTGACGGGTCGTGCTTTGTTTTCAATATGAGGGCCAAATGAGTAAGTGGGTCGCCACAAGAAGCCATGGCGCAAACCTTGGAACTGTTTAGCAATAAAACAAGCTTAGGAAGAGGTTCATAGCAAAGAAAAATAGAAAAAGGAAAGAGATTTGAACCTGGGTCGTGGAGAAGAAGCAGTGCGTTGGCTGATAAAGAGGAAAAGAAGAAGCCATTGGGTATTGAAAATGGAAAGAAGCGGTAAGTTAAAGCATGTGTCTATCTGGTGAAGACGCTATTGCTAATCCAAGTGACAGAACAGAGTAGACAGTAGAATGGTGGTGTTGCAGTGTTCTGTGTTCACAACGTTATCCAGCCTTCGCTTCATCCAAGGAACCTCTCCTGTGTTTTGAAGAGTGACGTGTCTGGAAAAGAAAAGCATAAAAAAAAATACACACACTAACACAAGGACCAAAACATGATTCATTAACGGATGCATTCCGAAAAATAACTTAATTAAAATTTATAATATAAGTTTTTATTTCACAAACAATTCATAAATAAATTTATAAAAAAGTATATGGAAATTAAAAGATAGTGCACTTAAATCTACATGAGCTACTCTTAGAAACTTATTAAAATAAATTAAAAATAGCTTAAAAATATGTCATAAGCTTATTTAAACACTTACAAAATATTCATGTCATAAAATAAGTTTAAATAAACTCTTTTAAACACCCTTTAATCTTTAAAGATGGATTAATTATAAAGGATATATAAAAAGATAATAAATACTTCTAAAAATGTGAATAAGGTCTTAACAAAATATGATGAAAATAAAATTATTAAAAAGATCTTATAAAAAAATCAAAATAAGATTATTAAGAGTGTTATAAAAAGGATCATCTAAGTTAATATTAAGTGTGGAAAGTACAGGAAGAAAAATAAAAATGAAATGAAGAGAAATAAAATTATAGATGTGATAATTGATGTGATAGAAAATGATAAAAGAGATAAAAATAAAAGCGGTAAATATGTTTTTAATCCCTGAAGTTTGTCTCGGATTTAGTTTTAGTTTCTAAACTTTAAAATTGTTGGTTTGAGTCCCTCATGTTCTGAAATCATGTAACTTTAGTCCTTCCTTTTAACACTTTTAACTTTTGACGTTGACGTGTGAAACGAATTTCTATGTCCAACACGTGTCCAGTCAAATTCAATGACTATGATGTGACAATTGAATTACACGTTAACTCGTCTAGTTAGTTTTGTTGGTCTTCATTATTCATGAAAAATATGTGAAGTTAAATTTAATAAAATCCTAAATAAAACTTGACTAAATGAATTGATGTATAATTCAATTATCACATCATGGTCATTAGAATTCAATAAAAATGTGTGTGCTTCTATTAACTCTAATAAATAAAGAATAACAAAAGTACTATTTTGATCGACCTAAAAATGTGTGTGCTTCTATTAACTCTAACAAATAAAGGATAACAAAAGTACTATTTTGATCGACCTAAAACGTTTCAGCAATTTCATACCGATCACATTTTTGGGACAATTTTAAGGGATTATACTTGAAATTAATGAGTTTGAAAAAAATCAAATTTGTTTGGAAATACTTAGAAGTGGAAATTTTTTATCGTAAACGTTTTTTATATCTTAATTTTTTAATCTTGTAGAGTATTGGTTGGTATTTGTCCAAAAAAAAAATATTGGTTTAACATGATTTTACGTATCAATGGATTACTTGGGTTGATTTACATTTTTTCACTTATTTATGACATTAAAGTTTTTAATATTTGAAAAACTTAAATATTTTTTTTAAATTAAGTATTACTTAAAATAGATAGAAAAATTTATTACTTAAAATAAAGTATTGCTTAAATATTTTACAACCCAAAACTCTATTCTTCTCTCCATTTTTTACCCCAATTTATAACTCTAATCTTTATTGTTGTCTCTAATCTTATCTCACAAATCCTAAATAAAAATAAATCCAGATACACAATGAGAACTGCAATAAATTAGCTAGGCAAAAAGTGAAAGTGTCTATGGTGATGAAAGTGGTGTGATGACCCTATGTGCAGAAATGAAAAGAATAAAAAAATAGTTCTTGAGATGTCATTTCTTTGGGGTAAACTGTTTTTCTGTTCAAGTTGTATTTTATAACGTCTATTTTAAAAATCACAAAAAATTATTTTTAATTTTCAATTTTTAGTGGTAAAAACTTAATTAAAATTTTTTAAAAACAAAAAACTGAAAACTCGCAATCACTCAAACACGACTAAAGTCTTAAAAAGTGAACTCTCATAGCTAATAGCATCTTCAAGAAGCTTATGAAGCATTTTTTTCTTTTTTATTTCATTCTTATAAAATAGTTAAGCTATTTTTTTTAGTCCTTGATATTAATTTACTGTTAATTGTGGATGTGTTGAACATCTATAATAGTGACCAATACTTGAGAAGTACTTTGACACATTATATAAGAGTGTTACCCTCCTTAAACTCATTTAGAGAGTCAAGTTTCATGCCCGACCTGAACTGAAATTCTTTGTACATTTCATATATATCATAAACAATCTCTGAATAAGTTTACAGATGCTAGCAATGTTGTATAATGTGTCAGGGTGATGCACATATGATTATTGATTGTGGTGGGTATTAGACACATCCACATTTAAAAGTAAAATCAACAACAGGGACTAAAAAAATAACATAAATATTTTATAAGGATGAAATAAAAAAACGAAATTTTCAGGGAAGGAAATCAAAACTCCGATATTTTATAGGGACTAAAAAGTTATTTTACCCATTATTAAATAATGATAAGTGGGGGTGGTTGAGGGATAAACTTGTAATTAATTTTCAACTAGTAGCTAAAAATTGGAACTTTTTTAAAAAAGCTACCTCAAGTACCTTGTCAAGAAAAACTAGTAGCTGCCCAAAAAAATTACCTTACCAAACACAGCTGAAATGGTTTTAGCTACTAATTTTAGCTTTCAACTAGCTGAAAATGACTTACCAAACACACTCTTAGACATGATTTTTTAATTTAATACTCCATTCATTTCACTTTGACGGTCATTTAATAATGTTGTGCACATAAATTAAAAAATACAATAATTAATATTAGGATTTAATATTATAGTGATTATAAATATTTTTAACTGATTTCCTATTACACTCATTATCTATCATATTAATGAATTTCACACTCATTTATTGTTCTCTTTTAAATTTCTCTATCATATTAATTATTGAAGTTACTAACTTATATTGACTAGCTTCTAAGTCAGTTCGACTAATATAAAAGTCTTTGATAAAGTACATAAAAGTCTTTGTTAGCTTATTTATTTTTCTTCTATTTTTATCACCCATATTATAATACTCTCTTTTGCCTTTAATTTCTTTTCTATTTGTCTCTCTTCATGCTATCTTTCTTAAAAATTTAAAATTTATTTAAATTATTACTTTTATTTTACTATTTTTAAAAATGATTTTTATATTATACTATTTATGTTAATGATATCCCTGTTTATTTTAATTAATTTTTAATAAAATAGTTTTTTACTAAAAATTTTAATAAGGATTTAAAATTTATTAAAAAATCTAAATTGTAATTACCAAATTAAATATTTTTTAATAAAAAATAAAAATTATATAATAAAACTTTTAAATATATCATTTTGTGTCATTTTATATTTATAACTAGCTTATCAACTAATTTTATCAAACATTTTTAATTTAATTAATTAATTTATCAGCTCAAAACTTACGACTAATTTGACCAAACATAACCTTAAAATGATACAAGGGAGTATTAATTATATACTTAATATTTTATGGATGTCATTCATTGTTGCATTATATTAAATGCTTTCTTGAATATTAAATAATTAACAATTGAAGAAAGTTGACAAAGTGAAACAATAAACTATAAATGTTTACTTCTGACCTTATTTATGAGTCATTAAAACAATATGACTAAACAATAAAATCTTTAGTATAGTATTATTAATTTATTATTTTATAAACTAATACTTCGGTTATAAATAGTCATCCTTTCTCTAGTGAAAAGGTCATTGTATCAATTACCCGAATATCGATCAGTCTCTGGTTTGTTTCTTTTCTTTTCTTTTCTTCCAAGTGACCATATACTACCTTCCTCGATCGTTTACCATGCACTCTCCCCGTGTAGTTTTCAGATTTTGTTTTCTGATATAATTGTTATCTTTGTACAAATGGAATGCTAGCAAATAAAAGGGTTTATTATTTTTCTTCCTAGGTCTTAAATTAAAAATGGACGCTTCAAGTGGAAGTTCTGGTGATTCTGGTGATAAGCGAGACAGGAATCAAAGTTCCAGTGAGGGAAACCCATCCTTCCATTTCACTCCTCATCACTTAGCTCAACTTGAAGCGTAATTCTCTAATTACTTGTTAACAATTTTCTCCTTTTGTATTTAATTTTTATTTGCTTGGTTTTAAGAATGTACTTATTTATTTCTCTATATATACTTACACACACCATCACATTATAACATATATGTCATTTTTTATTTGTTACATAATCAACCTATGCCCTAACTACACTTTGTGATTTTTGTCTTTTCAAAACAAAGATATTTGAAGCTATGCCCACATCCAGATGAAACCCAACTTCATATATTAGCAAGAGACCTAGGGCTTGAGCCAGAACAGATTTATCATTGGTTTCAGACCAAAATCCAGGGAGATCATGAGGTGATATGGATGACACATAATTATCTCTATAGTTTGTGTGTGTGTATGAATATATTTTTTTCAACATGAGAACGTGCATTTCTAACGTTGTTGCAAGGTACATGGAAATTAATTAATACAGGGGTCTGAATCTGAGCTAGAGTCTCCAAGCACAGAAATTTCTAGGAAGAAGGAAAGAAGACAAATGTCAGAGATTGCAGATGCTGCTATAAGCGAACTCCTTAAACTCATGACTACCGATAAGCCCCTTTGGACCAAATCCTATGATATTGTTGGCTTTGTTCTCGTTCCTGAAAGCTATGCCAACTTGTTTCTTGAGGCTATTAACTTGGCAAGTCCAAACATTCATCAAGAATCTTCCAAAGATTCAATAGTAGTAAAGCTTGGTGCGATGCAATTGATTGAAATGTTTTTAGATTCGGTAATTATATATAGCACTTACTCTTTATTGTTGATTAATTAATTATCACTTTCCAATTCTTATTATTATTATTTTGTGAAGGATAAGGAAACATGATATATATTCTTTTTAATTATAATTTGCAGGATAATTGGGCTAATCTTTTCCCAACCATTGTTTCAAAAGCAAAAACATTGAGAGTCTTTGATATCGGTTCACTAGAAAATAAAAGTGGAGCCTTGCAATTGGTATATATATATTTTTCATTAAAAAATTAATTTTATCTAAATTAAGTTTCCTTGGTATTTTTAACAAGTCAAGATACTTATTTTTCAGATGTATGGAGAAACTCACGTTCTTTCACCTTTAGTGCCATCTCGGGAATTCGTCTTCCTTCGCTCTTGTGAACAAGTTGGGGATGGTTTATGGTTGATAACTGATGTGTCTGTTGATAATGCGTCTCTTGATAACAACTATGAAGGCCAAATCCCTTATTCTCCTCTTCGAAAGTTCCCCTCAGGCTGCATGATTAAGCAATTGCCTAATGGATTTTCCAAGGTATAAAAAACCATCAAAATCCCAAACCCTAATTTTGTGATTTTATATATAAATTAAAAAAAATTCTTTTTTTCTTTGTTTTTTCAAGGTTACTTGGATTGAACATGTGGAAGTGCAAGAAAAGAGCAAAATAGACAATCGCTACAAAGAGCTTATTTCTAACAATTTCGCTTTTGGAGCAAACAGGTGGCTGTTTGGTCTTTACAAAATGTGTGAGAAAATTGCTTGTACTTCAATTCAGTATCTGCCAGCTCATAGAGGTTACTTACTATATATCTCTCTATCAATCATTTTTTCTGCACAACCCTGTTATTATTCCATTAATTAAGTTGTGTTGATTAATTTTCATTGTTCAGAGATCTCTTCACCCAAAGGAAGAGAGGTCGTAATAAACCTCTCTAACCGAATGGTTCAGAACTTCTGCAAAGTATTGAACCTAAGAGATCATCCACATTTCACGAGCTTTCATGTGGGCAATAGAAATGAACTTTTTGTGAGTTTTCATAAGAACATACCATCACTCCAACCAGAAGGCTTCATAGGCACAGCTATGCTTTCAATTTCGCTTCCTCTGCTTCCACAGAATGTATTTTACTATCTCAAGCATCTGTATCCACGACCTCGGGTATCTATATATATAATTCACAAACAAAACAACACTCCTCGTTTTTCAATTATATAATTAAACATGCTTTGTTGTTAATTAATTTCTCTTACAGTGGGATGTTCTTTCCGTTGGGAATCCACTGGAGGAGATCGCTCATATACCAATCAGCGATACCAGTCGTATTTCAGTTATTAAGGTAATTTACATATATTTAAGTTGGAACCTGCGACCTGTCAGATAGATGCTGGCTGGCACTGACATTTTTGCTATGTATGTAGACTTTCAACCGTGATGACAACAATTTGCTGATATTTCAAGAGAGTAGTATAGATCATTTGGGAGCGTATGTTGTGTTTGCTCCACTGGATGAAGCAATTGGGGAAATTGTGATGAATGGAGAGTCTACGAATGTGGCAGTGCTTCCGTCAGGGTTTATGATCAGTGGGGACAATCGTGCAGTTGTTGAGAGTAGAAATCCTCATAGATCAGGAGGAACGTTGTTGACTACCTGTTACCAAGTACTGATTTGTGATGACTCACTGACCCTGGAAATGAAAGTTGAAGCTATGAAGTCTCTCATTGGACTCATCATCTCAACAATCCAAAAGGTTACCCTTGTCCTCGAGTGTCCCAATTGTTGGTTATGAGTGCACTTTTGCTAATGCAGAGACAAGAAAGAAGGATCCATGATGAGTGGTGGTGTTGTTTTGTTGGTTTTTTTTCTTCTTCATTGAACTGTCTGTTGTTGTCTTTGTCTTTGGATTGTGGGTTTTTACCAGACTTGTTGTTTTTTGATATTTTGCAGACTTGTTGCAATGAAATGAAATAAATTTTTATGTGGCAGACATGTTGTGTGATCATGTCTATTTTATAATTAGTTTGTTTCGCCTTTAAGCTTGTATGACGCGCGCTATCAATCTTTTGATTCAACTTTATGTCCATTTAATTAATCTATTGGACGAATAGAATTAGAGTTTGTCCGTTTCAACTTTTCTTATGTAAAAAAACATTTTTATGTTTTTAAAGTATTTTTTTAAAATATTCAGAGTGTTTGTTTAAGTTTTTGAAAAATAAATCAGTATTTAAAAATTAGATTTAAGATTATTTTTAAAAAATAATTTTAAGTATTTTTTTATAAAAAAACTAAATAATTATAATTATCTTGTAATTTTAATAATTGTAATTAAATAAAAAAATTTGATTTTATATAATCATGTTACATATATGTAAAATCACTTTTTAAAAAATTAAATAAACCATCCCCTTCGCTGGTATCCTTGTGGTGCCATTATTTGCCAAAAATTTTTTTCTCATAGATATTTGTGTGATACTCATAAAATGATCAAAATCTACTAGATTTTGAAACCAAATGGGTTTTGTTTGATTTCTGTATTTTAAAGATGTTTTTAGTTTTCAATCTAAAATTATTTTTTATAATAAATATAACACAATACAAAATAAATTTATAAAATAATTTTTAAAACTGAAAATAAAAAATGTTTCAAATATACCTTAATCACCTGCCTAATAGACTTTTTCTTTTCCAATTTCTCCAATAAAATTAATGCCATTTAAAAATTTCCTATTTCTCACATTCTTAATTAATTTTTTTTATATATTTTCATTTTTCCGTTGAAATGACAGGAAAGGAGACATAAAAAACGACATAGTGATTTTCATCCCTAGACTGTTTTTACTAATACTTTAATTTCTATGTTGAGAAATGATGTAAGCACATTGCAATGAGCATGAAAAGGGTGTTAGGAAGTACTTTGATAAGCCAACATGGATTCACACAAATAGTATTCATGATTTCGGTCTTTGTTTATAAGAACTTTTTCATATTGTCTCATGCATTAATTATTATTTGACATTACATGTATGGTTCCCGATTTGGGGTTTTTAGTGACCATAAGAGCCTTAGATATCTGTTTGACCAGAAAGAGCTGAACATGAGGCAGAGGAGGTGGTTAGAGTTTCTTAAGGATTATGATTTCGAGTTAAGTTGCCATCCCGGTAAGGCCAATGTAGTAGCTGATGCCTTGAGTAGGAAGTCTATCCATGTTAGTTCCCTAATGATTAGAGAGATGGATCTTTTAACCCAGTTTAGAGATCTAAGTTTGGCTTGTGAAGTAACATCTTCCAGTGTGAGGTTAGGAATGACTAGAGTAAGTAATGAATTGCTGAAGGATATTAGTAAGGCCCAGTTAGAGGATCCATTTTTGGTTAGTAGGCGAGAGGCTATAGAAGGGGGTAGTGGTGGAGAGTTTGTACTTGGTACCGATGGGGTAGTGAGATTTGGAGATCGAGTGTGTGTGCCTAGTGAACCTAGCATTAAGAGATTAGTACTAGAAGAAGGGCATAGAAGTAAGCTTAGTTTCCACCAAGGATTCACTAAGATGTATCAGGATTTGAAGAAAGTATTTTGGTGGCCTAGGATGAAGAGGGATATGGAGGAGTTCGTGAGTGCTTGTTTAGTGTGTCAAAAGGCTAAGGTAGAACATCAAAAACCTTCAGGATTGCTTCAACCCTTAAGTATACCTGAGTGGAAGTGGGATACTATATCCATGGACTTCGTAGTTGCTTTACCTAAGACTGTAAGGGGGCATAACTCAATTTGGGTCATTGTGGATAGGTTAACTAAGAGTGCTCATTTCTTCCCATTAATATTAAGTACTCCTTAGAGAAACTAGCTCAGCTGTATATTGTAACGTCCTAATTTCTAAATTCAGAAATAATGCCTGTTGGGAGTACTATTTCCAAACTCGTGGAATTAATTCGTCAATTTCGCGTATCAATATAAAACACAATCGCTTGAGTAACCCAACAATTACTAAAGCTCCAACATTACATGCATAAATCAAAGAATACCAATACAGAGTTACCATCAAGGCTACAATACAAGACATTATAGTAATCTTATAAATCCATAAGAACATCCTAATTAATAGCAATAATGGTTCCAAGCAACGTTAACTACTTCGAACATGACTAAACATTAAGCTATCATCACCCATGAATCTTTTACTGCTCGTCACTACCCTGTGAAGTATCCTGCACCACTGAAATATTGTCCCATGGAATGGGGTGAGACCAACGTCCCAATGAGCGTAACAAGTGTGTGCGGTGTGGGGAAACAATCAAGAATCATCACAATTACACATATTTATCTAGAGCATCATGAATAAATGAATTACACATAATATGTCATCATTGGAATAATGTTTATGATGCAATGCATGACTGTGAGGTGTTGTTACCCGACACCGGGGGTCTTTCCTCTGTAACGTGACTGTGATGAGCGCTCGGCCATGTAACCAAGGACCGTCGTCCAGCGCTACCTATGATTAAATCTTAAATAATGTTTAAATTTCATTCTGTGAATGGGGACCCCATCTCCCTCTTGGCCATGAGTTCGATGTGGTTACCCCGTCTTTCTTAATTAAATTGCCCGAAGGCCTGTGATGGTCAATGACCCTGTGATAGCCCGGAGGCTCTGTGATGGCTATAAGCCCTGTGATATCTTAACTCATAATTCATGACTGTGATGGCCAAAGGCCCATGATTACATAATAATATGCTCAATAGTTCATGACTGTGATGGCCAAAGGCCCATGCTTTCATAATAACATACTCAAAGTTATCATACATAATCATTCAAGTCATCTACCCTATGGTTTTGCAAATCAATACATCCAATCATCAATGCATTCATATTTCCTACGTTTATCTCATAAATACATCATCATTCCAAGAAGAAAAGAGAAATAAGAATAGGGGTCATGTTATGGCATCAATCAAGACAAACAAGTGAGAGTCACACCCACCTGAGAGTCGAGAAAACGGAGGAAGAATGAAGAGTAGAAGGCCTTGATGGAGGAAAGATTGATGAAAGATTCGTTCTTGGAGCGTGGGAATCGTTCTTGATCGTCACATGGATGTTCTCTCACTAGAACCTCTCTTTCTCTCTCTAAAAGTGCGAAGAAACGGATGAGAAAACGAGTGAAAACTGACTGAGTTCGAGATTTAAACGTGCAGTAACTGTCAAATTAGCTCGAGCGAATTTAATCCGCTTGAGCGAATTTACTGAATTAGCTTGAGCAAAAATATTTTAGCTTGAGCGAATTTCGTCCAGAGAGCACTCTAAAACCCCCCTTTTTCGCTTAAGCGAATTTCATTCGCTAATTCGCTTGAGCGAATTTCCTGATATCTGAAACCGTATTTTTGCCTCTTAAGATTTTCCTTATTCATCTACATTCAAATTTAAATTTAAATCTTATTGTTAATCCTTATCCTAACTGATTTTACTTCTTTATCTCTACTTCTTGTGATGTCACCATTCTTATTTTGAAATATGATCTTTAAATTAAAATGTTAAAGCATATCTCTTTCCTAAGGATATCCTAATCGGTTCTGATATTATTATATTAATATTAATAATATAATAACTACTATATTTATAACAATTAAGGTTAATTGGAACATTAATAATATAATTTATCTTCTAATAATTTTATTATTATCTTGTTATATTAATAACAATTATTATATCTTCTAATATCAAATTCTATATCTCTCTTTTAGTATTCATATTATCGTGCCATTATTATATCATTAATATTATAATATTATTTTATTAATAGTCATTGTTATTATTATAAAAAATTCTCTTTTATAACCAATATTATCGAAATACAGTTATAAGTATTTTTATTTTATTATCATTATTATTTTTATTATAATTCTAGATTTCTAAATTTTTGGGATGTTACATACATCAGTGAGATTGTGAGGTTGCATGGCATACCATCTAGTATAGTTTTAGATAGAGATCCCAGATTTACCTCTAGATTTTGGAGAGTTTACGGCAGGCCTTGGGGACCCAGCTTAGGCTTAGCTCGATTTATCACCCTCAAACTGATGGTCAGACTGAGAGAACCATCCAATCCTTAGAGGATTTGCTTAGAGCCTGTGTGTTAGACCAAGGGGGTAGTTGGGATAGCTTTTTACCTTCGATAGAGTTCACCTATTACAATAGCTTTCACTCTAGCATAGGTATGGAGCCTTATGAAGCATTATATGGTAGGAGGTGTAGAACCCCTTTGTGTTGGTGTGAGCCGGGTGAGAGTCTTGCATTAGGACCGGAGATAGTGCAGCAGACCACTGATAAGGTTAGAATAATCCAGGAGAGGATGAGGACATCCCAGAGTAGGCAGAAGAGCTATGCTGATAAGATAAGGAAGGAGTTAGAGTTCAAAGAAGGGGATCATGTATTCCTGAAAGTCACTCTGTGGACTGGGGTCGGTAGAGCATTAAGGTCTAGAAAGCTTACACCTCGATTTATTGGTCCTTACCAAATCCTTAAAAGAGTCGGCAATGTTGCCTACCAAATCGCTTTACCTCCACACTTGTCTAATCTTCATAATGTTTTCCACGTTTCTCAACTCCGGAAATACATTCATGATCCTTCGCATGTGATTGAGTCGGATCATCTTGAGGTTAAGGAAATCCTAACAGTGGAAACTATGCCGGTGAGAGTTGAGGATCAGAGGGTGAAACAACTTCGAGGTAAAGAGATTCCTTTAGTTAAGGTGATCTGGGGAGGACCTACACCCGAGAGTGCCACTTGGGAACTCGAAGAGAAGATGAAGGAGTCTCATCCAGAATTGTTCGCTTCAGGTAAAATTCGAGGACGAATTTTCTTTTTAGGAGGGGAGAGTTGTAACATCCTAAATTTTATTAGGATAAATATTAATTAAATTAAAGAGATTAATTAAGAAAATAATTAATTTAATGGGAAATAAATAATAGGAGTGTCATTATTATTAGTTTTGTTTCGTAAAGGTAATTTTAATTGAAAATAGAATAAGGGGGTGAGAGTGGGCCCAAGCCCAATTAGTATTTCTGTAAGGAGGGGTAACAGAGCACCCTAATCCTTATTCGTATCATTCGTCAGTAAGCGAAACGCTAAGGAGGGGAGAAACAGAGTCTCAAGAGAGAGCTGTTGTGGAGTGAACGCCAAGAACTCAAGAAAGGACTTCCTTGCTGTGATCAAGCTTCGCTTAAGGTACGGTGGGGGAGAGGGTATTGCCTGTATATGCATGTAGGGGGTGCTTGGGTAGTAATCTAAGATGTATAATTCGAATTTATGAATGAATAACTGAGAATGATGATATAATCTGGTGATTGATGATTTATTGTATGTGTATTGATGAATTACTGAATGAGAGTAAAGATGATATTGAAGATAATTGAAAAATGGGTGATTAGGGATTGAGAAATTGAGGTTTTGATGAGTTGATGGTATAATCTGTAATAGATTAATGATTTATTGAGTATTTGATGTTATTAATGAGTATGAATGATGTTTAGACGAAAAGGACTGATTAGGGATTGATTGGATGGGTTTAGAGAGGTGAAAAATCGTGAAATCTGCGATCTGCGTCGCGGGCAATCGATTACCAGATGTGGTAATCGATTACCAGAGTGTTCTGGGCAACCCAGAAGCACTGTTTGCTTGCTGGTAATCGATTACAGGGTGTTGTAATCGATTACCAGAGAGTTTGTTTGCGGGTAATCGATTACAGGGGTGCTGTAATCGATTACCATAGAGATTGCTTGCAGGTAATCGATTTCAGGGATGCTGTAATCGATTACCAGAGTGTTTGCTTGCAGGTAATCGATTACAAGGTGGTTATAATCGATTACCAAAGACCTTGTTTGCGGGTAATCGATTACTAGAGGTTGGTAATCGATTACCAGAGTGGATTTTGAGATCCTAACTGTTTGATGATGATTGATGTTGCTTGAGAGAACTTTATAATGAGTATTGTGTTGATGATTAATGATGTTTGATGAGGATTGCGATGCTTATGATGATGTATTATGATGATATTTGATGATGAGTGTGATGATGTATAATGATGATGATTGACGATGTTTGATGTTGTTTATGATGACTATGATGATGATGTAAATGATGATAGTGTGTATCACTTATGATGATGATAGTGTGTATCACTTATGATGATGATGTTATTGATGATAGTGCATGTCACTTATGATGATGATGTGAATGATGATAAGTGTATATCACTTTATTATGATGATGTTTGATGATGAGCATATTGGTGAATGATGATGATGATAAGTGTATATCACTTTATAATGACGATGTTTGATGATGAACATGTTAATGCATGATAATGATGATTTATGATGATGGTGTATATCACCTTTTGATGATGATGTTATCTAAGTTGTGCGGGCCCATAGAGGGGGTACAAGTTAGGAGAGATGCCTTGAGCATATGTGATGAGACCTGAATTGTGCGGGCTCATAGAGGGGGTACAATTCGGGAGGTGAACTGAGTTGTGTGGGCCCATAGAGGGGGTACAACTCAGGGGATCAAGATGGGGCGTTCGATGCACGGGCCCATAGAGGGGGTACAACCTAGGGTCGAATGTCGTTGTGCGGGCCCATAGAGGGGGTACAACCTATCGGATAGTGTGTGGTAACACCGATAGACTATCTTGGTACTAACTAGAGTGATTGACGAGGTGCACCCATTGTGTGGAGTTCCAAGTCATGATCTTTGGGTAGACGATGAAAGGAGTATTGATGTGTGATATTTCATGATGAAATGGTGTTATTAAATGATGTTATGAATATTGATGATGAGGAGTATTATGTGTGAGAATAGAATATATGATTATTTGGGTGAATGATGGTATGGGAGCTATATGATAATATATGAATAAAATTATGATGATGATGAGCTTGATGAATGTATAAAGGATATGTTTATGTGTTGTGAATAGGAATGATGGCATGACATGTATATGTTGATATAGATGATTGATTATATGTTGGGTTTTAGATGAATGTTATTCATTGGTGATTTAATGTATCGATGACATGATGTAATGATGTTGTGGGTGAGGATGCGTATTCTCTATGTGTATGTATGAGTAGTATTCCTTTTCCTCACCGTATTCTATGGATATATTTTACGGGTGTTGATGAGGACACAACTGGTGTCAATTATGAATAAAAAGGGGTATGCTCTGATAGATGTGACATCAGAGTGTGCTTGGGGGTTTTACCATGTTCTTAGATTAGGAGTATTCTTAGGAACTTCTGGGTGCCTTGTAGGGCAGGAGATTATTAATTGCTTTTATTCCTATGGAGATTTCCGCTGCTTTATATTGGAATTATATTTGGAAGTTTAATTTCTTTAATAAAGTCGTTTTCGAACTATGAGTTATTATAAGAGTGATTGTGAACCTTTTTACCTAACGTGGGACTTTCCCTTTTCTAAACTTCTATTTACGAAACATATAATAGTATGAGGTAGAAGGGTGTCACATTAGACGCATCCGCATTTAAAAGTAAAATCAACAACATGGACTAAAAAAATAACATAAATATTTTATAAGGATGAAATAAAAAAGCGAAATTTTCAGGGAAGGAAATCAAAACTCCGATATTTTATAGGGACTAAAAAGTTATTTTACCCATTATTAAATAATGATAAGTGGGGGTGGTTGAGGGATAAACTTGTAATTAATTTTCAACTAGTAGCTAAAAATTGGAACTTTTTTAAAAAAGATACCTCAAGTACCTTGTCAAGAAAAACTAGTAGCTGCCCAAAAAAATTACCTTACCAAACACAGCTGAAATGATTTTAGCTACTAATTTTAGCTTTCAACTAGCTGAAAATGACTTACCAAACACACTCTTAGACATGATTTTTTAATTTAATACTCCATTCATTTCACTTTGACGGTCGTTTAATAATGTTATGCACATAAATTAAAAAATACAATAATTAATATCAGGATTTAATATTATAGTGATTATAAATATTTTTAACTGATTTCCTATTATACTCATTATCTATCATATTAATGAATTTCACACTCATTTATTGTTCTCTTTTAAATTTTCTATCATATTAATTATTGAAGTTACTAACTTATATTGACTAGCTTCTAAGTCAGTTCGACTAATATAAAAGTCTTTGATAAGGTACATAAAAGTCTTTGTTAGCTTATTTATTTTTCTTCTATTTTTATCACCCATATTATAATACTCTCTTTTGCCTTTAATTTCTTTTCTATTTGTCTCTCTTCATGCTATCTTTCTTAAAAATTTAAAATTTATTTAAATTATTACTTTTATTTTACTATTTTTAAAAATGATTTTTATATTATACTATTTATGTTAATGATATCCCTGTTTATTTTAATTAATTTTTAATAAAATAGTTTTTTACTAAAAATTTTAATAAGGATTTAAAATTTATTAAAAAATCTAAATTGTAATTACCAAATTAAATATTTTTTAATAAAAAATAAAAATTATATAATAAAACTTTTAAATATATCATTTTGTGTCATTTTATATTTATAACTAGCTTATCAACTAATTTTATCAAACATTTTTAATTTAATTAATTAATTTATCAGCTCAAAACTTACGACTAATTTGACCAAACATAACCTTAAAATGATACAAGGGAGTATTAATTATATACTTAATATTTTATGGATGTCATTCATTGTTGCATTATATTAAATGCTTTCTTGAATATTAAATAATTAACAATTGAAGAAAAGTTGACAAAGTGAAACAATAAACTATAAATGTTTACTTCTGACCTTATTTATGAGTCATTAAAACAATATGACTAAACAATAAAATCTTTAGTATAGTATTATTAATTTATTATTTTATAAACTAATACTTCGGTTATAAATAGTCATCCTTTCTCTAGTGAAAAGGTCATTGTATCAATTACCCGAATATCGATCAGTCTCTGGTTTGTTTCTTTTCTTTTCTTTTCTTCCAAGTGACCATATACTACCTTCCTCGATCGTTTACCATGCACTCTCCCCGTGTAGTTTTCAGATTTTGTTTTCTGATATAATTGTTATCTTTGTACAAATGGAATGCTAGCAAATAAAAGGGTTTATTATTTTTCTTCCTAGGTCTTAAATTAAAAATGGACGCTTCAAGTGGAAGTTCTGGTGATTCTGGTGATAAGCGAGACAGGAATCAAAGTTCCAGTGAGGGAAACCCATCCTTCCATTTCACTCCTCATCACTTAGCTCAACTTGAAGCGTAATTCTCTAATTACTTGTTAACAATTTTCTCCTTTTGTATTTAATTTTTATTTGCTTGGTTTTAAGAATGTACTTATTTATTTCTCTATATATACTTACACACACCATCACATTATAACATATATGTCATTTTTATTTGTTACATAATCAACCTATGCCCTAACTACACTTTGTGATTTTTGTCTTTTCAAAACAAAGATATTTGAAGCTATGCCCACATCCAGATGAAACCCAACTTCATATATTAGCAAGAGACCTAGGGCTTGAGCCAGAACAGATTTATCATTGGTTTCAGACCAAAATCCAGGGAGATCATGAGGTGATATGGATGACACATAATTATCTCTATAGTTTGTGTGTGTGTATGAATATATTTTTTTCAACATGAGAACGTGCATTTCTAACGTTGTTGCAAGGTACATGGAAATTAATTAATACAGGGGTCTGAATCTGAGCTAGAGTCTCCAAGCACAGAAATTTCTAGGAAGAAGGAAAGAAGACAAATGTCAGAGATTGCAGATGCTGCTATAAGCGAACTCCTTAAACTCATGACTACCGATAAGCCCCTTTGGACCAAATCCTATGATATTGTTGGCTTTGTTCTCGTTCCTGAAAGCTATGCCAACTTGTTTCTTGAGGCTATTAACTTGGCAAGTCCAAACATTCATCAAGAATCTTCCAAAGATTCAATAGTAGTAAAGCTTGGTGCGATGCAATTGATTGAAATGTTTTTAGATTCGGTAATTATATATAGCACTTACTCTTTATTGTTGATTAATTAATTATCACTTTCCAATTCTTATTATTATTATTTTGTGAAGGATAAGGAAACATGATATATATTCTTTTTAATTATAATTTGCAGGATAATTGGGCTAATCTTTTCCCAACCATTGTTTCAAAAGCAAAAACATTGAGAGTCTTTGATATCGGTTCACTAGAAAATAAAAGTGGAGCCTTGCAATTGGTATATATATATATATATTTTTCATTAAAAAATTAATTTTATCTAAATTAAGTTTCCTTGGTATTTTTAACAAGTCAAGATATTTATTTTTCAGATGTATGGAGAAACTCACGTTCTTTCACCTTTAGTGCCATCTCGGGAATTTGTCTTCCTTCGCTCTTGTGAACAAGTTGGGGATGGTTTATGGTTGATAACTGATGTGTCTGTTGATAATGCGTCTCTTGATAACAACTATGAAGGCCAAATCCCTGATTCTCCTCTTCGAAAGTTCCCCTCAGGCTGCATGATTAAGCAATAGCCTAATGGATTTTCCAAGGTATAAAAAACCATCAAAATCCCAAACCCTAATTTTGTGATTTTATATATAAATTACAAAAAATTCTTTTTTTCTTTGTTTTTTCAAGGTTACTTGGATTGAACATGTGGAAGTGCGAGAAAAGAGCGAAATAGACAATCGCTACAAAGAGCTTATTTCTAACAATTTCGCTTTTGGAGCAAACAGGTGGCTGTTTGGTCTTTACAAAATGTGTGAGAAAATTGCTTGCACTTCAATTCAGTATCTGCCAGCTCATAGAGGTTACTTACTATATATCTCTCTATCAATCATTTTTTCTGCACAACCCTGTTATTATTCCATTAATTAATTTGTGTTGATTAATTTTCATTGTTCAGAGATCTCTTCACCCAAAGGAAGAGAGGTCGTAATAAACCTCTCTAACCGAATGGTTCAGAACTTCTGCAAAGTATTGAACCTAAGAGATCATCCGCATTTCACGAGCTTTCATGTGGGCAATAGAAATGAACTTTTTGTGAGTTTTCATAAGAACATACCATCACTCCAACCAGAAGGCTTCATAGGCACAACTATGCTTTCAATTTCGCTTCCTCTGCTTCCACAGAATGTATTTTACTATCTCAAGCATCTGTATCCACGACCTCGGGTATCTATATATATAATTCACAAACAAAACAACACTCCTCGTTTTTCAATTATATAATTAAACATGCTTTGTTGTTAATTAATTTCTCTTGCAGTGGGATGTTCTTTCCGTTGGGAATCCACTGGAGGAGATCGCTCATATACCAATCAGCGATACCAGTCGTATTTCAGTTATTAAGGTAATTTACATATATTTAGGTTCGAACCTGCGACCTGTCAGACAGATGCTGGCTGGCACTGACATTTTTGCTATGTATGTAGACCTTCAACCGTGATGACAACAATTTGCTGGTATTTCAAGAGAGTAGTATAGATCATTTGGGAGCGTATGTTGTGTTTGCTCCACTGGATGAAGCAATTGGGGAAATTGTGATGAATGGAGAGTCTACGAATGTGGCAGTGCTTCCGTCAGGGTTTATGATCAGTGGGGACAATCGTGCAGTTGCTGAGAGTAGAAATCCTCATAGATCAGGAGGAACGTTGTTGACTACCTGTTACCAAGTACTGGTTTGTGATGACTCACTGACCCTGGAAATGAAAGTTGAAGCTATGAAGTCTCTCATTGGACTCATCATCTCAACAATCCAAAAGGTTACCCTTGTCCTCGAGTGTCCCAATTGTTGGTTACGAGTGCACTTTTGCTAATGCAGAGACAAGAAAGAAGGATCCATGATGAGTGGTGTTGTTGTTTTGTTGGTTTTTTTTTCTTCTTCATTGAGCTGTCTGTTGTTGTCTTTGTCTTTGGATTGTGGGTTTTTACCAGACTTGTTGTTTTTTGACATTTTGCAGACTTGTTGCAATGAAATGAAATAAGTTTTTATATGGCAGACATGTTGTGTGATCATGTCTATTTTATAATTAGTTTGCTTCGCCTTTAAGCTTGTATGACGCGCACTATCAATCTTTTGATTCAACTTTGTGTCCATTTAATTAATCTATTGGACGAATAGAATTAGAGTTTGTCTGTTTCAACTTTTCTTATGTAAAAAAACATTTTTATGTTTTTAAAGTATTTTTTTAAAATATTCAGAGTGTTTGTTTAAGTTTTTGAAAAATAAATCAGTATTTAAAAATTAGATTTAAGATTATTTTTAAAAAATAATTTTAAGTATTTTTTTATAAAAAAATAATTATAATTATCTTGTAATTTTAATAATTGTAATTAAATAAAAAAAATTTGATTTTATAGAATCATGTTACATATATGTAAATCACTTTTTAAAAATTTAAATAAACCATCCCCTTCGCTGGTATCCTTGTGGTGCCATTATTTGCCAACATTTTTTTTTCTCAGAGATATTTGTGCGCTACTCATAAAATGATCAAAATCTACTAGATTTTGAAA